>JAMLFY010000007.1:17860666-18217237 GCA_030441495.1 Dalbergia oliveri
CTGGCCACAAATTTTTCCACCCAATGCCCACCCCTCCTCCTCCTCTTTCTTCTTCTTCTTCTTCTTCTTCTTCTTCTTCTTCTCTCTCTCCCCCATTCTTCCCATCGCCTAGTGTATCTTCCATGTTATTTTTTACACATTTACTGTCCATCTCCATCTGTATGTTGAGTAATCTCAACGAACATGATGGACTCACTCATGAGCTCAAACTCTTCATATGAAGATTATATGGTCATCCAGCTGACAGAGGCACAGATCACTTGGCCTCAACAGAAACCTGTTTTCACACCATTTTCCTTTCAATATAGTATAAAGCGAAAGGTAAAATGCTTCAAAGATCATGAGGTACAAAGCTGGCCTTTCTCAAAATGCTACTATTAACTACGATAGCTTTATAAGCTAAAAACTGGAAGAAAAAAAGAAAAGAAAAGAAAGAGTAGAGTAGAACAAGGGTATTGCAGTCAATAAATTTATTTTTCATTTCTAACCATACCAATGATGAAAATTGGGATGATCCTTCTGTTGCTATCATTCCTATTTCCATTAAAACCATTCAATGAACAAAAGGGGTGGCACAAAGTACATCACAAGAACTAAGCATGCAAGGCATCAACCTTAACTGCCACCGTGATATCCCACACTACGAAAAATGTTTGGTGTACAACACAAACCTATAACATACTTACACTATGCTGAACAAGACAAATAAAATTGTACTGCAACCATTTCCCTTTTGCCTAGCCCCACTTGTTCTTTGTCTTCTTCTGCATAGTGTAAGTATGTTGTAGGTTTGTATTGTACATCAAATATTTATCCACAAGTATTTAATAAATTTAAAAGTATTAAATTTAAAAGTTACAATCTTATGACATAAGAGACAATTAAACATAATTCAACACAAGTAGAGTTACATAGCATTACTTATCTTACAACTAGTCCACTGATAACGGAGAAATTAAAAAAAAATTATTTTATTACAGCAAACATGATAACTTACGGTTTCTTTAGCTGCAGACATTGCCAGAAACCCAGCACCCATTTCAACCTCCTGCAACCCAACAACAACAATGCCAACATCTGAGGCCACAGAACCTAGCCATGAAGTAAGGGAATCTTGAGATGCTTTTCCTTGTCCAACATTCCAAGTGCCACACAATGTTTTAAAATTTTCTATTTTAGTATACAGAAATTCTTTGCCGCTCAATTCTGAACACAATATGCCATCAAGAGGGCCTGGGGAAGTGATGCTCCATCCACGGATGCCACCATGGTTAGCCAATGCAAATATGTATCCAGCTGCAACAGTCATTTTTAAAATTGGACTGCTATGAACCACCCATCCCCCAATCAGATTACCCTTGAGGTCCAATACCTGGACAGTACCAGTCACATAACCTACCCAAATTTGCATGCCAAAAGTACAAAAACACTGAACAGCATACGGCTGGTATAGAAAATCTTGTAAGCGATTGCCATTTCCATCCCACTGCACCAGTAAGCCACTTGAACACCCCGTCCAAATCATTCCATCCATTGTTACCACTAGTGCTTCAGTTCTCTGATTATCATCCCCAAAGCCTCCTTTTGCAGCAACTCGACGAACAGCATCTGCTGCCCCCAGTATGGCATTTCGTGAGCGCTGAAAGAACCCAATGGAACTTTGCATTTTGTCTTTCTTAGAAGTTGAAACAAGGTCAACTGAAAAGTCTTGTATTGAGGACACATCCAACCTATTCTCAATCTGGCCATCTGCATTGAAAACTTTAAGTAACTCTCTTGTGCGAGCATCCCTGTACATTAACAAGTGCTAGCATACATTAAATTGACAGGTACAACTACACACACAAAGACATGGTGAGCTGTATCTAAGCATAAGTTATTCATAGAGAAAAGAGTTAGGATCAAATGACAATGAAGTCTCTACCTAGATGTGTGTTTTTCTACATCGCATGCCCATAGGGCACCACCAATTAAGCAGCAGATTCAGTATGGGACACCATATATAAATGTTAAAAAAACAAAAAAAAAACCTCATTACACGAGACTCCCACCTGGTTGGATCTAAGTAGGGTTGATAAATGTAGCCTTACCCCTGCAAGCAAAGAGGTTGCTTTCAGGATTCAAACCCATAACCTCCAAATCATAAGGCAGCAACCTTAGTATTGCGCCAAGACTTGCCCTCTACCACATACAAATGTAAAGAACTCACCCCACACCCCAACACTAATAATTTGAAGCTTATTTTCAAATCAACTATACTAAAGAACCAATGTCTTGTTCTTGGCGCCATAACCTAGCAAAAAAAATAACTAAGATTGACAATACACACACACAACAACTATGATCCATATATCTTTGGCCACTCTACTAAACTAATACGGGGTCTGTGGTTGATGGAATATATGAACATTCCTGAAAATCTGAGCTTGGGAATATAACATTTCCATATTTGATTCGCAGTTTAAAAAAGTTCCCGAGCAAGTTGCAATCCCAGGAATGAAAAATGTCCAAATATTATTCCCGCCCTCCACTATGGCAATGTTTAATTCCTATGGGAAGGGAATGTTTCTGAAAATATAGAAAGACTAAATTGCCCCCAATCAGAAACCTTGAATAACCATCACAACCATCAAATCACCCATGCCACCATTGAACCATCATAAGCTGCCATCAAACCGTCATCAGCCACTACTGGACCAACACCAGCCACCACAAGACAACTGTTGGCTGTTGTCGGACCACCCGTACTAGACCACCACGGGCCCCCACAGCACCACCAAGGCAATTGCCAAATGCCACCAAACGCCAGCCAATGCCATTTTGTCATGGGTATTTTCCGAAAAATATATGGTATTCCAAGGAATGCTGCTGGAGATTGAGTTTGCATACCAAACGCCTCAAATATGCATGCCCAATTCCGAGGAATGAAAGATCATTCCACGAACCACACTACCCTGTAGTTTCTAGCTTTCCAAGGAATTATGTCATAGAACCATTGTCTTTTTATTAGCGCCAGACTTTAGCAAATAAAATAATTGAGCTGACATGGAAAGGAAAAAAGAAAGGGAAAAAAACTCAGTTGAAATAGTTCAAACATATAAGCGCTGTCCAAATATCAATGGTACCACACTGACTAAACTTTAGTTAGGCAGGCATCAGAACGTGTCCCCTACAAAATTTTGTATTTCATATACCATGGTAAGGACCCAACTCTCCTAAAAGCTTAAGCTACTAGTTTGGATGCTAACAAATAGTTTTACATCTCCAACACATCATTCACGCAATAGATCTTTTGCCTTAAGGTGCAGACATGCCATTGCCCATTCTACTGTGAGCTGAAATTTAACTTAATTACAGCAAGGATCAAACTCTGAATCAAATGGTCAAAAAGGTTCTAATACCATATTCGGAGAAGGATTGTAGAGAGAAAACCCCTTTTGTGAAAATGTGTTAGTGACTACTAAGACTATACACGAATAACTTTTCACTTTAACCTAGTGGGACAAGGTTTGGTTGTTGTTTTGTAGTTACAACACTATGCAATTACTTATTTACGGTGTAGTACAAGGTTTACTATAGGATGGCAAACTATATACAGTAATTGCACAACTACTATTAATCCATATCACAAAGACAAATTTGTATCTCAGATATCAAGCTCTAGTGGGCTAGTGGGCCATTATCTCATAATCTTGGCCCATCAACCCTTCGTCAATTTAAACAAATGATGCATACTTAAGATAGTATAAGCAAAATAAATATACAAGGGAAAATTAAAGAAAAGGATTTATTGGGAAAAACATTTTCAGTTTGCAAAAAATTTACTACATGACTTACTGTGGTTAATTAAGTAAACAAGAGGTTATACATTAACCATTCTTTGAACATTGTTAACTTGTAGTTATCCAAAATACAATCAGCCTTTCAAATTTCACATCCAGAGTGGAAAAATAACAAATATTTGATACTTGGGTGTGCAAGTTAAAGAGCATATCTAGCTATAAATTAAAATGGGGTTGTGTAGGCAGCGGCACTGTTAAATGAAATAATCAAGTACTAATAATAATATTCATTTTAAATATCTTTCTAAAATAATGTTATAAATATGTACTATCTCAATGAAAGAAAAGTTGCGACCTAAAAATAGGAAAACTCATGAATTATTAACCATACGCATACTTGAAAGCCTAAATATTAAAGAATCAGCCAAACAAATGTCCAATACTAACACCAAGAGAGATTAGGAGAGTAAATCTTACCACAAAGCAAATGAAAAATAACCAGCACTCCAAACCTTTGCTCTTGAATGATCAGATACCAAGTACTTTACATCTGTCGTTAGCATGTTACTGGAGCCATTCGTTGGCAGCTGGCTCCTCAAGTCAATATAGGACCTCTCGACCGTAATGGCAGCCATGTGCCTCTCCTCCTTTGTCAGATGAATAGATTTCTCAATAGCCTCACAAGGCCATATCTTTATAGTCCCTCCTTCTGAACCCGACCACAGATCCCCTGCATTAAATTAAAGTCAGTACTAAAAAAGTGAGGCAAAGAAAACAAGAAACAACAATGTATCACAACAAGCACGTGAATCAACCGTTGAAAACCAGGTCCACTGCCAATTTATTACATCTAATATCAATGGTTTTGGGAAACCTAAATATCAGAACAATATGTATCTATATAGGTTATTAATGCTATTGATATTATTACAATATATATATCCATTTTATCCATTTCTCATTTCATATGAGGAATGGCAGAACAACACAATGGCAAAGCAATAAAGCTGGCGTGTGTTACACTTCATAATCCAAATCTTATTAAATTAGCTTTGGAAAAAATAAAACGATTTTTTTTTCTAACGATTAATCAATATCTGAAGTGCGCTTAATGTGTATTTGAATTAGCTCATTTCCCATGACAAGAAAAAAAAAAGCTCATTTTCGCATTATAACAAGATTCCTCGTACAACTTTTGAAGAAACAGGCATTTATTTCTTTCAACATAATCAAAACTAAACATGGCTTTAATATATGTCTGGAATAACTTATTTCATGCTAAAAATAAATTGTAACAAAAAGTCCTGAAAATATCTTTTGAAAAAATTAAAAAAATAATAAAAAATTTACTAGCAATATTACACAGACAAAATTTTTTTACCAGAATCTCTGACCAAATTAATAAATATGCTCATAAAAAACTAAATAAATTTAATTTCTATACACTAGTTTTACATTGTCATCTAATCAAATAATCCTATTTGAACTCATTTGGATGCGCTTATAAAAAAAGATCTTTTTTTAATTGATCTTTTTAATTAAAATCTTTTGAAAAAGTAAAAATTGATTTATATTTGGATATATCATCAATTCATGTTTGGATATAATATTAAAATATCTTTATTTATTGTCAAACATCTTTTTGTTATGAAAAAAACATTTTTTCAGAAGATGAAAATTCTAGCTTCTCAAAAAAGATTCTTTTTTCTTTTTCCAGTGATTTTGTTTTTACTTTAAAAAATTACCTAAACATACCAAAAAACATAAAAAGATCTTTTTTTTAATTGAAAAAGATCTTTTTTCTATAAGAAAAAACACATCCAAATGAGCTCTCTGAATGACTTTTCATATAGTGAGTATTAGATTCAATCACTTTTGCTGATGTGATAATAAATATTTGGATGACAGTGTAAACTAAATTTTGACAAAATTTATGGTTATCTATTATTCTTCTTTTTCTACTCCAAAAATAATCAAATGAACACAACTGAAGGCTATGATTGGAAGTTTTGTGGATTGGGAGTTTTGTGGATGATGGAAGGGATTGACTAATAATGGAATGGAAGAGAAATGTGAGGGGTAGAGTGGAAAAACTATGTCACTCCTTATTTGGAAGTTGTTTTCATTCGTTCCTTGACCCTCTAAAGGTTTTGAGTAGCAAGGGAAATGGAGGGAATGGCAAGGCGACAAGGCTAAGGTTAAGTGACCATTGCTTAAAAGTAATTTTAGATAAGAGTGACACTGAGGAGACATATATCCTCCCTGCCACTTAAAACCAAGCTTTTTTGACCTCCAAATTGAGGGTTAGAAAATCAAAGCAACTTTCAAACACCTTTCCCTTCCATTCCATTATTAGCCACTCCCTTCAATCATCCACAAAACTCCCAATCATAACCTTAGTTGATTCAAGAAATTTGTAGCTTGTTCTATCTATGCATGGTCGTGAAAACATCAAATTATTTGTAGCTTGTAATTTCTGTGTTTTCTGTCTTCATATTACCTATTTTCACTACTTTCTTCAAAAAATTATGAAAATAGAAAATGAAAACGGGAATCAAGGCCCTAAACACTAGTGTCTACTGGTTTATAAGAATGAAGAAGGAAGGATCACCAACCATGAGAGGACACAGTGAGGGAAAGAACAGGCCCTCGATGATGAGCCTGCCAAGACAAGCACTCCTTGAACGGCGTCCTCCACTTCTTATCCTCCAAAACATCACCACCATAATCCATCAACCAGCACCTAATCCTCCCATCCTTGTGCCCGCTCCACACGAACCTATTCCCTCATCCACCACCAAGCACAACGCCCCCGGACTCCACACCGATTCCCAAAACCGCGCACTCTCCTCCTCCCCAACCCGAACACCACCACCACCACCTTCTTCTTCTTCTCCTCCCCAAGACGCATACAAATCCCTCAAGTTCCAGAACCTCACGCCGCACTCCGACGCCGCCCACAGCTGCGACTCCGTCCCGGAAATCGCCCTCAGGAACCGCCCGACCTGCGTCTCCCGCAGCGGGTGCGGCCGGAGCTCAAGGCTCGGCGGCCGCGCAGGGTGGACCGCGCCCCGGGGAGGGAGGCGAAAGATGCCGCCGCCGCCGCCGCCGCCGCGGGCGACGAATTCCGGCAAAGGTGCGGGGCGGTTGAGGTGGTGGTCGGAGGCGGTGAGCTTGCGGTCGAGGAACTGGAGCATGCAGTCGAGGCGCTTGGTGGTGGATTGGATGGATGCGGCGGAGGGCGAAACGTCGTCGTTTTCGTCGTCGGAAGAGGAGGAAAGGTACATGGTTGAGGGAGAGTGGTGATATGAGGAAGCGGCGTCGTTTCGGTGGAGTGGTGGATCCATTTGGGATCGGACGGTTGCTATGTTTTTGTTTGTTGGGGGCGGTGGATCGGAGATGTTGTGGGAGGAGGGAATCTAGAGGAGAGGGGGAAACGGCGTCGTTTGCGGGTGGGTGTGGGAATTTGGGAGAGAGTGGTGTTTTTGTGTGGGCGAATTGCGATTGTGTTGGAATTTGTTTGTTGGAGAGAGAGAGAAGTGGAGAAGGAGTGGGAATAATTGAGAAATCGGAAGTCGGAGGTTTTTGGACACAGCGAGCTAGCTGAGAGAGTTGAGACAGAGAGACAGTTGTTCGAGCAAAGCCAATCTGTTTAGGTATGTGTTTTTTCATTTTCATTTTTTATGCTTTTAGTTTTTACCTTGCAGAGGAAATTTCATTTCGTGTTTGTCATGGTTCGCGTTTATTTTCAGGGGGCATTTGTTTGGATTTTGGTGAAAAATCAATTTTTTTTTCAAACTGAAAAACACTTTTTTAAAAATAATCGAAATTTAAAATAATTGGTTTTTTAACATTTTCATAGAAGTTGAAAAAGTAGTTTCTGAAAAATATCTTTTTTTAATTATATATAAAATTTAATTTTTCTAATTATTTTTTTTCTAAAACCCTTACAGAGGAGATTCCATTTCATTTTTGTTCCGAAAATTTTGAAGTGTTTTTGGTCTTGGAGCGACTAAAATTTTGAAAAATTTTAGTGTTAATTTAATTTTAATATTACAAAATTTAACGTCAATTTTATTTCTCATCGTATTATCATGACTTTCGTTATAACTCATTTTAGTTGGTTCAATTATATTGTTTATGTGTTTTTTTTTTTGAGTAATTTATATATTTTTCTTGACAGATAAAGAAAGACAATTTCTACTTCATTAATTCAAAAATTAAAAAAAAGATGAAATTAAATATTTTATTTAAATTTTACTTATTATTTATTTTACTTTCAAATTAATAAAATAAAAATTATCTTTTCCTAATCGATCTATAAAGACACATAATAGTAACATAATTTAAGATAATTGATAGAATTATAAAATAGATTTTAAATTTTAAAATGCTAAGACTAAATTAATGTTAAAAACTCAAATGCAAATTGAAACCAATTTCAAAATAATAGGAGTACTTATTCAACCTTATATTCACCAAATAATTACTGTCCCAAAAAATATAGACCAAATAAGTTTATTACGCGTGTGATGTATAGGACAATTAATAGTAAAAAAATTATACTTCATATGTTTATGTAGTAAAATAAATTATTATATTATTCAAATAAATATATTAATTGTTACTAATTCCTATCCTATAAAATAAAATGCTAAATAAATAATTAGAAAAAGAGGAATACTATATTAAATACAGTATGCTTGAGCATATCGATTAATATTTTGTAAATGAGAGTAGTCAATTTGTATATAAATACATTGCTATAAATAAGCATTATAATTAATTAACAACAAATTGGAATCAAATATAATCATTTAGATTTAATATTATAGATAGATAGTATATTTCCTAAATAAATAACTTGAACAAAAAAGCTTTAATTTTACATATAAATAAATAATTTAAGTAAAATTAATGATTAAAATGAAGCAAATGAAATCAATTATAATGAATTATATTTATTATTATAATTATTATAACTGGTATTTTTTATAAATTAAAAACCTAACTAAACGAATTTGTTCATAAAAAGCAAATATCATGTCCAAAAATTACTAATGATGTAATCTCAATTTCAACTTTAAAAATTTAAAAATGTTCAAATATATAAAATAAATTATTATTATTATGAAACTCTTTTCGTTATTTTCATTTGAACATTCAATGCCTTGATTTATGTAATTTTCTCTTTTTTAACATGTTTTTTGGTCAAATACACAAATAATTTTTTAGCAAATCAGATTCATTGTTTTTCGTACTTATCTTATTGAGTCATATAGCATCTCTAATAAAAAATAATATATTGCTCAATTAGTTATTTGATTTAACAGGAAAATATGAATCATGATTAGCAATATAAATTATAATTAATAATTAATTTATTACAATTGCTATTATTGATACATTTTCTGAATAAATAATCTTAACAAAAAAGTATTCACATTTAATTTTTTTTCAAATCCTATTTTAAATATTAGTCTTCAAAGCTAATATCTAGCTTAAAAAATTTAGTATATATGATTTAATTGAAAATTAGGAATCATGATTGATAATCAAATTAGAATTAACTATAATCAATTATATTTATCATTATAATTAGCATATTCCCTTAATAAATATCTTGACTCAAAAAGATTTTATATGTAATGTAAATGAATATGCTAAACAAAAATTAATAATCAAAATGAAGTGAATTGAAATCAATTATACTAATTAATTATATTTGTTATTATAATAATTGCAATTGATATTTTCTATAAATTAAAACATATCCAAAAAAAATTGTTCATATCAAATCAAAATTAATAGCATAATTGAAAATTATTAATGTTGTAATTTAATTTCAAATTAAAAATTTTTTAAATGCTAAAATCTATATAAAAAAATAGCATACTGCTCAACCAGTTATTTGATTTAATTAGAAATTATGAGTCATAATTTATAATAAATTACAAATAATTTTATTTATTGAGATTATTATCATGATTACAATTGATGCATCCTCTAAATAAATAACACAAACAAAAAAGTGTTTTTTTTTTAAAAAGAAAAAGAAAATCAAATCCAAAAAGTTTTCATGTTTATTTTTTTAAAAAAAAATTTATTCAATGTTTTTTCAAATCCTATTTGAAATAGTAGTCTTAAAAACTAATATCCAACTGTAATAAAAATTAATATATTTGATTTAATAAAAAATTAGGAATCATGCTTGAGAATCAATCCAAATCAACAACAATTAATTATATTATTATTAAAATTAGTATACTACCAAGATATCTTGAGTAAAAAAAGATTTTATTCCTAAATAAATAAGAGCAAAAATTAATAACCAATTTGAGGTCCATTAAAATCAATTATATTAATTATTAAAACAAAATACTAACTATATTTATATATTATAATTATTTCATTTGGTATTCTCTATAACTTAAAAATCATCAATAAAAATCTTAAAAGTCTAACTAAAAAAATTGTTCTAATGGTACAATATTATTATCTTGGGTTGTCTTGGAGGTCGACTATCATCATCAATTTGCTGGTCAAATTATTGCACAAAGACTGTGAACAGGATGTGGTGAAAGGTTATGTACCTTAAGATTTGATCTGCATTTAAAAGGAATGTAGATAAATTAAGACTAAAAAAAGCTAATTAATATAATATATAATAAAAAATTACATAGCATCTTATATACCATATCACTACCAATTTCTTAGAATTGATCATAGTACAAAAATTATAGGTACGTAATTCATATTAAGTAGAACTTTCTTATAAAGCAAAAAAAAAATTATCAATGTAATATAACAAATTTGTTTGTATTTAATTATAAAATATGTGTACAAACAAACATACTAGCATATAAATAAAAATTAAATTTATTTTTGTACACAAAATCTTACCTCAAATTGCCATGGAAATTGCTTCCAAAAAAATTTTCAAAACCACAAAACTCAATTAAAAGTGTTACATTGAAATCATCCAAAAATTGCTTAGAAAAATACGAAACAAGTGCTTTAACATCTCTACATCAAGATCCATAATAGAAACAAAACCGAAGTCTAAATATGTAGAAAAAATAGAAAAACTAAAAAGAAAAGTAAGCAAAAAGAACAATAATAATAATAGAAGTTATTAGTTTAACAAGTATAGACAACTCATTATTGTGGTCTATATCTAATAACATTACAATGGAGGATAATAAAATAAAGAAGAGACAAAAGAAAAATTAAAACTTAAAATGAAATTAATTAAGAAAATATTAAAATAACATTGGAAGAAAAATTTCTTATCAATGAACACAAAGAAAAAAAAAAGTGAAGAGAAAGTGGATTAAGGGTAGAGGATAAAAATCAGATGGCAATGTACAGCTCCAAAGATAAAAAAAATTACCATTATGACAAATGAAGCAGAAAAAATGTTAAAAGCAATATTAAGAGCATGATTGGTAGCTGAATAAAGAAAGAAAAATTTCAAGAGCAAAACTCTAAATATAAAACTATTACCTTCAATCCATAAGTAAGACAGACTTTTTCTTTCATAGATAATATACAGAATGATTGGAACGGCTAAGTCAATTTAGAATTCAATTGATTGATCAATTTAGGAAAACAAAACTACTTTGATTCAGTTGCAAATGACATATTTGTTTTAAAAAAACCTTTTTATTTTGTTTGAAATCATATTTCTCTAAAAAAAAATTGATTTATTTGAAAAACAGATTCCTTTTAAGAAAAATAAATTTCTTTTTTATATGTAAAAGTCAATTCATTTCAACTTACAGCCATGTTATATTATAATTTTTTTTGTTGATCATTTGAAAATAAAAATCATATTCTTTTATGTCTTTTAGACCTGTAAATGAATCATTAATGATTGGTAATTAGAATGACCTAATTAAGTCACTAATTAAATCTATCAATTAGATATAATCAAATACTAATTATTTATGTTTTAAAATCTGGTTTTATTAAAAGTATTGTAATACAAATTATTTGCACCTTATTACTTTAAATAAAAAATGATATTTTTATCATTGAATGATTTTATTAACAATATTTCAGATTTTTACTAATATTTGAATTATATTCCTATAAAAAATATGTTTTTATTAAAAAAATATAAATTATATTCCTATAAAAACTAACACAATAAATACCTTTTTATGGGCAGGAAACCAAATGATTTGATTAAATGACATGTTAATTATTACTTTTTTGTACAACCCAATTTTATTATAAATATTATATGTGTGTGTGTTGTGTGAGATATGATATGATATATGATATGATTAGTTTTGCATTAGATTTTAATTTTATTGTAAAAGTTTTGTATACCGAAATTTAATTATTTGATTGTATTGGATACGTATCTCGTTTAGTTTTGTATTTATATTTTTGTAACAATCTATATTCTATAATACGTGTTAGGATAGGCCAATGATTGAAGACGGCAATATACAAGTGCCGAAATATTTCATTGGATTATTGTTGGAAAATAAGATTAGTTTCGCCGTATGTAATGTATTTTTCCAGCTATGCCATTTAATATAAGTTTATATATATATAAAACTTAATTCATTCATTAATTCGTATTTACAAAAGCACACAATCACATTTTTCACAGGACACACAGCATGTTACATATTTACACAGCGATGAAGTTCTCACAAGTAGCAATACACACACACACACATAACAGAGTCTAATTACATTACTACATGAGAGAGCAAGCATGGACATTGTCATCGTTGAAAAAGTTGCTAACTTTGTCATCCCCACGCTGGGACACCGGAAAGGTTCCGTGCCTCTCCCCCATGTTGTATCCATGCCTGTAGTAGTTGTAGGTCTCTTTGAACTCAGCGGCGGTGTCTTTGAAGTAGTTGGTGGGAGTTGTGAAGTAGAGTGGCGGATTCGGGTAAGGCCAGAACTCTGCCCTCTTTCCAGCCCTCCTAACTGCCTTCAGCACCTTGTTCCGCTCAACATACCCAACAACCGTCACCCTCTCCATCTCCAAGTCCACCTCCACTGAATCAATCCCTGCCAAACCACACATCGTATCATATACTTCAACACGATATAATAAAAGTATAGAAATTTCTCTAGGATTTTATAAAATTTATGGATATCAGGATCTTCTACATAATTTATGGTTGAGAATTTATTATTTCACTAACTAAATTTATTAATATTTTAAATATTTATGATTAAATTACAATCTTTGAATGTAAAAGGTACCATAACAAAAACCTAAAATTATTGGTGAAATTTGTCAAAACTTAGTTATTAATAATAAACAATTACCATAATTTTTATTAAAGACTCTAACTATGTTCTGTTGAGTGTGCAGCTTTTAGATCTCTTGTTATATCATTAATATGGTTCAATTTTTTGACACTTGTTAAATATGTTGTTTGTAAAAGGGAAACAATAGTAGATGTATGTGTGCATGTCATGCGTTTTCTTAGAAATGTTTTGTTTGTTATGAAATATGTGGAGAATAAGCTCTGCCTGTCTTTATAAAAAAAAAAAAATTCTGCCTGTCTTTTTAAAAAAAAATGAAGTTTAATATTTATCTATTTTTCTAACAAAAAGAGATAAAAAGTGGTATGAGGAAGGATTGAACCTTCAACTTCAACATTAATGTAGCATTTAAGTATTTAAAGACTTAAGTTGGCCTCAACTGAATTATAAACTCGCGACTATGGTTAAATTTTTCTAAACGTGATAAAGGAAAACTTTAAAGAAATATTTTCCACATATATTATAACTTTTTTTTGGAATATAATTAATATCAAAGAATTTTAATAACAACTATAAGAATATTTGGATAAGCTTAGAGAAAACACTTTACAATATATTTTCCAAATATTTTTTAGAAATTTTTAAATTTTAAAAAGGACACTGAAAATAATTTTAAAATTTTATTTTGTAAAAAATATTTGATTAATTGTCTTATAATATTTTAAACAAGTTTTCTTATTAATTTTTTTCTTAAGAAAAGACAAACCAGCTCTTAAACTTTACTCATGTCTTTTGGTTAAATTTTGCTACAATCAGATAATAATTCATTCAATAGTAAACCCCTAAATAGGTCCCTAACATTTTCTCATAGGACAACATGGTCCTCGACAAAAAGAAATTACTTACTTGATCCTTACAATGTCAAATATCGAATACTCACTAGTTCCTTATGGAAAATGTGACAAAGAGGTGATATAGCACATGGGACCAGTGAGAGGAGAACAAGTTAGTCCCTAACATTTATCTGTATCCCCAATTAGTCCTAGACGTCCATCACCTCCACCATCTCCACCTCGTCCTCTACCCTTGACTCATTCATCTCCCACGTCCACCCAATCTTCGTCTCCTTCTTTTGCATCATATCACCAAGATAATTTTTTTTAAACCCCAAATGCCCTATGTTGCAACTTATGGACTACCAAGCATGTAATCAAAAACCAAATTGCAAACAAAACCAAATCTCTCAATTAGTACCATCAGCTTCCACCTCCTACCAGATCTCTTGCTCACTTCAAAATTTGCAATCATGTACACTTCATCATCATCATCCTTCTTCAAGAGGGGTCCCAATCAAAGAGGTTCTTCGGGCTAACAATAGTTATGTCAGGAACATCCCTTGAAGGAACGGTACTAGCTCAAACATTCTTGTGAGGAGAAATCCTTAGCTTGAAGGAGATTTTAAAGCATTCACTTGGGTCTTTGCTTCAACAAAGCTTGCACCTTTTGGATATAGCGGTTCAACCATTTTAGGCTTCGAGAATTAGGACCTACCCCTTTGAAGAAGCAGGAGATGAAGATTGGCTGGGTGTGAAAGATTGAGTTGGGGATAAAGCTTATGCACGCGAGGGAAGAGGGACTAATTAGGGGTATGGTAAATGTTATGGGCTAATTTGTCCTCTTACTCATTGATGTCACGTACCACGTCACCTTTTCGTTCCATCTAAAGACTAGGAAGTGTCGCTTTTAACATTAAGGATCAAGTGGATAGTTTTTGTCAGGAATCTGTTAGAGTTTATTCTTTATTGAATTAATTATAATATACATTTTAAACTGCTCAAAAGGCAACTTCTTAAAACCCAAAATAAGTCAAAACCAATAATAAGTGTATGGACTGAAAAATTCAATATCAAAAATCATTATTATAAATTAATAATAAAACATAAGTGATGCTTGAATATGTTTATGAAAAACCCGTAATTCATTTAAATAAGAATTACTGAATATTTTAAAGAGGGAATTCGGCCTATGAATCCCTTTTGTTGATTGCTTTATTTGTTATTACTGTATATATCATGTAGAGTTGACATACCTCTGAGCTTGTAAATGGCATTTTTAACTACTCTTTCGCAACCTGTGCAGCACATCCTTACTTTCAGCTCAACAGTCTGAAACGAACAAGCACGAGATACCGTTCACTATACATGAAGGTATTTTCTAAGTATTAATTATCATATTTTTGTGCTCACTATTTTTTCAGCGGTGGCTATAAGAAATGAAGGCAGTTTTTCAAGGCATATTCACACCTGTTGCTTAGGAAAAATGATACCGCAATTAATTATATCTTAAAATTAAACTTGAACTAGAAAACGTCAAGTTAGGTTTTTTATCAATGATAATTTTCATATATATTCTCATATATTACTGGTATTTTTTTTACTAAGGAATAAAAATAAAATTATCAAATGAATAATATAAAAAATTGTTATCTTATTAAAAAATTTAAAAATATTGAATTGCTAAGCAATTAAAATAAAAAATATATACTATTTTTATTTCGTTTGTATATGTCCTTAAGATATATATTGCATGTTCACCTTTTTATTCTATGTTTGACAACTTGGCCTGTCATATGATAAACGCCCTTGTCTGAAAAAATATCTAAAGGATATATGCTGATATGCAGTACCGGTCATGGTAGATTAAAATTATACCTTCACTAGCGGAAATCTCAACGAGTTCACAAACAAGACTTTTCATTCACTCACATAAATTTAGTATAAATTGAGCTAAAATCCAATTACATGAGTTGAAATTAAGAAAATTAAAATACTTGTACTATGGATGGAGCAAGACAGAAACAACATAAAATACGGGAGGAAGCGTTAGTTCTCTCTAATTAATCCCTCTACCATGTATATGGCTTATTATTACAAATTTACAATTAGTTTCAAGATAGTAAACAAAAACAAATTATATTGAAATACAATCAAACCTGTAAAGAAATTGGTCGACCCTTTGGCATCTTGAAGTTCTTATTATGGACGGTGTTGTTATGATCTTGATGCATAAAACATCTATATATAAAGGTGGAGATGCCAGAGCCAAAAACTCTCTCTAGTAAGGAAGCCATGATAGATTTAAACAAGGAAAGAAGGACAAACTAACGAAGAAACCAGCGATGGAATATATTCCCCTGTGCCATTTGCACCCTCTTAAATGATAATATTTTTGTAATGAAGCCGAAGTTATTTATATATAGTATACTTTTATGCATTCACACAAATAATGGTGCACGGAGTATCAATTCTGTTATATGTATAAGGAGATATTTATCAATTATAAACCAAGTGATGTTACAACCTTTCAGACAGGAATGGTATCTAAAGCCCCATATGATGAAATGGGAATAACAATCTCGTGGGATATGGATGAGCTTAAGAAAAGAAAGCAGTGTTTGGATGCTAAGGGGAAGAAAATATATTCTCATAATCTCCTTTGTTGCCCAACATCTTTGAAAAATCGTTAGACAACGTGCACCAATTGTCTAGATGACTCGACCAAGTTATATTCTGACACATTGCATTAGTTAGTCCTTCAACCACACTAGCTATATAGTTGTTTCCCATATTTTTACAGGAGCTAAGAATAAAAGAATCTTTTAGGCCTAGTACATGCTTCAAAATATAATTGAGAATATAATTCATTTAAATTATTATAGATTAAACTATAGTGGATGCTCGTCATGCTGATTTGAACCATTGATAACTGCATTATTCCCTTGTTCATTCACCACAACCACAGAACCATGCATCCATATCAATTTCCAAGTTAGGACTTTTGCCTACTTTTTAACTATAAAATTGTTCGCATTTCATTTTAATAAATTGTTAAGAATTTAATTTATTTGCATTGTTAATTTTAAAAAATTTTACACAAACATTTAATCATGTATCGTATTACTATGTCAAAAACATATTTGATTCAACCACTCATTATGTAGTGTGTTATCTTCCCCAAATTAAGATGCCATATACTCGCCAATTCTATATTAATACTCATTTTTGAGAAATTATATAATTTTGGTACATTAAAAAGTTAATATATCAATGTATCAAAATTACATGATTTTTTAAAATGACTATTAATATGAAAAGGAGTATCTCCCTTCAGATTTGGTGCGCTTTAGGATTGATTTTTTAAAAAATAATTGCTACCAACCAAAGATATATAGTTTTCTGGACTTAGACGTCGTGCATAGCAACTACTCAAAAAGTTTAGTAATATATGCTACGTGGCCAATGTTACATCCCATGCGTCTTTATGGATTGACGACGTCTCCAGTTTAGCATGTTTTATTCTCACTACACGCTTCCTAGGAAAACTTTCCAGGGCTCATCCATCCCAAAATTGCTCCAAGTCAAGCACTCTTAACTGGAGTTCTTTAGTGATGGGTTACCGAAAGAAGATGCATCTTGTTGGTATAGGTAGTAACAATCAATTCATATAGTCATCCTTAATTGCATAGTCCCATACCAATACAGTCTCAGGATTCCTCTCAATGGTATGTACTCGTTCATTCATATATCCCTTTGCTTAGAGACTTGCTAGGAGCTCTTTGTCCGTGTCTTCTTGTATCGGCGATCACTCCATGGCTTTCACTTGGTTCGTCCCCAAATCACACCGTATTGGAGAGGTGCATGCTTTGATACCATTTGTAACATCTCATGTGGCTTTATAGATTGACAATTGTCCCCACAATCCAACACGGGTTCTTTTCAACATGCTTTATCCTCACTCACACGCGTCCTGGAAACTTCTCAGGGTCATCCATCCCAAAATTGCTTCAAGTCAAGCACGCTTAACCGTGGAGTTCTTTAGTGATGGGCTATCGAAGAAGATGCATCTTGTTAGTATAGGTAGTACCAATTAATTCATATAAGTCATCCTTAACTGTATAGTCTCATATCTACACAGTCTCAAGATCTCTCATTCTGATGTATAATCGGTTCATTCATGTACCCTTCCCTTAGAGGCCTTAGGAGTCGCTCTTTATCCGTACCTTCTTGCACTGGTGATTATCTCTATCATCCGGGCATTACACCAACAATATATATATATATAAGAAGATATTGCTTAAATAACTTCCTAGTGTATCAACTCGTGATGCACGGGAATGTTAATTAAATTAAAGGTAAAGTGGATGATATGATTAGATAATAATTATCATGATAACATGTTATATATATGGACCTCAACATGTAAAATGACATACAATATTAGAAACAAACCAAAAAGATAACTAATAATTAGATGTAAATAATAAATCATATTTAAACATCTTCCATGACCTGCGTGATATATTTAATCAAAATCACATGGAATAAATATATAAAAGTTGAACAGCTATATCTATATAACCTATGCGATGCACATAAATGATATATAAATTAAAATTAAAATATTTAATTTTAATAAAAATATCAATAAAAGATAATAATCATTTAGTTTTGTAGAGTTTATATTTTTAAAATATAACACACACACACACATATATAATCAAAATGATAGATACTCAATTTTTTTTTCCTAATTTTAGTTGCCATAATGATAATGCATAATCACTATAATTATAA
Organism: Dalbergia oliveri; assembly: GCA_030441495.1. Lineage (NCBI taxonomy): Eukaryota > Viridiplantae > Streptophyta > Magnoliopsida > Fabales > Fabaceae > Dalbergia > Dalbergia oliveri. The sequence goes on from JAMLFY010000007.1 coordinate 17,879,325, forward strand.
TGAAATAATTTATGGGTCATGTATGTACTCCTTCACGTTCACTTTCATTTAAGTTAAGATTTTGACTATATATATATATATATATTAGTGTAGCATTGCTTTTATATATGTAGCATCACCTATTCAATATATCAATATTTATGAGAAACTATTTGTATCACTAAATATATAAATTTGATTTATCATAATATCATAATATAAAAATGGTGATTTCTCTTATGATGTTGTTGGTCAATACCTATGGTGAGGTTGGCATTTAATCACATTTTGAAAATGTAGTTAAATAAAAAATAATGCGACTAACCTCTCTCTAGCTTATCTTCCCAAATGCTTTCAAAACTATCCTCACCCTCTCAGTCTCCAACTTCACTCCACCCACCTCTCCCACTCTTCCCTCCTTCCACCATCCTTATTTTGGTGTATTTAGGTATTTGGTTTTTTTTTTCAATTTAAATTGTCTCCATATGCATTTTAGTTTGTGAACATAGTTTACCCCTCTCCCTTTTCAGCTTTTTAATGTGGTTCTCAAGGTTTGAAATCTAAATTTATCATATACCTTAACTTTATGTCAATGGTTTCCTTTATTATTATTATTATTTTTTTTGTAGTACTAGTTGCTAAAATATATCTTACTCCTTTGATAGGTCACGCAAGTTTCCCAACAACATAATAAACCATCTGGGAAGTTAATGGTCTTGCCTGATTCAACATCTCCTGCACCACAAACTAAGCCTAGAATGTGTTGGGCAACAGAACTCCATGAGACCTTTGTGGAAGGTCAATCAGCTTGGTGTTAGTGAGAGTATGTTTACTTCTCTTTAATCTCATGCTTATTGACCTTTTCAGTTGAACATTCCATTCATCTCATGATGGTGGAGAGGAGGGAAAAGTGTGACGGAGGTGGGTGGAGTGATGGTGGAGACTAAGAGGAGGAGGACAACTCCGAATGCATTTGGGAAGAAGCTGGAGAAATGTTAGCCACATTATTTTTCATTTAACCACATTTTCAAAATGTGGTTAAATGTCAACCTCACCATAGGTATTGACCAGTAACATCACAAGAGAAATCACCTATAAAAATATGTATAGATATCGATTGTCATATGTCTAGTACACGTGTTTTATACAATTGAAATTATCTAATATAAATAAATACAATTTATTACATTTTCGTAATTTTAAAAACTGAAACATTCTTATATACTCTGTATTACTTCAAGCCAAGAAATATTTATTTTCTATATTTTTTTTTGTTATTATTGGATACTTCTCTAATTAATATACCTCTTGGAATTGCATCGTTGAGGCATCTTAAATCATTCACCCTGTGTTTTGGAGAGAGCATTATCATTATAGAATTCCAATAAGATTATATTCTTTTAATGGGATTGAGAACATGCTTTAAGTTTATGATAATTTTGAGAGGATCAAATAATGTACTCTGAATTTGTCACCTTAATTAGCTAATTTTAATAGATAACATTATAGTGTGTAATTTGTTCAAGGATTATCCATGTCTTTTGCTTCATAAAATGTGCAATGTTTCTTCAAAAACCATTTCTATTTTGCTTTGCTCTATAGAAAACAATTCAAGAGCTAGTATAAAACTGATAGTCTTTAAGTGTACCTTATTGTCTCATTCGCCAAGCTCAAATGGCCTTCATTGTTAAGAATCATAACCAAGATGGATATTTTTTGGATACATTATTCAAAATCACCCACAAACACAGGGATGAGGACCAACTACATCAAAAGCGTCAAAAGCAAATGAACTTTTACAAAGCAAGAATCAGTTTAAATAACATATCCCACATGTTACTCCACCATTACAAATATTGTTTGCTGTACATGTGTTGTTGCTCTTTCCCCACACATGCCCCTTAATTAACATCAATTGACCTTGATTGTCAATTACAACATATGTTTCACTCCATTTATGCAACCAAAAATTAGCTTGAAACATCTATGAGTTTCAATATGTAGTCAATTACAACATGAAAATAGAAGATTGGATGTTATTGCTCACAAATATGAGTTTCAATAAAAATAAATAAATAAATCAAAAAATAAAATAAGGAAGATGTTTCAACAAATAGTTTTCCAAAAATGCAGTTCTTCAAGGATATAAATAAATACATACTTACACATTAGGAAAAATGCTTCCATAACCGCCATTGCTTACCTCTAAAGTCTCACATAGAGAGCATCATGAGCAAGTAAATCCCAAAATGATGTGATAGATTCAAACCAAATAACATCATTGGGATTTTTTTCCCATGAAAAGCTATTCCTAGTACATATGCAAATAAGGCCTAACCAAATGACATCATTGGGATTTTTTCCATGTGAAAAGCTATTGTGCTTCCGCTCCCTTTGTGCTTCTGCCATCACCACCATCCATGCCCTTCACAGTTGTTGCTCTCCTTTTGCATTGCCTTCATCACCTAAACCATTGTCTTTGCCACCCGCTCAGGCTGTCAACGCACGAACCACCACCGAGCCATAGCCACAAGCTCTCTAGAGTAGCATTCTTAGATCTGTCGTGAACGCATAAGGAAAAGTGTTTTCAAGAATGTAAGTGATGGAGAAATGAAGAGAATATTGATCAAATAATAAATGCATATTTACCTCTCCATCACTTTGTCGCAGGAGAGCTTTGTCCTTACCCCTCCACCACTACAACTCCATTGCCCACTAGCGGCACCACCACAAACGAATGAGGGAACTAGTTTGGATTGAATAAAACTGCTCAATGATTAATGGATAGAATGAAGGAAAAAAAAAAAGAAAGGGTTTTAAATGAATAAAATCGAGGAAGAGAAATGGAAAGATGGGAATAGGAAGACAATGAGAAAGAAGCGGGTTTGAAATGAGTAAAATGGGGGAAAGAAAAACACGCAAGAGAAATAAGAAGAAGAAAATTAATTGGGTGTATTAAAGGAAAATATAAAGGCTTCTTTCAGGAGGCTTCAAAAACTTTTCCAATAAGCTTCTTTAGAAGCATGTGTAATTGTTTATTGGAAATTAACAAACAAGCTATTATCACGGTGGCTAAAATGGGAAAAGAAATATGAATGTTGATTGGTCAACAATGACAACAATCATGTGCATATATTAATGAAAGAGAATAAAAAAAAAGGAATAAAATAATTAATCTGATTGGTCACTATGGGTGGCTAAAATTTTGGAGGGAAATCAAACTCATCAAATTAAGACACATCATCTATTCCACTAAACCATGACCCCATTTTTTAGATATATATATATATATATATATATATATATATATATATATATGGAATGTATCATATGAGAAAAGTGATTTATTGTGAGAGTAGGATGAGTGAATCTTGACCATTGGATCTTACATGAATGATAAAGATTAAAATATAAAGTTATATGACTTTTTAAATGAGCATGTAAGCATTAATTACCATTAATCAACTTTTAGTCCTGACCATCTATGTATGGTTATACAGTTCATGTTTGCTCCTCTCACTTTCATAATAAACCACTTCTCTCATGTGATACGTATATATGTGTGTGTGTGTGTGTGTGTGTGATCATAACATAAACAAACTCAATCGCGGATGCGAATCCCTGCATGTGGTGGCAAGTACAAAGAGATAAAGGCACTATGCAATGCATGTGGGAATTCAAATATAGTGGTGGTAATAGGTATAAACTTGAATATTGCCATACTTGCGTCATATGAATAAATGTGGAAAATTGCCTAGGTTTTCTGATAGTAAAGTTGGAAAATTAATACTTGATCAAATGCAAAAATGAAGATCCAAAAAAAGTTGATAACAAAGTTGGGCATGATTTGATTGCTATGCTACATAGAGCATAATCTTCCATTTAATTTTGTTGAATATAAGAGGGTTAGGGAATTGAAATATATAAATCTTGAAGCCAAGATTTACTCTGGGCATATGGTTACTTTGGATTTGATTAATATGTTACCTCATGACAGTTGCCTTAACTCAACCTTAGTTAGTTTAACTTAGTTAGATAACACCATTACACAAACAGTTAGGAGTCAATCTGTTATTGTATTTATCATTTTCTAATTCTTATATATAAACCAGAAGATGCACTTTGTACAACTTGAGATTCATCACTAAGTTCATTGAATTGAGAAGCTCACAACCCTTGAGCTAGTTTCTTTTCTCTTTTTCTCCCATTATTCATTCTCCTTTCGGTTCTCTCTGAGCTTGAAGCTAATTTCACATGGTATTAGAGCTAGGATACTTACATGAGGAAGAAGAATGAGCTAAATTAGAGGTGGCCATCATGCAGTTAAAATCTTGCAAATATGAAGGATATTTCTTAATTCTAGTGAATCTTCTCAAGTGGAGGATCATGAGCAATAGAGGTTGTTGTGTTAGAATGTGAAATAGGGATAATTGGCGTTGTATTTGTGATATTTGGTTCTCTAGTAGTATTAAAAGTGGGAATAATTGGTGCTATGCTAGAATATGAAGGTGTAGCATCTAAAGTGTAAATGGTGGATAAGGGAGCAGTTGTGTTATATTCCAGGTGACGAAATACTCATCATAATTGGAAATTGGTGTATATAGAAAAGTAAGTGTAGTAGGATGCTGAGATGCCATTGCCAAAGGAAAATGATTTTCATAGCATACAACATTCATGGAAATGAAACTTTCCTTGTTGGAAGTATCAAACAATATAAAACACTTTGTTAGTCCATAGTGAAAGCCAAGGAAAGCAAATTATCCAATTTCTTTCTACCAATAGATACCGTTGATGCAAACATAAGACACTCAAAAACCTCAAAATAAGAGATATCATTACAAGGAAATCACTGATTTGTGACGAAAATTTCCATCACTAATCCTTTAAAGTCTGCCTCTATAGAGTCATTTGCGGCAAATATTGGGCACATGCAAATTCCTGGGCTTTTAATGAGTGGTGGCAACCCATCCCCTACTAATTTGTGGGAGAAAGTTACAACGGACATTCCGCCTCTAATTTACATATGACGTAGTCCTGATAATTTGGTGGACATCTCCCTCGCTAATTTGTGGCCCTCTGCCCGCTCTAATTTTGTGACGGCTATATCCGCCCTAATTTGTGTGGATGCTTAACCCAAATTACTGGCAAATTGGTCCTCTACTAATACGCGATATGCTATAACAAACCCATGGTTGTGGCCAAATCCTTACAATTCAACGGTACATGAAAATGGCATCCACCTCTCAATTATAACCATTGATTGTTGCGCGAATAACAAGAATTTTTTAAATTTTTTATTTCAAAATCTTAAAATCTAAACAAAATAAAATATTTCCTTGTTTATTCCAAGACGGAAAGCCCTAAAACAAAAAATAAATAAATAAATAAACCTTGACCCAACTAAAACCAAACCCAGCTCAAAAAATCATTGACCCTAAAAAAATAAACCTAGCCCAAACAGCAAACCCAACAAGCCAACCTAATGACCCTAACAGAAAGAAAACAGAAACTTTGATTTTTTTAAAAACATCAAATCCCTAAATCCAACTAGCCCTAAATTGATAAAACACAAAAAGGATGGTGATTTAGACCAAAAAAAAAAAAAGGATGGTGAGGGAAAGGAAATTGTTGATTGAGAACCCTTGAAAAAGCTATTGGAGCTTAAGTTTTGAGTGACAATAAAGCAAAGTTTATTAAAATATTTTGAAGGAAGAACTAATGGTTTACATGAGTTTCTTAAGTAATAAACAGGAAGTTTCTCATAGTATATGTAACCAATTTCATGACATAATTTTCATACAATCATGATTTAACATGGTATAAGACTCTTTCAAAGAGTTTACAATATCTAAAGTATGAAGAATAGCTCAGAAAGTAAGTTACAATATATGAGAAAGTAGATCGAAGCTTCAAAAAGTGTATCTAGGACATAGAAACTATTATGATACATCAAAGAGTGACATGACAACATTAGAAGGAGATTTCTCACGATCAAATCAAGTACTCTTCTATCAAATTCATTCGTGTTCACTAGATGAAGGATCAACCATTCTCTGGAGATCTTCATCCACCTTAGAAAGAAACTGTGTATGAATTAGAAGAGATTAAACTGAAGAAGCATCATTAGCGATTGAAGAGCGTATCAAAAACTAGTGGTGTTCAAGACCCATTTGGTCCTTCAACCCTTCTAGGCCGGAAACTTATTGGGTCGGTTCAGGTCCATAGATTTGACTCGGTGCAATTTTCTGCAGGTTTAGGTCATGCTTCGGGTTGGCCTGGATCAGCTGAAGTCAAAATTTCTTTTATAGTTATACTTTTTTATAATAATCAGTGATAAATTATAAGAGTTTATGTTTAAATTAATACATTTTGGATAACTTGATATTATTTTTATAGTGAGATGGTTTGTTTTGAAATATGTATATAAAAATATCCCTTGAATTTTGTTTCTTACTTATAAAATTTTATAACTTTACTATGTATGATGTCAAAATCTTTATAGGTTGTTTAAAAGCTGAATTGACTTGATTTGATCTAGTCATTTATCGGGTTAAGTTTTAAAAGTGACCCGTCTAAAATCGAGTCAGGTTGGATTTGGTCCAACCCGTCCCTTGTACACCCCTATCAGAAACTACATGAACACATAGAAACTAAAGATGTTCTATGTTAAAGAGAAGATACAGTCTTAGAAAGTATTGCTTATGATATTTTTGCTCTATACTTGAAGATCCCATATCCCTGATAAGGATTTTGTATGTTGAGAAGTTTAGCAACCACACGTGTCATTTAAAATAAGTTTATGAAGTACCTACAATACCTATGGAACAAAGGATAATTGTTTTTGTCCTGTGACAGTTGTCACTAACACAAGCTCAGCTCAAGCCTCTAGAAGACTAATCCCAGGACACACAGTCAAGGAGCAATGGTCTCATTCAAATTTCAAGTATAAAAACAACATCCATTAAAGCTGGAACAATCTTTTGCACTCAAACTTTTCAAATAGCTTTATATTTTCTGAAGCCAAGTTTTTAATACTTTCCAGTTTCTAAAGTTAGAAATCTTTTTTCTAGAATTAATTAGTAAACATTCTCTTGTAAGGAAAAAGTCTCTCAAGTTGTTTCCTTACATTATATATACATCTTAGGAAACTTGAGTGAAGATTTGAGTGAAACACCAAAACCTTCAACATTTATTGTACCTTGATCTAGTGATATCCTTGTGAGTTAGCTTAGAGAGGCTAAAGCAAAAACTAATTGTGAGTGAGAGCCGATTGTATTGATTGGCCACTAAGTTTAGCTTAAGAAGGCTAAAGAAAGACTATCTTGATGATTTCTTATACAGAAAGAAGTTCTAGTGGAGCCTTCATCAAGTTGTGTTGAGGTGAGGACTAGATGTAGGCAAAGTTTGGCTGAACCAATATAAATTCTTTGAGTGATTCTCTTATCCTTTAAATCTTATTATTGCTTCTATGCTGCTACCTTTTTGTATGTGAATTATTTTCTATGTTCATAGCTTTTTGAACTTAATTTTTTTTTCTAAATAGTTCAAAAAGTCACTTTATAAAGTTATATTAACTAGTTTTTCATTGCCTTCAAGTTTCTATACTTGATTAGACTTTGTTTAAAGTTTTGGAACGTAAAAGGTTTCTAAGTAGCATGATTCAAACCCTTTTCATGCTCCGATGGATGTGCATGTTCCCTTGAGCGGGTCACGGCTTAGGTGGGTTGCTAGTGTTATGGGCAAGGGTAGAGCTTTAGCATATATGATCGGCGAGGTTGAGGGCGTAATAGATCCCGATAGCGTGGCTTCGTGAGCTAGTTCGGAGGAGGAGGAGCAACACTGGAAAGAGCAATGATGGCGGTGACATCAACTAGCCCTAAGGTCATGGTGCTTTTGGCTCAGCTTCATAGTAAATCTCGCTGGCAGTGGTGGCTCAAAGGGTGGTGGTTTAAGTGTTGGTGATGAGTGATGGCTAAGTGGATAGGTTGCTACAATGTTATTCTTATCTTTTTCTTCCTTTGTCTTTTTTTTTCTTTTTTTCATGATTGAGGAATGTGGTGATGGCTGATGAGGCAAATAGAGGAAATAAGAAAATAGAAAATCATGTTAGTACTTACCGCTACCTCTGCCTTCTTCTTTCTTCTACTACTTGCTAAACTATTTTTGTATGTTTGCTACTGATGTTGAATATCTCTGTGTATTTTCTTGTATTTGTGCCTCTTTTGCTTATTTTTGTACTTGTATTTTATGCCAAATACTGATGCCCTTCTGATGAATAACTTGTTCATTTGTACACACTTGCACATTAGTTACCCTAATACTTGATTGATTCTTCTATTTTTATGATGATTAGGGATTTGATTTGATTAGGATTGTAATTTTGGTTGAGGAATATTTGATTTTGATTGCACAATTATTTTCTAATTCTCAACAAATTTGTTCCTTCCCTTGATCAAGCATACCATCTCAATGTGCTTTCCATTTCTTTCCTTTTCTTTCTTTTTGGTTTTTTCATTTTTTTTGGATCGAATATAAAATAAAAGACATGAAGAGATAACAAAGACTAATGGGCTGGAAACGTAAACTAGAGGGATTGGATTAGGCTTACACATTCTCTCTTTTTTTTTTTTTGTGCAAAAGAAAAAGTACCAGGACAAAACATAGTATTCACAACTGCAAATAAACCATCGTGATCTACTAAGCAGGAGTCTATCATCAGGCTGTTAATGGTCTACTACAAATTGACCATTGGTGGCTTATTCTTGTTTAGTTACTTAAATTATTGTTATTTGTTTATTTGATCTTATAGTACAACCTTTTTCGTTTCCTTGAAAGATATAGGCAATACCATGTTAGTTTTCCAAAAATGATTGCCACTACATAGGTCTCTGAAAAAACATTGTCAACATATAATCCATCTAGACAATGCAAAATAATTAGAACATTAAGAGTTAATAGAAATAAACCTTCTTTGATTGTATCGCATATGATGCTTTTCGTAATTGATTTGTATTCTTTAAAACTTAAAACCTAATATGACCTTATTTTATTTAATGACAATAAAACAAAAATTATACTATTTAATATTATCCACTATAGTCATTTTGAATTCTAGGAGTAACTTTATAATATATTTATCAAATACTACTATTATTATTAAGAGTAACTTTTACATTATTTTATCAAACAATGCCACTAATGACTTTTTAAGAGTAGTTTTTTGAAAGTCCAAGGAGTTCAATGGCTCTAAAAAAGTCACAACAATATCAAATTAAGCTTTAATTTATCTCTCATTGTGGATTGATTTATATATCACAATATTTGAGGAGATTTTATCCCTCTATTTATTTATTGGGAGATTTTAGGAGATATAATTATACTTTTAGGAGATATTTGGTTGGACGATAAAAATAGGTATAAAAATTACATGAATGAGTTTCATATGTTATTTCATATACAAAACTTATTTATGTAATATTTGCCCTCACTTTTACCCCTCAACCAAAACGCCCTATGATTGAATTTGGATGAAGTATTCTTTAATTTCAGCTAATTTAAAATGCAATGAATTTCAATTGCTTCGATTGAATCTCCTTCATTTTAAAATTATTTTGTTTGGATAAGATAATTATATGGCTTCATTTGCAAAATATTTTGTTTGCATAATGAAATTATATAATTTTCTCTATGGGTATGAATAAATGATTGCCACCCATATGCAACAACGGCCAAGCGATGATAGACAATAAACGGACAATTGACAATGGATGGTAGGACATTAGCGATGGCGGGACTAGTGTTGGTCATGGCACTGGGGGACAAGCAAGGAAGAGGGGGTGGTGACCAACAACAAATGGGGGCGACGAGGCAGCAAGGGGTAGTGGGGGTGCTAGTGGGAGGGCGTTGGGCGAGTGACTAATGCCAAGAGAGGTGATGGGCAATGACAAGCAAGGATCAACATTGTCCAGCTGAAACGATAATGGGATTTATAAGATAAAGATGAGAGGAAATTTCAAAATTCTCTTTATAAAGAGGAAATTTAAAATCCATTATTTTCAAGTTTTAAAAATTCCTCCTAAGAATACTTGGAATTTTAAAATTCCTTTGTGTTAATATCTAAACAAGGAATTTCATGCCAAATCATTTAAAATTCTCTCAAAAAAATATATTATCCTCTAAAAATACTCCATCAAAACACACTCTTAGAGTATGTTTGGTTAGGTAGAAAAGTTGGGTGAAAATTTTTATAGATAAGCTTTATGTGTAAAATTATAAATAAAGTTCATCTATGAAAATATCTACCTCATTTTTATCCCATAACCAAACACACTCTTAAGAGTAAACATTCATTTTGATCACTTAAAAATACAAGTTATCGTTAATACAAAATTTTTATTTGAGTTAATTGAAAAATCAAATTTTGTTTGAATATTAAATATAACTATTTCCTCATCTTTTATATTTTTTATATATCTTTTTGTCTTATTTAATCTCTTATACGTGTAACAAATCTAATCCCCTTATCTTTTCCTTAAAATGCATAACAAACTTAATCTTCTTCATAATTTGTTATCAGCACCTTCCAAATAATCTCTCTCATTTCTTTTGTATAAATATAAGACCTACTCTCCCAAATCCAGGTGGAGGAGGAGGAGGAAGTAGTCAAGCCAAAACACCATTTATCATCTCCATTCTCTACTCCTATCCTTCTAGTCGTGACATGCGTTTTATTTAGAAGGAATGATATTGAAGGATTGAATTTCTTAAAGGTAAGACCTTTCCCTTTTAATAATCATGACAGTATCATCTAGTACTTGATTTTCTTTAATTTGAGCACACAATTCACTCACTTCAGCACATAAATTCACAGTCTACCCATATACAATCAAACTCATTACTTGCTATTCATAATCGATATACCCAATCCACAAGCCCTCCTTACTTGCTAAGTTGCTATTTCTTTGTGAATTTATTTTTGACACTTTTTGTTTTTTTTTTGTGGGTTCTTATCTTTTGTTCCTTTCCCTTTGTTTTAAGTAAAATCAATTTTTAAGGGCCTATTTGATTTTACTTTCTAGTTTTCAGTTTTCTAAATTTTATGAAGGAAATATTGAAAATTCTAAAAACTACCTATTTGGTTTGAGTTTTCAGTTTTCATTTTCAGAATTTATGAAGGAAAAACTGAAAATTCTAAAACTGGAATTTATAGTTTTAGAATTTTAGTTTTCCTTCACAAATTCTGAAAATTGAAATTCTGAAAATAAAAACTCAAAACTAAAAACTCAAACAAACAGATCACAAATTTCAGTTTCATTTTCAGATTTTCTTTTGTAAATTTCTGAAAAGTTAAAACTGAAAATGAAAATTAAAAACTGAAAATTGAAACCAAAAGGCCCTAAAATTATGTGTATAATTTGTTAGTCTTTTTTTAACTACTCTCTAGGGTTATTTCTAGATAGAATTAAAAGAATAAAAGTAGAAAAACAAAAATATAAAAATAAAAAATATTTAAATTACTTTATTGAGTTTGATTTCTTACTTAAAATTTTTAATTTGATTTTTAATCCCTTGAATTATATTATAATCCTTATTTTTAAAAATTTTATATTATTTCATATTTTTTATAACTTTGTTTTTCAAATGGTTAAAATATAAAATATTTTCATATTTTTTTTCTATGCAACAATTAATGACGTTGACAGTTGACCGAGTAATTAATATTACCCTTATCATTGTTTGATTCGTAAAAGTTTATTGGATAGACTAATGATAATTTGAACTATGTGTAACAGTAGATTTTGTTTTAGTAAAAATAATTTTATCCGACTTTTTTTTCAAAGTTTACAAAAAAAACCAGAATTAAAAATAACCAATCCACTTTGAGTTTTCTATTGCATCAAATGATACATAAGAACTGACATTCCTATCATGACAAAAACATTTTTCTGAATTTTGCTTTTTTATTTTAAAATAGTTGCTAGGTTTTTTTTTATGAAAAAATCAAAATTGTTGAGGTTATCATTTAATTTCCACAACAAACTTTATGTAATCGCTATAAGACAAATGTACAGAGTTTGCAATGTGAATTAGCTTCTATTATTCTTCATGTATATTAAGACTCTTGAACTTTATTTTATTCTCAAAAGATCAATTTTACCAAATTAAAATACTTGTTTGGCAATTTGGTCACTCAAGGATACATGTCATATTCGTTTTCATCATTGAAATATTTTTTTACTTTATTTCATGAAAGATGCATATGATATTAATTTATTTCTTGAAAGATTTCCAATATCAATTCAATTCACAAAAAATACTTATTATATCACTATTACTTTTAAAAGGTACGTATGACATTACTCTAATTTGTAAAGAGTATGATATCAAATAAGTAATTGATGACCAAATTAATGTTATATGTTAAATAACATAAAAATTATGAAAAATAATCTAGTAAAAAACAATCTCCAAATTTTATTGGCCAATTACCATGTATGCCTTAGTTCTTGATTTTCTTCTAATTCAATTGAATAAATTATACATCATTTGAGAAAATGTTTTCATGAAAATATTTTTTGGGTAACTAAATACACTATGTAATATTAATGAAATGAAAAAAATTGAATTGATGAAATTCATACATGCATTCCAAATTTTACCATGTATGTATGTAGTTCTTGATTTTCTCCGTCAATTCTTTAAGTTTTTGATTGGCCAAAGCACTGTTCAAATCACAACCACACGAAAAATCTCTCGTTAAATAACACAATTGCAGCAAATATTTCAGGGACAGTTTTTGATTGGCCAAAGCACTGTTCAACCCATTCACACGAAAAATCTCTCGATCAAATAACACAATTGCAGCAAATATTTCAGGGACAGTGATGTCATACGTATTTTAATTTTTAATTACTAAATTGATTTGAAATTTGTTTCAGAAACTAATATTACATGTATGTTTGAGAGATCAAACTATCAGTTCAGTCTCTTCCGGGTGTTTTTCCTAAAAATAGTTAGTAGCGACTCCATAAAACTTTTCAATAAAATTTCTGATTGTCTTCTGGTTACGCTATGCTCTGAGTTGGTCAAAACTGTAATATCATCATATATAGTCCTTGAAAGTTGTATGTTATCAGACAAGTCCCTTTCAATTAAATTGTAACATTCATCACTATCGTCTTTTCTTTGTTTAATGTTAATGGAAATAAGAAAATTCCCCTATTCGTTTCTATTATTTTTAACTTTATAATAATATTTGTAGAATTATTATTAAATATTCCACATTCAAGATATGGTTATATTAGGCAAGTAGTTAGTGAAAAATTTAGGTGCATATCTTAGAGATTTAACCCTTAGATAAACTGAAGTGGTTGTTTTGGGATCAATCAAAATCTTTAGACTTAGTTTCCTTTTTATTAGGGAATGAATAATATGTGGAGATTTTGTAAAAGATTTTCTCTCTTTACTTCTTATATGTGACGGCCTAACTTGAAATCTTACTACATGACAACAATGCCTCATGATAAAAAATAATACTTATGCATTTTTTCATCTGGTGCAAATATTTTTTTTTAATAAACTTCTATCAAAATCATTATATTTTTTGAGTTTATTAACACATATTTTAACAACACTTAGACGGAGTTTGATTGTGCTCTTCAAGGGTGATTCATATTATGAAAAACATAACTCAATTTTTTTCATATTTGGTAAATAAAAAAAAATTAAAATGTGTTTGTTTATGGTTTTTGAAAAGTAGGGGTGCCTTTCATATTGCCTCATAGGGTAATTTCCTTAGTTGACTCATGCTCTCTAAAACTTAAAAGATTAGTATATTGTTATTCTAACTAAACAAACATACCCTTAAATTGTGTTATGTGAGTCATTTTGATTTTTTAAATTTAAAAATTAACTTTTTAATCCTCAAAGTTGAAAAATGTGAGCCACATTAATTTTTGAACCCTATTTTCAATACTATGATGTCGCACTTTTATTGATGTGTCACCTTAATTGACATGTCGATGATAAACTAATATTCTTGTTGACATTTGTCAATTAAACTACATGGATATAAAGAGTTTGATTTCTATGCACTTATAGTGTAAAAAATATTTACTGTCATTCAATCATGTATTATCACATCATTAAAAATTGTTAAGCCTCACATTCATTACTTAAAAAGTCATGCATAATTAAACTCTACGTATAATTGAAAACTATAAAAACATTATTAAAACATTTAACATTTGATGATAATTTGAATTTATTTATTTTTAACAAAATCAATGTATCTACTATTGACAGTGACTAATCCTCTGATAGAGCCTCAAAAAAGTAAATGACTAACTACAAAATATGATCTATTCCAATGAATTGATTGAACCTATCACACATGGTTAAGAACAGTTGAGGAATTTATTATTCAACTATACTACCTCTAAAATCAATTAGAATGTCAGTCCATCATTGATATGTCACTTAACATCGTAAGTTATCTAATCTAATCTAATAAGTTAATACATTTCTCATATGAAAACCAAAAATCACAGATGTTAGTGGGTTACGTACCGGACTAATCAATTTTAGCAAGTCCCACCAAAGGCTAGACACGAAGCCAAAAAGCCCGATAAAGAAACCCGTAAGAAGCAACACTATCAAACCGAAAAATACCATGGGCTCTCCAAAAAACCTTTAGATTAAGTTTTACCATTACATTTACAACGAGTAGTAGCAACCCATAAAAAAATAAAATAAAAAATTATTGTATGGGTCTATACTCTTATTATACATTAGACAATTAATGTAAAAGAGAGGATTTAGATTTGTCCATGTTGCTTCCTCTATCGTCTTCTTCTTCCTTTTCCCATCCTCTTAGGGTTTCCCTTGTTTCAGTCACTTTTCAATTTCTTCACTCTCATCGATTCCTCCAACTTCCATCTATATAATATAACACTCCAATTTTTTTTTTAATTGAGATTTTTTTTATTGACCTAATCTTCAATTATATCAACCTTGATTTTTGCCTTGTTGTGCACTAGATAATCGCAAATTCATCCACGATTTCCCTTAATTGTCGCTTGATAGGGTATGGTACTTTTGCTTCTTGCTAGGGTTTCAGTTAATCACTGCAGAAATTGCGTGATTTTGGGTGAAAATTTGACTAAGATTTATTCTGATCACTGTTAATTTATGATTATTAGCTTGGTTTTATCCACTTAAAATTCCTCATCATTCTGGTTTGGTGAGTTCCTGTGATGATATTTATTGATTTGCTTAGTGCATTTTGTATTATTTGGTGTATTAATAATGATGATTAAAGCCTTCTGGAGATCCTTTGTGGCTGGATCTTTTTAGGTTATCCTTAAGATTTTGTCAGTGATATTTGAGTTATTTTGAATTTTTACCTATTGATCTGGCTGATGAAATGTAATGAACCTGGGATTTAAGTGTCTTGAAGCTATCATTGCTTTTTTTAAACTATTTATTTATTGCTGAATGCTGATGCACTTGGAGTGGTCAAACCATCAAGGAATCGAGTATGTTTACTTGATAGATTTTGTCATGGTGCTGACATTTCGTGTCTGAATTTATTTGACGTGATAACTGGTGCATTTGAGTGTTGATATACATACTGCCTTCAACACCCTTGCCATTTATAGGCAACTGAAAATAAACTGTGCAACACGGCTTGATCCTTCTATAATTCTAAAACTGGCCGGTTATTATCGTACTGTTATGTTTGAGCTGAAGTTTAGGTGGAATGCGATGTGTTTTGTCAGCTGAGTATTTGAAAATTTACTACTATGGAGATTCAATAACTTAGGGAAAGATTATTATCAGAACCTTGATTGCATGGGTCTAGATCTGTTGACTATAAGCATGTTTTTATGTGATCTGATTGATGGTACGAGTCTACTGTATATGTGTTGGATGTCTAGTGCATCTAGATGATGCACTCTCTCAGTCCTAGGATGAGTATTGTTCTTTATTTGTGAATTCATTCTATTGAATTAAACAAAAATATAAACAAACAAGAACTTATTGAAGTTTCAATGTGCCTTTGCTTTCTCATCTGCCATTCTGTCAGATAAATGAAATAGCCTTCTTGAAGAAAATTATAATTTTAGTCCTACAAATTTTTAGGGCTAGGGTATATATACACATTTGACTAAATAGAAAAAAATAATGGAATATTATTAGGGTCTGTTTGGCTTCAGAAAATAGTTTTCATTTTTATGTTTTAAGTTAGTTTCTTGTTTTTCAGGATTTTATGAAAGAAACTGTGAAAACTACAAATTCCAATTTTCAGTTTTCATTTTCAAGTTTCATCATTTCCTTCACAAAATCCTGCAAAGAGGAAATTGATTGAAAACATAAAATGAAAATTGAAAATAGTTTTCTGAAACCAAACAGATCGTAAGATAATGTTATTCATTTAGATGTGTCACCTTATCTGAGCTCATTCTCTTGCTGTTTGGTATGACATATAGCAGATTGATCCTCTACAGCTATTTGAAGTTACTTGGAGTCTTGGACCTTGAATTAGCTTCTGTGGATTTGATCTCTAGCTGTAGTATGCAGTGGAAGTTTAGAGAACCAACAAATTCTTCATTTGTCAGGTCATAAGCACTCTTCTTATGAAAGTAAGTTTCATAAAATCTAGATAGATGAGTGTTTTGATATTTTCAGAGCAAACCATGGCTTTATGCTGACTTCTTAATTCATACAGGTTAGTTAAACTGGAGATATTATTCCTATTGCCATTTGCATGAGGTTTCTGATGGGGACTGAACTCATGAGAATATGTGTTAAAGATGATAATGATGAGTTTCCATCAGTTCCACCAGGCTTTGAGTCATATACATCTTTCTCTCTAAAGAGGGAGGAAGGCAATGAGAAACAAACTGATAAAACTGTTACCAGTTGTTCAGCCTCTACAAGTGCTTCTGAATTACATTCAACACATTCAACACAGGTAGAACCTAATATCGTTCTGGCGCTGTTGTCTCCTATTGACAAAGCAGGCTCCATCACCTCTCATTCTAGTCAAGTTCGTGATAGTGCAAAGGTTCCTAGGACCCTGAGACGAAGACCCTGGATTAACCATGGACGATATGAGCAGTGTTCAGATGAAGAATCTGATTGTGAGCGACTTGATCAAGTCAGTCTTATGTTGGTACATTTTTGTTTTTGGCTTTCTTGATTTTTAACTTACTCTATGACAGTTCCTAAATGTGAAAGTGTACTTCTTATTAGCATCTTATGTATTAAATGTTAATGCAGAATTTCTCTTCAAGACCTGGTCTTCCTAGGGGAGTTATTCGTGGATGTCCAGACTGCAGTAATTGCCAAAAGGTTATGTTTATAAGACATGCTTTACTTCTGTTGGCATTATTGTTCATTAATTGATATGAATCAACTTCGACCTATCATGTCCTCTCTTTCCTCCTCATTTATATCATTATCATTATTATTATTTTTTTGTTAAAAGAAGATTTTTATTAAGATGAGGAGACGAAGAATACAAAAACATATTAGGGCAAGAGATCATCTTTACTCAAAACAAGAACTATCAAAAGGAAAAAAACCATCAATAGAGTAAAGCTTTTCAATGTCTCAACATATCTGTGAGAGAGAGAGAGAGAGAGAGATCTAAAAAGATCCAGAGCTTTACATCAAATAAACGGCAAACACCTAATATTATTCCAAAAGACTAGCTTGGTTGAAATTTGTCCTTCAAAATATGAGAATTATGCTTCAACCAAAAGCACCAAACAGTGGCATAGACTGCACATTTCCACTAAGATTGGCCTTCCTTTTCTCAAAGTTAGCAAAACTAGTCAAGAGGAACTAGCCCAATGTTCTAGGCACAATAACCAAACCAAACAAAATATTCTATAACAGTGCATAAATAGATATGTAGCAGATTCACAACTTGCCCCACACATAAAACACACACATAAGAGGTAATAGCCTTATCTGGCCTTCAAACTTGTAACATATCGTTTAGTGTACAAATTAAGGATTTAACCTTATTGAGAACTTGACTTCCAATTAGATCTATCAAGGTGGAAAGAGGTTCTATTCAAGGAATGAGTTAGAAATTGAAAGTATAATTTACAAGAAAACAGCCTGGAGGGATCAAGAGACAAAAACCTTTTATTTGGACTAGAATACGAATTTGGACTAGATTACAAATGAACAGAATGAAGGAGATTCAAAAGGATTTCTACTTCTGAGGACTCCCTATCATTTATATTTTGAATAAAGTCAAAGTCCTAATAATAAGTGGAATCCTTCACATTGTGAATTCTAATGTTCCCTTATTGTGTGTTAATAGAAGTGGCTTAGTTTGCCATGACATCTAGCAGGCCAATAATTGTAATAATAACTAAAGGATCTAAACCTGTAATTTTTTCATATATGAGGTCATTTAATTGAAAGAGCGCAAGAGAAGGTCCTTTGACAATGTACTTATTTATTTTTTCGTGATGAGTAATTGACAATCGAAGCTTCTAGCAGGTTGTTGCCAGATGGCGACCAGAAGATGCTCGTAGGCCAAACCTTGAGGATGCTCCTGTTTTCTACCCCACAGAAGAGGTCTTGATATGTTCTTGTGGCACATTTAAATTCACTACTGTCCCTGTTATTGTTTTGTTTGCTTCTAAAATTTAGCTTTGTTGTAGAATTAGATTGTTGAGTTGTTAATTTTTTTCCCCAGGAGTTTCAAGATACTTTGAAATACATATCGAGCATCGCTCCGGTGCTGAACCATATGGAATTTGTCGCATTGTTCCCCCATCGTGTTGGAAACCCTCTTGTCCTCTCAAGGAGAAAAGTATATGGGAGGGTTCTAAATTTTCTACACGTGTTCAGAGGATTGACAAACTTCAGAATCGTGAATCAGTGCAAAAGATGTTGAGGATTCAAAGTAATATGAAAAGGAAAAGGAGAAGATGCACAAAAATGGGAGTGGAAATTGGCACTGGAAGAGGACCTAGTCTAGGATTTTGTGAAGCCGAAAGGTTTGGGTTTGAACCTGGTCCAGAATTTACCTTGGAAGCATTTCAAAGATATGCGGATGATTTTAAGGCCAAATACTTCAGTAGAAATGAGAATGCATCTCATTCAGGTGACACTACAATGATTTTAGATGGCACCTTTGAGCCTTCTGTGGAGAACATTGAGGGTGAATATTGGCGGATGGTTGAGAGTCCTACTGAAGAAATCGAGGTCAGTTTCTTAATAGGCACAAATTTTTCACTTAATGGAATTGTTGCCAATACATTGTGCTCTGTACATGCCCTTCTCCTTATATTTTGTTTTGTATATACTCCTAGGTGCTTTATGGAGCTGATCTGGAAACAGGGGTTTTTGGGAGTGGTTTTCCTACAAAGTCTAGTCATGTTGGTCCTGCTTCACATGAACATTACATAAAATCTGGCTGGAATTTAAATAACTTTGCAAGGCTACCTGGGTCTTTGCTCAGTTATGAAAGCAGTGATATATCTGGTGTTCTAGTGCCATGGTTGTACATTGGAATGTGCTTTTCCTCCTTTTGTTGGGTAAGGACCTCATTTTTCTGTTTGGATTGCATTTCATGAATTCTTCACGCAATTCATGCTTATTACCTATATGATTGTATACATGTATCTTATATTTTCATGTCATGCAATGGTCGTTGTCTACACGAGCTTATGCATGTCCATGTGCATGTTGTATTCACATGTTTTGTTTATATAGAGTTCTATTTCTTTGTATGCCCTAATGGGTGGGAGTGGGAAGGGATATTGTGTGTATGTTTGAGAATAAGGGGAATCATATCGTTGACATCTCTATCCTCAGTTTGGTGAACAACTACTTCCAAACTATTTGTTGTTTGTTGAGTGGCAGTTTGAAGTGTGTGTGTGTGTGTGTGTGTGTGTGTGTTTGCTGTTGAAAGAGATTCCTTAGCTGGCATCTTCAATTGTTGCTGCTGGCTTACCTTTTCTTTGTTGGTTAATTTTGAGTGCAGCATGTGGAGGATCACCACTTATATTCCTTGAATTATATGCATTGGGGTGCTCCAAAAATATGGTATGGTGTCCCTGGAAAAGATGCTTGCAAATTGGAAGAGGCCATGAGGAAGCATTTACCGGATCTTTTTGAAGAGCAACCTGACTTGCTTCATAAGCTGGTGAGTAAAGGTTTTTCTCTGCCTGCCACTGCACTAAATGTCATTTGGTCAGTATGTTGCATATGGGAATCACATGCTTCCCTCTTGTTTCACATGCTATTCCTTTCCCTCTTTGGCCATTTTGTTTGTTGTCATTAAAATGATCGATACATTATCATTAGGTGTTGTGAAATTCGATCTTCCATTTTAACGTTTCTTCATTTCTTGTCCATATTTCTGTTCTTCACCAGAGAAATGGCTATGTTGGATGATTAATGTTCATTTCTTTAGACATATGTTTGTCTAGTGCCTGAACTTCTAACTTATGCTTGCAGGTCACTCAGCTTTCTCCTTCCATCCTAAAGTCTAAGGGAGTACCAGTTTATAGGTGTGTCCAAAACCCAGGAGAATTTGTTCTGACGTTCCCGAGCCTACCACTCTGGGTTCAATTGCGGCTTCAACTGTGCAGAGGCTGTTAATGTAGCTCCTGTTGACTGGCTGCCCCATGGGCATGTTGCTATAGATCTGTATCGGGAGCAGGGGCGCAAGACTTCTATATCTCACGATAAGCTGTTGCTGGGGGCTGCAAGGGAAGCAGTTCGAGCCCAGTGGGAGCTTAATTTGCTCAAGAAGAATACTCCAGATAATCTGCGATGGAAAGATGTCTGTGGAAAAGATGGCCTATTAGCTAATGCACTAAAGGTAAATTCTGCTTCTCCATATAATGCAGTATGAGGAGATAACATTTATGATTTTGTATAACTCATGATGCAAACATCAAAAGGGAATTTAAGGCTAAATTGTTTTGTTTGTGCTGCCATATAAGGCATATTATTATGTATTAGGGATTTCCTGATCCTCATTATTGAATTTAATGTTGATGATTTCAGTGCTTTGAGTTTTTTTTGTCTGTTCATCCCTCTGTTTCTACATCACCCTGTCTTCTGTATTATATCTGTTAACTGTTCGGAATCCATAAGTTTAAATCATAAAATGCTAGATTGAATTTAAGTGTCATTTGATGAAGACTTATTTTGGGGCTAAACTATGATATATATATATATATATATATTTTTTTTCCCTATTTGCCAAATATTTAGGATCTTATTTTAGTGTAAGAGCTTTAGGGGAGGGCATATTATCTGTTAGTTACAGTTTCAAAGCATTTGGAATTGATTTTTCTGATTTAGTAGTATACCTTCAGCCCCACCCTGTCCCGAAAAATAGAGTATTCATCAAAATTTATATGGACAATGCCAAGTGAATCTGAATTCCGCAAAGACACATTGCTGATACCCTTTTATTGAATTTTAATGTTAATAATCTCCCTTTCTGATTTTCTTATGTTTTCTTGCTTAGACACGTGTTGAGATGGAGCGAGTAAGAAGGGATTTTCTGTGCAGTTCTTCACATGCATTAAAAATGGAGAGTAGTTTTGATGCTAAAAGTGAAAGGGAATGCAGCATTTGCTTTTTTGATTTGCACTTATCTGCTGCTGGTTGTCGGTGTTCCCCGGACAGATATGCTTGCTTGGATCATGCAAAGAAGTTTTGTTCATGCAGTTGGGATTCCAAATTCTTCCTTTCGATATGATATTAGTGAACTGAATATTCTTGTTGAGGCATTGCAAGGAAAATTAAGTGCAGTATACAGATGGGCTAAATTAGATCTTGGGCTTGCACTAACTTCTCATGTCACAGCAGACAAGGAAACAATACTTAAGGAATTGAGACTGCATTCATCAAACTTGTCTCTTTCTTCCAGGGCCAATGTGCATAAAGAGATGGCTTTGCATCGATCGAATAAATTCACTGAAGACTCTCAATTGATAGATGTGCCAATTGTGGATCAAGCAAATTCAGTAAAAGGCAAAGATCAGAGCTATCTTCAGCAGAGGAAATTAGCAGAAGCTGTGTCCCCATTGAGTCATGTGAAGGAACGTCCAACATTCAATAGCACAACACCTACAAATGAGATGGCTAATAGTAAGACCTGTGTTAATAATTGCAGATCAAAGCTGAGCCACGTTAGTTGTCAAATGTCTCAAGAGGACTTATCATGTGCTTTATCTCAGCCTCTTGCTGAACATGGAGGTGAGAAAAGTTCACTATACAGACATAACAATATTATACGTCTTAGTGACGATGAAGGTGTTGAAATCAAGATGCCAGATTCAAATAGAAGGAAAGAGCTTCCTCATATAGATAAAGCAGGTTCATGTACCAATATAGAAAATACAAGCTTGACCATCCCTGTAACTGATGCTGCTGTTATGGATGACAAGGGTGCTAACACATTTCCTCATGAAGATATGAGATCTAATTCAACTCAGCTTTTGCATGTGAAAAAGGAATGCCATGAGAGCAGAGGACCAGTTCTAGCTTCTACCACAATAGATCTTTCTTGTCGTATAGGTCTTACTGGTGCGGAATCAGGTAGAAGTATTCCAGCCTTTACGACAGGAGAGGCCAGCGATCATTGTCTGGAAAGTTCAGAGAGTTCTCTTCTGAACCCACAACATTCTGGCATGATCAAGGTTAAGAATGAGGATAATCGTGAAAAGTTTGGAGGATGTGCCACTTCTAGTGTAGCAGACAATGCAAGAGCTGTTACTGGAAACATTTCTTGTGGTCTAAACAATTACCGTCAGAAAGGTCCGCGCATAGCAAAGGTTGTCCGGCGTATCAACTGCAATGTTGAACCTTTAGAATTCGGAGTTGTGCTTTCTGGAAAGTCATGGTGCAGTAGTCAGGCTATATTTCCAAAGGGTGGGTAATACTTGGTCAGTAATGAATTGCAGCTTCTATGGCGAGGTTTAATTAAATATGTAAGGTGTGTGTATTTATGCAAATTAATTTAATTGATGCAGGATTCAGAAGCCGTGTTAGGTACATAAATGTCTTAGATCCATCCACTATGTGTTATTACATATCAGAAATTCTTGATGCTGGACGTGACAGGCCTCTATTTATGGTACTTTCACCCTCTTCTATTTTATATACAGGGTTACAATTCTCCTTTTAGTTGGAGGCTTTTGGCTTGCGATAATATGCTCTTTCATACTTTAGATATAAATTTTTTGATGCACTTGGAATTTGAATTTCGTTCTTGCATTATCTTGCTGTGTTCTACCCAATTATGAGGGCAAAAGTTTTAAAGGAAGATTTTTGGCTTATCTACTTGTAATGTAGGTTTGACTCTTCAGTTTTGTTTGATGAAGTAGTTCTCTTTGGGAGTTACGACGTGGAGATTATTCTGCCCCTTAACCTAAGCCATTTGAGATGGATGTTGTTTGATTACAGTTCTTTCTGGGGATCTAATTCAAATAGTTGAGTCATGGTGAAAATGTGAACAAACTATGTGATCTGTTGTAAAACTTTCATTAGGAGCTGTTAGACATTTAACCTATTAACTTCTTTCCTGATTTGGTCAAATGGAAGTTGAGACTTGAGATTTGAACTTTTTAAGTGCTAGTTGCTTTTGGTTTTTATAATTTCTCCGGACATTGAAATGGACTACAATAACTGATTCAGTTGACAGGAATTGGGAAGAGAGGATGTGTATACCTAATTTGTTTTTCTCCCCAGGTTTCTTTGGAAAATTGTCCTGGTGAGGTCTTCATTCATATTTCAGCTGCAAGATGCTGGGAACTGGTAAGAGAGAGAGTGAATCAAGAGATTGCCAAACAACATAAGCTGGGAAGAAAGGGTCTTCCTCCTTTACAGCCTCCTGGAAGCCTTGATGGCTTTGAAATGTTTGGGTTTTCTTCACCAGCTATAGTGCAGGTAATTTTGCTGATCAAAACACATAGTTGGTAGTGTTTCATTTGAATATTGCAATTCTTGTTTCTCCTCACCTCCCATGAACAACTATCTATAGTAACTATACATATAGCAGAAATTTTTATTTTCATTTAGGTTGATGTAATCGCAAAATTCTTTCTATATTTTGGTTGATAGGATCTTATCTAGTTTCTGGGTGATTTATGGCGTAAACTTTTTTCATGTTATACACATAAATTTGTTAATAACTGCAATGCCCCATTTGATTTTCTTTCCTTGGACATGGTTATAATATTTCTAAAGGTATTGTGTATCTGCTTTCTTTCACCAGGCTATTGAGGCACTGGATAGAAGTCGAGTTTGTAATGAATATTGGGATTCTCGGCCCTACTCTCGGCCTCAAGGGCAGATTTCACATCCTTACCAAACCAATGCAAATGGTGGAAATGGTCAAGGGGTTCCCATGAATCAGCAGCACTTGCCCAATGGAGGAGTTGTTGCAGCATTAAAGAGCCTATTTAAAAAGGCCAATGCTGAAGAACTGAACTCATTGTACAGCATTCTTAGTGATAATAAGGCAGCGGCTGACCGGGTCCTAATTGCACAACTTCTAAATGAAGAGATTCACAAATCACAACCGTCCTAGGTGATTGATTGATTATTTTGGACGGAACTGTTCATAACTTCATAAGCCTACCCTGTGTTCCCCACCTGTAAATTGTAGTTCATTTCAGGTTGCATGGCATTTTCATGCAACCATAATCTTTGTAATTTTTTTTTCCACTTAAATGGAGGTTATAGAGAGAAAAAAAAAGGAGAAAAAAGAAAATAAAATTACGAAAAAGGGAAAGGAAAAGGTTTTTTCTCCCTTCAAAATTTTGCTTATTCCAAATGGCAGCAGGGATGGAAAATTATGAAGTGTCAATGTGGCTGCTTTCATCTGACACACACTGAAAGGCGGAGCTACTGGCCCGTATAACTGATTTCGACTCATACATTGTACACTCATTGACAAAAAAAAAAAATTGTTGCATGTTTAGAGTTGATTAATTGTTTTAGGAAAAACAAAGTTTTTTTTCCGTACTCTAATTAAACTGCTTTCTCCAGCTGAAAACATGTTATGATTGGCGCATAAAAAGTAGTTGATACTTTCATACCGAGAACTTTTCTTAAAATTTTTTTTGGAAGTCATAATTCGAGCATTTCGAGTATTATTTTTAGATTGTAAGTATCATTGTGGAGATAAGTATTTGTTTGTCCTCAACTAATTACTTTCTTGATAAAATAATATCTTACGTGATAATTTAATATTTGAAGTTAGTATTTTAATACTAATTAGGTTTTGGTTAAAGTTTCTTAAAGAGATAAGTTTTGATACATTGTGAAATATTTTATTTTATGTTGTCAATCATATATATATATATATATATATAAAATTAGTGTATTCATTCTATTTAATAACTTTTGTTAGGCATAAAATCTTATCTATCCAATCATTAATTTAAAGTTTCTATCAAATAGATTAAGTCTATAAAATTTCATCCATTGATAGTTCATCATTTTATTTTATTTTAATGGATAACATATTTTTGAAAATATAAGTAAATATCGATTATTAGATTACTTGTCTATTATTGTTCCTTTTTTTTTTCTCAAAATTTGGCATGCTTGATCATCAATGTAATGTAACATAATTCAATGGTTATATTGATGAAGTTTAATGTGAATGAAGAGTTAATTGAATAAAGTAAGTGTACAAGATTTACTTTTGAACTAAATGGATCTCTCTCTCTCTCTCTATATATATATATATATATATATATATTATTATATCAAGTGTAAGTTTGTACACTTACACCCTTCAATAGGAGTGGCAAACTGCAGGTGGGTCAACCCGCCTTGACCACTGTAGGTTGGCTATAAAACGAGGTAGGGCCCTTGACCTATTTTAGTTACTTTGGTTGAAAGTGTCAATTCTTCCTGCAAAATGTCGAGTGGTGGGTCAACTCGTTTTGCCTAGTTTGGCTATTTTTGCCAACCTGCGGAGGTTGGTTATAAAACGGAGCGAGAGGTGAGATGGGTTGAAAAATTTTGGTGGGTTGAAAAATCTAACTTATCCCGTCAAAAGTGGTGAGTGGTGGATTAACCCGAAGAGCTCAACCCATTTTGCTACCCTTATCCTTCAATAACTCTTATTAAAAATTGAATTTAATTGATCCAACAGTTGAATTATGTGATATATATTGACAATCAAACATGTCAAATGTAGAAAATCAATAACAATATGCATGTATTTTAATGATTGATATTTATAGTATTTTCAAAAATATATTATCTATCAAAATTAAGAGACATGATGAAATTTATGTAATTTGATATACTAGGTAAGAATGAATTCAACCGTTGGATTGATGAAATTTTATACTCATAAAAAGTTATTCAAAGGTGTAAGTACACCAAGACTTACACATGGTAAAAATGCTATGTGTATGTGTGTGTTTAGGAGAAGTTAAATGGGTGTAACTTTAAACATAATTACACCATTAATAATTCTATCCCAAATATTTTTTTATTGATTTAACTGTTGAATTATAATTACTTATCATGAAGATCATTTATACCATATTTTATAAAAATTGAGCATCAATAAAACTATAACCATATAGCTCATATTCTTGTTCATTTTGAACAAATATACTTCATTGATTTTGAGAAACATAAGTTCAAAATTTATAGGCTTGATCTATATGACATAAAATTCTAATCCAACAGTGGATTTTGTAAAACGTTACACCAATAAAAATTATTCAACGGTGTAGCACTTGTTGAAAATTACACTGGTATAATTTGATCATAACTCTATAGTTATATGGTCCAGATGTAATCTGCTTACTCTCATGTAAGATCATTACTCTCACTATGTGTGTGTGTGTGTCTATATATATATATATAATATAAGGAGGTAGTTTATTGTGAGAGTGAGAGGAGTAGATCTAGATTTATGGATCCTAAATGAATATAAAGATTAAAACATAAAATCACGTAACATTGAAAAATGATCACATGATTATTAATTACTATTAATAGCTTTCAATCTTGACCATCCATGTGTGATGTCTCAGGTTTGTTGACAGCTATAGTGGTACCCATCGCATTTGGAGTAGTGCAAAACGACGTAGTTTCGTTTAAATAGCCCTTTCCCTATATATACTCTCTTACTCGGATTTCTCCCTAAAATTTCTAGAACCCTAACCTCAAAACTCTTTTCCTCCTCTCCACTCTCATCCCCACTCAAATCTACCTCTTCCAAGATTCAAGGTAAGAGATTTTTTTATGGTTTATGCTCTCTTTCTTTAATCCCTTCCATGTTCTTGAGTTTGAGTGTTACAGTTTCTCATTATTATCAAATTTAGGTGCTCCCCCAATGTTCTTAGAGTTGATTTAGAATAGTCTAGAGGTTTTGGGAGATTATTCATGTGTCTATGTTACTCTATGGGAATTGTTGGTGTTATTTTAAGCTTTTAAGGTCAAGTTAGTAGTACCCACATATTCCTGACTCCAAACGGTGAATGGGTTTAAACTCATGACCTTATTTTCGGTCATTATAATTATGTTTGAAGCATTACAATTGCTAAATATGAATTTAGAGGTGAAAAATATATTATAGACATGATTTTATAAGTTATACCGAGACTAGCAAAATTATGCCTTTTGATTACAGGATGAAAATATGTTTTAGAAAACCATGTGATATAATTGATATGTTGTATGCTATGGAAATGTGTGATATGCTCAAGAAAATATTTATGGTGAAATATATATATTTTAGCAAGCTACCAAGTTGTCTTGAATTTAGAACATCACTATGTTTTCAAAATTTGAGATTTCAGATTATGCTTTTAGAGTATCAGTTAAGATATATTGAAAATGTTGAACAGAGTATGATTTAGTTTTATGAGTGAAATACCTCGAGTAAATGTATCCTAGACGAGTTTAGTACGGCGTTAGGGTCCCCTGGACCCACCGTGTTGCCAGGAAGGCCTTGCATGCAAGAATAGCCAAGAAATGCAGAAGCAGGTGTTGCTGATACAATCTACAATTACGCAGAACATGCTTGTGCTGAGAAGGCGAGCCAACCTGTGCCTTTATGTCAAAAAGTCTTGCTATAGGTAAGGTAAGTTCACTGAGCAGTAAGAGACAGGCTCGCTACAACGAGCAGACTTGATGACAATAGTAAAAAATAACATAGTTTTGGGAAACTAGCACCCCTACCCTTTAAAAACCCCCATTTCGGCTCCCCACTCCTAGAACCTGGAAAACCTAGCCACCAACACCTTTCTTCATTCTTTCCATCAACCCTACTCCAATCTTCATCCTTAAAGCTCAAAAGTAAGTTTGGTTTGTTGGTTTTGCTTCCTTTTCCTCCAATCTTCCATGTTCTTGGGGTAGGCATTGTGTTCTTTCATTGTTATCAAGTAACCATGTACTCCCATTGAGGTTAGAGTTAGATTAGTGTTATCTAGAGACAATTAGGGATTAATCTAGAGTATTGTAGTTATTATGGTAGACATTGGTGCCACTTCTGCCACAAAGCCCAGTTGGTGTTGATCCTCCACATTCCATCCCTCTAAGTGAGTGGTTCAATCATGTGATCTCTGTGTTGGTCATTAGAGTTATTTTCATCAAAGTGTGGCATAATGTATGATTTCATAGTTTATTTCAAAGAGATTAGAGATTATTGATTGTCTATCAAATTATGAACTTATGGTTTTCAAGAGTATGAAATACATTTTTTAAGAAAATTCATGGGACTATTATTGTTAAAATGATTTTATTCATAGCTAATTATAAATGTGATTATTTAGAGATTTTATGACTATTAGAATGATTTTTGAAAGTGGTATATGTAACAACCCTTTAATTACAATATTTTACCTAGGATTTAACACTCTAACTAAGAGTGTGGTACTTTGTATCACATTTATACATCATAGCAACAATTTATTTATTTACAAATAGGCAATCATGCCATTTCAGTATACATGTATAATGTACAGTTATCCATAGCTAGATCAAGTTTAGTCCAAGAGGATTTGTCTAGATCAAGTTTACTGATCGGAGGTATTAAGCTTCTAATCTTAATATCACATGGTCGATCGGCGGCTACTATGTGTTCTTGAATCTTTAGTAAGCACCATCTCCGAATTGAGGTACACATGGAATACACAAAGGGTTGAGAATTCTAAAATTCTCAGGAGGTACTCCTATACACAAATAAATGTCATCATCATCTACCTCATTGCTTGGCTTGTTTATAAAAACATTACATGTCAATAAAATAACAATGATATTTAACTTAGCTTGTAAAAGTCTTAATCCGAAGCGTCTCATTTTATTCAATCATTATCTCGTAGAGTATATAATGTCAATGTCAATCTCATAAGTAAACATCTTGGTCTCAATGAAAGAATAATCTTATTCATTTAACACATAACATAGAGAGTAACTTAAAACAATTGCTACTTTAATTATCTTGGCCCTTGACTTATGGTGACTTATTCCACTTCCTGGGTAATAGACGCTTTCAGGATTGAGCTTATTCCTATACATGATCATTGGATTTACTTTCTCCAATTCTCACACAGACCTATTTCTAGTCAGATTTACTTTCCCGACAAAATTCAAGGGTAGTTAGGTTTGCTTTTCTCGACTACCGGATTTACTTTCTAACCAAGAAATAAAATCTTATGGTTTCTTTCATATATAAGTAATTGTAATAAGTATTCACATTCATATGTGCCTAGTATCATTCATAGATTCATATAGCATAAATGAGATCAAATCATTAATATTTCTTCATAGATTCAACCATTCAGCATGCTGTCCAGAATTTTGGTTCTAAAGAAAATTATGGATCAGCTACAAAATTTCACCAAAACAGAACAAACTAAATTTTTAGAGCTAGGTCAACAAGTCTATGAGTGTAAAAAATCTCAAGGCATAATAAGATCTCTAGCTATTTTAATAAAATTCCACAAATTTAAGGTCAGGAACTACTTAATTAAGCTAATAGTCAAAAGTCTTAATTTTTCTACCCTATCAAATGAACCCAGAACTTCATACAAAAACTTATAGTTTGACCTCACTATGTCCTCAATAACTTGTAAAAATTTCAGCTAATAATTCGATCATTTGCTAGGGTAATAAAATTAGACAAATTCAATGCTTTAGAATAGACTATGCAAACAGCAACATTGACTACTTCAGTTCTTGAATTTTTAAACATAGCAAAAATGCCTAGACGCCTCAAATACTGGAGATACCTTAACATGTTAGTTACATCCCATAAAATTTTCAGCTCAATCTAAAGTCTCTAACTAGCTCAGAAAATTCAATAAATTCACCTACCCTTAAATTGGGATTTCCAGCAACATAGTTCAAACATATTTTGAGAAAAATGATTTTCTAACATCAATTAATCACTCCACCAAATTAAACACATCAATATCTATCTATCATCAACCAATATATCTAGAAAATTCCAGCCAAATCAATCAGAAAAATTCAAAGCAAAATTGGGAGGAAAAGAGAACCATTAAAGCCCTAATTGTTAGTAGAAGTCCTTTGCACTTGTCTTTTCTTTTGTTTGTGCCTCTAAGCCCAATTTTCAATCTAAATCAGTCAAACTTTCCTCCTAAAGCAGTAACACAATAGCTACCTTGATGGTGGTGTAAGATAAGGAACCTTTAAAGGAGGTTGATTCAAAGATTATAAGAGATAGTTAAGTGTTTGTGCCAAACTTTTTGGTACTTGATCTTGTAGCTTAGGTTGTTTTGTAAGCTTGTGATGTTTTTGATTGAAGAAAATGTAGAAAGCTTTATAGGTATGAAGCTGGCCAAAATGTCAAGGAAAAGATAAGATAAGTTTTGAACTTTTTCTCATTTATGTGTAGACATTTGTTAGGCTTGGTTACCACACATAAATTTATCTTATAATTGAAATTAGTAATTTATGTGGTGGTTATTTAATCTTGACATAAGACAATGGCGTGGCTAATCCTAGACATACATGTGTCAAAGATAGTAGAAAATTTATACCTGTAAATTTCATACAGTGTAAGAACTACACATCGAAATTTTCCTGAATAGATGAAATATTAGCTCCCAGGTAATTAAAAATTGCTTAACAAATTTTTTTTGTCTATGTCATCCATTTAGCTTAATATGATTGGTCCACTTAAATTTAGAGAGCAAGTTACCTTTTTTAGTGTTAAAATTGCACACCAAGATTTCATTGAATGGGTAAAATACCTCCTGAGGAAAATATCCCCTAAATTAATTCTGGGTCCATAATTTCATTTTTTACCATTTCTCACCTTCATATGATCATATCTTGGTCCTGGGCATCTTTTGGTCCCTTAGAGCTTCAAATATCTTGACGGGCTTGTAGGGCCGACAAGGTTACTATTCTATTTTTCTTTTTTTTTTTTTCACTCGTCCTAATTATCTTTATTATCACTATGTCTATCAAAATATTGAAATTCTTAAATAATTCCAAGGTGTTACATTAATCCATTTACACCATCAATACCCAATTACGTCCTTCTACACTATTCGATCGAGCTACTATGTTTCTTTCCACCTTACCTTCTATCTCCTGGGTTCCCAGTTAGATTTCCTCCAGCACTTCGGTTAGTCTTTCCATCATCTGTTAGCCATCAGCTGTTCTTTCCACAAGTTCTTCCTCTTTAATCATCATCCATGTCACGCTTAAAGAGTTCCTTACTATAAAGGACGTTTGGAGCTTGACTGGAGTCCTTGGAGTGAAGAGAAATCCTTTGGATTACAAAGCTCTAGAATTTCAAAGTAGGGTGTTGTTTTCTTTACTTGATGAAACTCTGTTTTTTGCTGACTGTGATGATTGGAAAATTGATATTCTTAGTTCTAATGTATGATTACACATAGAAGTAGAGGTATTTGTATTGGTGGAGTGTATTCGTGTTATGGAAATATTCAATTTTGCTAAAGAAGTGTTATTCATACTTGCTGGAATTCGTTCTTACACAGAGGAGAATCACGAATTTTCTGAGCATGTTGTAGGTATTTTTATGACATAGAAAAAATATATGTTTAAGCTAACATCTTAGGCTAGTCCCAAGAATTTTCTTGAGCTTCGATTTTTATTTATACTGCTTTAAAAAAAATCAATAACTGAAATTGTGCCTATGCTGCCTAAACTTTTGGAACTGAAGCTGGATTTGTTTAATTTTGTTACCATAGTAAATGATTGATTTTTCCGTTGAAATTTATATAGGATATTGTAAACATCTTGAAATTCAACTTTGGTTTTTATTTTAAATTGATTCAATCATTTGCTAGGGTTAAAAATTATGAGATTTGAGTTTGAAAAGAGGATATTCCCAAGACTACCTTTACAACATGATATGGACATTATGAGTATAGGGTGATGTCTTTTGGACTGACCAATGCTCTAGCGATATTCATGGATTATATGAACGGATCTTTCATCCTTACTTGGATAAATTTGTAGTTATTTTCATAGATGACATACTTATCTATTCAAAGACCAAAGAGGAGCATGCCAAACACCTTAGGATAGTACTTCAAATTTTAAGGGAGCGGAAGTTGTATGCTAAGTTATTAAAATGTGAATTCTGGATATGTCTTTTGATACTTGTCCTGAATAACATTAGAAGTAACTGACTTAACTTGCATTATGGTGTGTATAAGGATAAGTTGTGTATGAAGTACCTATATATATTTGAGTTCCCTTGTAACCTATGAGTTTAATTTACCATATTTCGGTCTCTTGGCTAGTATATATTATAGAACAAAAGTGATATTCTTCTAATTACAATGTTAACACTTGAGTAATACATGGTAGTTAGAAGTG
Organism: Dalbergia oliveri; assembly: GCA_030441495.1. Classification (NCBI taxonomy): domain Eukaryota; kingdom Viridiplantae; phylum Streptophyta; class Magnoliopsida; order Fabales; family Fabaceae; genus Dalbergia; species Dalbergia oliveri. The sequence continues at coordinate 17,912,154 of JAMLFY010000007.1, forward strand.
TGTTATAGTATATGTATATGATATAGCTTTTAAACTCAAAGGATAACCCACATACAAAGTTTTAGAGAAAAGAGCTAGTTTTATGATTTTAGACTAGACGTAGCTATAGAGAAACAAATAATGAGTTAACCGTTAGCGATTGTTAATCTTAGTACTAAGTTGTCCCCAAGGGACAATTTCACCTTAGAGCAGAGATAAAATTTAGTTAGGTGTTCATTTGGGTTCTTGAGGAACCCTAGAGTTTAGAGCATTTGTTATGCCATAGTTGACATGCATAATCAAAGATTTAGTTATTATGCCATATTCATTAGGCATAACTAGAGAAATTGTTATGTCACATATTTTGTGCATAACTAGAGATTTTGTTTCTCTATTATAGTACTATTATTTATGATTTAGAGAAAATCATGATTTTGATTAATGTGTATGTAAATATGTATGAAAATGTTTTAGAACTTTGCTTTTATTACTATGATATTATGTATTATTTGTTGTTGTTTAATGAAGGGGTTGCAGGTGGGAATTCACTCACTAAGTTTTTGATAAAACTCACCCCTCTCATTTTCTCTATTTATAGATACTGGAGTTGCTTGGAGGTTCTTCTTAGCCACTTCCTCCCTAATAGTATTAGAGCTTTCAGTTAGTGAGCTTCACTTGGGTGAAGTGTCTGTTCTTTAGATTAGGGTGCTCCAGTGGCAATGTGAGCAAGGTCCCGAACCATATAGAGATAGCTTTTGCATTTTGCATACCATGATTATATTCTTGATTTGCATTTAATGATTTAGTATTCATGGTTATTTTGTATAAGAGCAACTCAACACATGTTTTGTATTATGACGACAGACTTTAGAGTTTGATTATGAAATTACAGTTGTGATTATATTGATTTCAAAGAGAGATGATTTACATGTAAAGATGAATTTATGTTCTAAACAGATTTTATGTTTTAAATATGCATATGGAGTGACTTAGCTGATGACAAGGCTTTCGTGGGATGGAATTCTCTTTTGCGATCACGTTCCAGATTAGGTCATGACAATGAATGCATATGTTATTATAATTTTAGAGTTACCATGATTTTGAACCCTATTATTTTGAAGTATGATATTAGAGTTATTAAGTTTATGAAAATATGTTAGCTTAAGATATGACTTTAGAATTTTAGTTTTCATGATACTAAGAAGTATGGAATTCAGTATGATTCATAGCAACTGCCAAATATATATTCTATGAGCTTGAAATCGCAAAGTCTACAAGCTAGTGATTCGTTGGGTATGATTTCACATCTATGATTATGCTAAAGGCAGATTATTAGAGCTATATGAATCTAGAGCTTTCAGAGTTTTAAGAGATTTAAGATTTATTCGATTATGTACAAACTAGTTTAGACGGTAGCTATAGAGAAAAACAATGAGTTAACGACTTGAGTTGTTAGTTGGTACCAAGTTGTCTGCTAGAAAACAATCTCTCACCCAAGTATTCAAAGAATAGAACCTAGTTAGATGTCCAAATTCAAGACCTTGTGAGTTATCCATAAAAATAAGAGAAATTCAGAGATTATTATTACTATATTATATATAGATATAGCCAGAGATTCCTGTTTCTTGAGAGTTACTGCACCATAAGTTTAAATAAATTCATGCATGACAATAAATTTAGAAATGTTTGTTTATGAATCTATGGAATGAGAAGTGTTTTTCCTAGCCAGCTATGTATGTAAATGTCCAATGATTTACTTTTGTTGCATGTATATTGTATCTATATTATCCCATTAACGTCCATGTGAGTTATGGGTGAGAATCCACCACTCTTCTTTCCTCCTTACAGGTTTAAGTGTCACTTTGTCATAGATTCAGAAGACAGATGTTCCAATGGTGAGCTTTACATTATTGTAAGGCTTAGATTATGTTTATGCTAGAATTAGAGTGATCCAGGAATTTAGGTAGGATTCGAGCCATGCATCATATTTTAATATCATGTATCTATTTTAGAGTTATAAATATCTTTGTGTGTCTTCAGGTTTCAAACACTGATATGAGATGTAGATTGTGATTAGAATTTATGTAACAAGCCAGGCAAGTATTTATGATTTAGTTTGCAAGTATTAACTGATTTTAGATTTAGATAAAGATCATGAGATAATTCAGTTTTATGAAATTAAGTATTATGTTTAAAGAGAGAATATTGATATTGATTTAGAAGGAAATCATGTTTTTGATCATGAAAATCACGTTAAACTATGCAGTTAATGAGTCACATTACCCAGAAGGCTTATGTTGGGATCTAGTCCCTCATGTGCTAGTCACGTTTTCAATTGGGTTGTGACAAAAAATATCTAATAAAAGAGAAAATTAGTAGACTTAATTTAATTAAAAAAAGGAATCGTGATTAATAATAAAATAAGATCAAGTATAATCAATCAATTACATTTATGATTACTGATGATTTAATCACATTTCTAGACTCCAAAATTTTAAAAATTATCAAATCTAAAAGAATTAAGATATTATATTCTCTAAAAAAATGAATTAGTAAAAATTTATGAATAATGATTGATAATAAAATATAATTAATTATATTGATTATAATTATTATAAATAGTATATTCTCCTAACAAATAACCAGAAAACAGTATGATTTCCCATTTCCCAGCCTTATATCAAATATTTTTCTTTAAAATAAATATCTACTTTGAAAGAAAATTAGTATATGTGATTTAACCAAAAAGTAGGAATCATGATTGATAATAAAATTGAAATCAAGTATAATCAATCAACTATATTTTTTATTACTAATAATTTAAACATATTTTCAGATTCAAAAATTTAAAAGTGATCAAATATAAAAGAACAACATATTATATTCTATCAAAAAATGATTTAGTAAAAAATTTATGAATAATTATTGATAATAAAATATAATTAATTATATTGATTATAAATATTATAAATGATACATTATGTAAACAAATAAGCCAAAATAAATTTGGTTTTCCATTGCCTATTCTTATATCAAATATTTTTTAAAACAAATATCTAATTTAAAAGAAAATTAGTATATCTTATTTAACAAAATAACATGAATCATGATTGATGATAAAATTGAAATAAAGTATAATCAATCAACCATATTGACTACTAATAATTTGATCTTAATTTCAAATTAAAAAAATTTAAATAAAAGATCAAATCTAAAATGTATCATATCATATGAAAATATTATTTATAAAAAAATTATGACCATAAATTATATTTATTATAATTGATACATTACCTTAAGAAATATCCCAAAAAAGAAAAACTCTGGTTAAGTTTTTTAAGTCCAATATCAAATATTGATAAAACATTTAATTTAGAAGGAAATTGGTTTATTTGGTTTAACAAAAATATAGGAATACAGTAAATTTGGAATCACGTCTAATCAATAATATGTATATATAATTACTAATAATTTAATATAAATGTAAAATGTTCAAATCTAAAAAAATATGCATATTATATTCTCTACAGAAATGATTTAATCAAAATTACTCTACATGATTTGTAATAAAGTATAATTAACTATACTTATTACAAATTTTATAATTGATACATTCTTAAATAAAATAACCTGAATAATAAAATCTTATTGGATTTTTCCCAATCCTAAATCAAATATTTTTGTGTAAAAATTTGATTTGTGTAATCAATTCTATGAAATAGAAATCAAACCATTTATAACATCCATATTTTAAAAAAAAACACTTGTCCATCAACAATCAACAATAGGTTAAACTCATCAGTTAAAAAAATAAAAGGAAAAATATCTTCTTAAATAATAAAATCCTTTCTCCGCATTAGAAAAGATAAAATAAAAATTCCAAAAAAAAAAATAAAGAGCTTTAAAATTGCAATAGCAATAAATCATATTTTGTCCATCACAACTTGAAAAGTTCTCATATTGTCAGTAATCACAATAAATGTGTGAGTACTCCATTTATTCAATGAGTTAAGTTTGCAAAATTACATTGATCCTAAGCTATGATTACCTAAAATGAGATGGAAGAAGATGAAAGGTAAGGTTAGAAGAAAAATAACAGAGTTTCAAAATCAATAGGAGCCTTGAATATAGGTAACAATCAATGCCATGCAGAAATTAAAGCATTCATAGCAATGGTAGAAAAAAAAATCCTTGTCCATCAAAATATTGTATCCTCTCTCTTCATTAAATTCAATCAGTAGAATTCTATCCATCATAAGTCTTGATTGTCTGAAATTAGAAAGAGAAAGATGAAAGGTGAGACCTACAATAATCAAAAAAAATGAGTAAGAATGAATTGTATCAAAAGAGCTAGGACCAAATAGGAATAATATAAAATAAAAAAAATCATAAACTAACACTATTACCAAGACAGATAGAAGGAAATGACATATATAAGGTGCAACGTAATGTATATTCTACAATTCGGTCACATATATAACCTACTTTATGAAAGCTTTCATGAATGTAATATAATTGTTTGATTGATAGCCAAAATCATTTGATTGACAATTATAATAATTTGATTAACATTTTACATTTAATGATTATAATTTTTTGATTGACAATTATAATTAAATAAATGACTTGATATAATTGATTTGTTAATTGTCTTTTCAATTATCTGATTGACGTTTTACATTTAATGAGTGGGATTATATTTTTTTTTATGAATTTATTTGCTTTTCATGGGCGTAAAATCAATTGCACGATTGAATGACACGTCAATCATTTTCTTTCTTGCAAAACTTGATTTTAGAATTATATATATATACATATATGTGTGTGTGTGATTTCGTCAATACAAAAATAAGGGTTACCTTTTCATAGATAATTTTTTTTAACATTAGTAGACCAGCTTGTCCTTGAGTAGACCATTGTTGATCTATTTACATTAGACAATGGTGGTCTAATGATGGATGGCTAATCAATAGATCTCTTATGGTTTATAGTAGATTATGGGTGGTCTAATGATAAATTGCTAGTTAGTAGACCACCGCCCCGGAAGGGTCCTATTTGGAGTAAACCATTAGGCCACCAATGGTCTATTTATAGTTGATTGTTGGTAGACCACTAATAGTCTATTTATAATATATCATTAGTGCTAATGATTAAACTGCTCTATAAAGATAGGTTGTAAAGGAGACCACTACCTATTAATAGACTGTAGTTGACCATTGATGGTCTTATCAACCGTCTATTGCAATAGACCATTGGTGGTTTATTATTTTCAAAATAGAGAAAAAAAAACAAAAAAAAAAGATAAAAAAAGGGGCGACTTACCTGGAAATCAATTGAAACCCAAAAAAAAAAAAAGACATTTCATCTACGAGAAGGTAACCCTTGTTTCTGGGTTGACGGAATAATAACGCTATTATGCAGCACTTATAACCCCGCCTTCTCTCTCTCTCAGTCACTCTGCTCGATTCACGGCCCAACCCCCATTTCTCTCTGCCCTAACCCTCCTTCCATTCCACTCCTGCACCCAAAGATCTATTTCCCAATTTCACTGTAAGCGCTTCCCTTTTTTTCCCCTTCCTTTTTCTTTTTGGTGTATTCGTTTGCTCGAGTTTTATCATCCTAGACCACTAGCTTTTTTTCAGTTTCTTGTCGTTTTGCACCTTCGGGAGTCGCATTGTTCTCCGATTAATTCAACTGATTCGCATCCTAAAATGTCGTTTATTAATAAATCCAATCCAAGATCTCACAAGCTGCGTTTTTCGTTTTTTCTAGGCTTATAATTTTTTTTTTTATTTTTGTTCTTCTAATTGTAAAAATAAATAATGAAGAAAGACTAATGATTTTGATTGTGTATTGAACGGTGATTGCAGTTAGGGAGCAACAAGCTGGTACTGTGTTTGGAAAAGTTGTAAGGATGTTTGGTTCAACGAACCGTAAGTGTTGGCCTTGCCTTCTATTCTCTCTTATGTTAATTTGCTTTCTTTCTTTGCTTCTCATTAGGTTAATTGTATAAATGATTTCTTCAAGTGTTTGGGGGTTTTATGGTACCTTTGGTTAATTGGGATGTATTTTTATTTTGTTAGGACTTAGAAGTGATAATTTATTGGACTATGATTGTTTTATCATTATTGTTGTAATTGTTGTTGAATGTGTACGTTTCTTTGTTATTTAACAGCTTTTGGGCAGTCGTCTTCCTCGACGAGCCCGTTTGGCTCGCAGTCTGTATTTGGGCAGACTAATTCGAGTAGCAATCCGTTTGCGCCTAAGCCGTTTGGTAGCCCGACTCCCTTTGGCTCGCAGACGGGTAGTTCTATATTCGGAGGAGGCACTTCAACTGGTGTTTTTGGTGCTGCTCAATCTTCTTCTCCCTTCTCGTCCAATACAAATTTTGGTGCATCGTCTTCGCCAGCTTTCGGTAGTTCAGCTCCTGCTTTCGGGGCATCTTCAACTCCAGCTTTTGGTAGTTCATCATCATCATTTGGTGGTAAGCATGCCCATAGATTCCCTTTTGTTGTTGATCCAATTATTAGCTGTCCCTCTATTTTACTCATTAGGCTGTCTTTATTGTGGCCGGCCTCTGGAAGTGTGAGAACACAATGGTTTGGTAAAGGGAACTACCAGTTTTAAAATCTAAGTTTATGCTTTTAGCTCTATTATGAGATAAAGCAGTCTTTTGAGATTCCTAGTGGCGCTCAACTAATGATTTTTGGAGGGTTTTTGTTTCTGTGGTGGGCTTGGAAAGTAACTTGCCAGCTTTGTTTAATCTGAATTTACTATTTTCGCCTTTTCTGGTTTCATTAAGCATGACATATTATATGCTTCTGGATTGTACTTTGTTTCTTTTCTTTTCCAATAATATTGGTAAAAGAAAAATATCTTACTGGCTTTGACGTGAGATGAATTGGCCTGGCTATGAATGTTAATTCATATTAAAACGTGATGCTTTGTTAAGGATCTGTTGAAGAAGTTTGGTTATCCTCTTTGTATGGTATCGTGGAAGTAGTACTGCATCCTGTTTATGGATTTGTTTTTTCCCTCCCTTCCTCTTTCTCCAACCCAAGTTATTTTTCTTTACGTGTAAATAAACTGATATGATTGAAAGGACAGGATAATGCCAAATCCCGTGTGTTCATGGAACACTTGAGAACAAGAACATCATTGAGAGAGATGAGATTCCTTTCAGCTGTATATTTTCTATTCTATATTCATTAGTCATTAGTAGTTTATAGTTCTCTTGAAGACTTGAAAGATTACATAACTTAGCAGCTAAGAGAGATATGCATTAACTAGTATGTGGTATCTTTAACTTCTTTATACCTAATAATGGTAATCATTAGTATCCTTTGGTTTGTATTTTTGTATTTATTTTATATCACACTTTTCTGATTCAATCTGAGAACCAACTCTTTTGCTATCTAGGATCATCCGTTTTTGGTCAGAAGCCTGTTTTTGGAGGTTTTGGATCTACTCCCAATCAAACAAGTCCATTTGGAAGTGGCACCCAACCATCACAACCAGCATTTGGAAGCAGCATATTTGGTTCCTCAACTCCTTTTGGTGTATCATCTCAGCCAACATTTGGCTCAACAGGCACCCCTGCATTTGGTGCAACAAGCGCCCCACATTTGGTACAACAAGCACCCCTGCATTTGGTGCTACAAGCACCCCTGCATTTGGTTCTTCAGCCACCCCTGCATTCGGTGCTACGGGCACCCTGCGTTCGGTGCTACAAGCACACCTGCATTTGGTGCTACAAGCACGACTGCATTTGGTGCTGCTAGCACCCCAGCATTTGGTGCAACTAGCACCCGGCATTTGGTTCAACCTCAAGCCCAACTTTTGGTAACACAGGGAGTGCATTTGGTGTGTCAAGTTCTCCTGCCTTTGGAGGCGGGGGAGCATTTGGGGCTTCGAGTAACCCTTTTGGCGCCTCTAGTACCCCAGCATTTGGCGCCTCTAGTACCCCTGCATTTGGAGCGTCAAGTACCCCTGCATTTAGTTTTGGCTCCACTCCAGCTTTTGGTCAGTCTTCCTCTGCATTTGGTAGCAGCAGCCCATTTGGAAGTACAACCTCACCTTTTGGAGGCCAGAGTTCTGCATTTGGTGAGTTAAAAATGTGTTCAGAATTTTGACTACTTTGTCATGTATCTATTTTTAAAATACAAGGAACTTCTTTATCTTAATACCTTTTTTGTATCATATGACATTGGAATTGAAAGTCATTGCATATTTTATTGTGCAGGGTCCCAGACGCCAACTTCAGCATTTGGAAATACTGGTATTGGGCAGCCTGGTTTTGGAGGTCAACGGGGTGGAAGCAGAGTAGCTAATTACACACCAACAACAGAAGCAGATAGCGGTACCTCTGGACAGACTGCGAAATTGGAGTCGATATCAGCTATGCCTATTTACAAAGATAAAAGCCATGAAGAGCTAAGATGGGAAGATTATCAGCTGGGGGATAAAGGTGCGTGCTATTTTTTGTTATAAATAAATTTATAATTCTACTGGATTTCATTGCAGTGACCTTAGACATAATCTATATTTAATTCAAATTCAGGTGGACCACTTCCCTCTGCCCAGTCAACTGGTTTGTCAGCCTTTGGTTCATCTACAACACAGACAAACACCTTTGCTCCTTCACCAGGGTTTGGTCAATCATCAGCCAATCCTTTCTCTACCGCAACACCTTCTAGTTCTAACCCATTTGCGCCAAAGACTTCAACCTTTTCTTCTGGATTTGGAACTTCAGCTGCTCCTGCCTTCAGTTCATCAGCTTTTGGTTCTTCAACATCGGCAGCAGCACCTTCTATTTTTGGCTCATCCGCCTCTCCATTTGGAGCTAACTCTTCTCCATCACCGAGCTTTGGGCAATCTACATCTCTGTTCAATAATGCTCCTGCTCAGAGTACATCTTCACCATTTGGCTCTAGCATTTTTGGTAACACCCAGTCATCTCAATTATTTAGCTCTACAACCCCTACAATGGCACAACCAGGTTCAGGTTTCGGACAGACGTCCTCTCCCTTTGGGCAGACTACATCATTCAATAATCAAACAAGCTTGTTCAATTCACCTTCTTCTGGGCTTGTTGGAAGCATTTTCTCTAGCAGTGCATCACTCACTTCTAACACTCTGACAGGCTTTGGTCAAACAGCGGTGAGTAGTTTTGTATTTGATATTGCTTTTCCCTTTTAACATTTGTATTTTCATTAAAAGATTACGACTTTTTTTATGAAACAAGATCAAATGCAGTCATGTTTGAGCTCAACTTTACAAACTAATTGAGCTTTCATACAAAATGAGATATGTAAGGGCTTGTTTGGTTTAAGTTTCCAGTTTTCAATTTTCATTTTCAATTTTCCAGTTTTTTAGATTTTGTGAAGGAAATACTGAAAACTGAAAACTGAAATTCGTAATTTTCAAAATTTTCAGTATTTTATTCACAAAATCTGAAAAATTGGAAAATTGAAAATGAAAACTAAAAACTGGAAACTCAAACCAAACAGGCCCTAAGTTTTCTATAGATATTAAATGTAAATGGTAAATAGTGGGATAGCAAGAATAACGAAGCCTTATCCCATTAGCTAGGGTTGACTACATGAATCAACCAATGCCATCGGGTTATATCAAAAATCCAGTTTTCTGTTAAAAGTGTAAAACTATTTACCAAGGATTCATCAAATATTAGATGAGCTATATTGCAAGCTAAGAAAATGAAAGATTGCATGCAATATAATTATGGTATCTAAACATTAGGCAATCTATCCACGTCCTAAGCAAATAAAATATTGTTTATGTTAGAGATATAAAACCTAACCTATGTCTCCACCCACCAATTTGGGCTTTTAGGAGGTTTGATTCTTGACATGGGATCAAAATCTCCATGACCAAGTATTCAGGAGTTTGGTCCTTACTACCCATTCTACAACAACAACTACAGCCAAGTCTTTTCCCATTAGATTGTGTCGGCTATATGGACAAAATGACACCATTGCTACCCATTCTGTGTATTACAATTAAATTTCAGTGCAAGTTAAAATGGGTATGGACAAAAATATCATTGCATAATTACAAATAGAGATGTGAAGTTCAATTATGCAATTGTCTTTTTGTCCATTTTCAAGTTTAAAATCTGTTATGCATGTATAGTAAGTTTCTGTAGATGAGGCAATGTTAAGTCTGTACTACACTTTGACCTTCTAGTATGTTTGTTTGACTTAATATGTGCAGCCATCCATGTCAACACCTTTCCAACCACAGCAACCTGCTCAGTCAAGTAGTACTTTTGCCTTTGGCAACTTTGGCCAGACACAACCTGGTCAGTTAAATATATTATATGTGACTATAGTACTATACTCTTTGTTTTGCTTCATACATTGATTGAAGGATTAATGTTTCTAATGGCTTCCTTCTGTACTGTCTTAAATAGTTGGTGCAAGTAGCTTCGGTGGCACGCGGGCATATTTGGTCAGAGTAACTTTGGACTTACGTAAGTTACAACAGTTTTAGCTTATTAGAGTCACCCATTTAGTTTTAATTTCTTTAGTGACTTTGTAGTTTCTTCATTCTTCCATGTTCGGTTTCTTTTATCTCGTCTTTTTGGAATAGAATGTCATTTTCATTATTTGTTTGATAAGTTTGGATGTTGTGCTTGTTATTTTCTTTACATTTAAGGTTTTTTGTTTGGATGCCTTTGTTTGACAGGTCTTCTACCCAGAACTCTCTGGTTGCACAACCAGCACCCATCACCAATCCATTTGGAACACTTCCTGCTTTGCCTCAGATGTCAATTGGTCGGGTTGGAGCCACTCCTTCAATTCAATATGGAATCTCAAGCATGCCTGTAAGAAGATATCTCTTGATTTCTACTTCTAGTTTTTTATGCTGGTTACATAAACAGAAATTAGTGTGGTCTTTTTTTGGCATTTTCAAACTACAGTCAATCTTTGAGTGGTTTTACTTCTGATAAAATCAAATGAGTTTCAAGCTGATACTTTGTTTCAGGCTCAAGATAAACCTGCTCCTGTTAGAATATCATCGTTATTGACTTCTCGACATCTATCACAAAGACGAATCAGGGTTCCTCTCCAGAAATATCTGTCTAATAAGGATGGACCTAAGGTGAGATTGTAGTTCTACTTATCAATCTGGGTTTTTAAATAACATGGTCCTTTATTGAGCTTCATATGGTGTATAAACTACACTGCTCTCTTGCAGGTTCCATTCTTTAGTGATGATGAGGATACTCCAAGCACACCAAAGGCCGATGCTCTTTTCATTCCTAGGGAAAACCCAAGGGCGCTGATCATTTGTCCAATGGAGCAGTGGCCCAGAAGGGCTTCTTCTGAGAAATCATCACCTTTTAAGGATAGATCCACTCCAGTGAAGGAGAATGGTAATATAAATTGATTGTGTCCTGTGTTCTGTTCTACTTGAGTAGGTAGGAGTATGTTATTCTGTTGGATGATATCTGGGAATGGGGAATGCCATCCAAAGATCTCTGTACCAGTGCTTGATGGAAAGAACATTTCTGCTCTGCGAGGCACCACCACACACACACACACACACAAAAAAAAAAAAAAGAAAACTAAAAAACACCACCACCACCACCACAAAAAAGGGAAGGAAAATTAAAAGCAGAACTGGGTTGCTTTTGTGGGTTGGCATTCTGCATTATGCTGGTGGTCCTTTAACTTACCATATCAATATGCCCATGTTTGGACAAAATGGTCTGTTCTTGCAGATTAGTGAAATAACTAGCAGAATGCTTAAATGTGATTTTTTTAAATGCTGTGATCAGGAAATGTCTTTAAAGAAACATCTACTGCACCGGCTGATGGGACCAGCTCAGATGATAAAGAGAGTAAGCGCTCTCCTTGTGAATTTTCAAGAATTTATTAAATTGTAAAGGGAGTTTTGGTCTTCTGTGCTTACAATTTTGGTTTATTTTATTGAACATTGGTTGATTTGCTTCATTTGTTGCACCTCGTTGCCATGGATGGTGATGCAAGTATTATTCATTATGATAAAAAAAAATTTTAAGTGATAGAATGTTCTCCCATTCCCCTCATCTTTGTGCTTTTTTATTCCTATGCCTTAATTTCTGCGAATGATTTCAGAAACTGCAACGGAAAATGGTGTTGTCAAGGATCGTGTTCAGCCTACAACAACAAACCAGCCACTCAATGGGACTAACGAAGACCATTCTCTTCAAAAGGCGGACATGTATAAGACACTCAGTGGGCACAGAGCCGGGGAGGCTGCCATTGTATATGAACATGGAGCTGATGTTGAGGCACTAATGCCAAAGCTTCGGCGCTCTGATTACTACACACAGCCTCGGATACATGAGCTGGCGGCCAAGGAAAGAGCTGAGCCAGGATTTTGCAGCCGTGTCAAGGACTTTGTGGTTGGGAGGCAAGGTTATGGCAGCATCAGATTTTTGGGCGAAACAGATGTAAGAGGGCTTGATCTTGAGTCCCTTATTCAGTTTAACAATAGGGAAGTGATTGTATACATGGATGATGCAAAGAAACCTCCCGTTGGACAAGGGCTGAATAAACCTGCTGAGGTAACACTCCTCAACATAAAATGTTTTGACAAAAAAACTGGACAACAATATATAGAGGGGCCAAAGATAGAGAAATACAAGGAAATGCTCAAGAGAAAGGCCGAGGACCAAGGTGCTGAATTTGTATCATATGATCCTACTAAAGGGGAGTGGAAGATCAGGGTCAACCACTTTAGTGTCTACAAGCTGGTGGATGAAGACGGCTGGATGAATGTTTGACAGAAGAGGCCTTCTTGGGAAGGATCCTAGTACATTTAATATTTGTTTGAACCAAAGTGCAATGTTTTATTTTTTTTTTCGTGTAAATTTTTGCTGTCTTGTGTTGATAGAGTTTGTGCCAGCGTTGTTGATGTGTTTTTGCATCTTGCCTTGGGGATTCTTTTTATAGATCTTACAATCGTGGGGGATGTTCAAATGTGTGTTCCCCCCTAAAATACTGTTAAATTTACAAGTGGTAAAGTTTCTCTGGGCGAACAGTGTTTTTATTTTATTTCTTTGTTTTTAAAAATTATTAAGCTGGTTTTTGATATATGCCGAATCTCTGTTTTTTGGTTCCCATTTTGAGAATGATTCAGAGTGCTGGCTAAGTGAGCTTGGTTTGGTTAAGACGTTTCTAAATTACTTAGAATTTTTTTGATAATGTTGTGTCCCTAGTTCGGGACAACAGTCAGCGGTCAAAAGAGTGTTTACATTTCCTAGAAGAAATGCACTGCGACACTTGCTATCTAATTCTTTTTTTTTTTCCTCCAGTATTTTTGGTGCGTGAGAAATTTGCTATCTAATTCTCGATTGCACTATAAATCTAGTAGTAATGATCTTATTTGTTCAAAATCACGGGATGTGAGTCCTATGTAGAGTGGGTTTGTTCCTAGACGAGGTACCTAGGATAATGTTATTATTGCCCAAGAGATTATGCATTATATGAGGAAATCTAAAAGCAAGAAAGGAGTGGGGGCTTACTAGATTGATCTTGAAAAGGTTTATAATAGAGTGGATTGGAGATTTCCCTGCTTTATTCTCAACAAATTTGAGTTTCTTGCTTCTATTGTGAATTTGATTATGTTTTGTGTTTCTTCTTCTCAACTCTCCCTTCTTTGAAATGGGGTGAAGCTTCCTCCTTTTGGGTCTTCTAGGGGTCTTCGGCAAAGTGATTTTATGATCCTTTATCTGTTTATTCTTTGTATGGAAGGTCTTAGCGCTCTTATTAATGTGGAAGTCAGGAGGAGTCCTGGAAGCCAGTGCGGGTGTTTAGAGGTGGTCCAGGTATTTCTCACTTACTTTTTGCTGATGATTTGCTTCTTTTCTCTCAAGTCTCTGCTTCTCAAGTTTGGTTGATTATGAAAATTATGGATGTTTTTTGTGCTTCCTTTGGTCTAAGATTAATATCTCTAAGTCTAGAGGTATGTACTCTTCCGACCTTTACTAGGACATGGCGTGATATTCTTCCTGGTATTTCCTCTATTCATTTTACTACGGATTTAAGGAAATATCTAGGGTTCCCTTTGATTAATAAGAGGGCTAAACGAAGTGCTGTCATTGAAAATTTGAATAAACGTTTAGCTACCTGGAAGGGCAAGCTTCTCAATAGGGCGGGTAAATTGACTTTGACCCGCTCTCGTTTTGGCATATGCTCCTATCTATGTCATGCAATCATTTTGGCTCCCTTATTTTTTTTTTTTTTTGGGTGCTCTTGATAGAGCTACTTAGGACTTTCTTTGGAGTAAAGGGAATATGGAGAAGGGTTTCATCTCGTTAATTGACACACTATTACTCGACCTATTAGTAAAGGAGGGCTTGGGCTCTGACGGGCTAGAGAATCCAACACTGCCTTCTTGGGCAAATTACTTTGGTCTTTAGTTCATGAGGGTGATAAGTTGTGGGTCAAGCCTCTCATCCAAATATTTGGCTGTCCTGTTGGCTCTTCTCCAATTTGGTGTTCAATATGGCAAATGGTGCAAATCCTCAAGGGTGGGTTTGGGTTGAGATTGGGAGATGGTACTTCCTCCCTTTGGTACACTTGTTGGTCTCAATCAGGACCTCTGTGCCATCTGCTTGATTTTGTGCATATTTCGAATTCTCATCTGTAGGTTCAGGATTCCTGGGTTAATGGTGATTGGAATTTGAATGACCTGTTGACAATTCTGACTCCTCAAGTCCAAATTTAATTTGGGAGACCCCTATTCCTTGGAGTGGTGACAATAAAGATTGTTTAGTCTGGAAGGTGCTCTCTCTAGGTGCTATACGGTTTCCTCTGGGTATCACTGGCTTACTTCTTCTTAGCATGATAATGGCATTGAACCCTCTTGGAATTAGATTTGGAAATTGAAAGTGCCTTTTAAAGTTTGTTTCTTGATTTGGCTGGCCATGAGGACAGTGTCCTTACCAATGAGTTGCAGCATCATAGAGGGATTTCTAATTCTTTCCTCTGTTCGTGGTGTACAACCGTTATGGAATCCCCTTTACATTGCCTTCGTGATTGCCCTTTGGCTAGGGAAGTATGGGAGTGTGTGGGTTGTATTAACTGGGCTCATTTTTTCTCCAGGATCTCCATTCTTGGTTGAGAACCAACGCTTAGGAGCTTCATGGTATTCTCTTTCTTTTGTCCATTTGGGCTATGTGACGGCCAGATGTGGGTTTTCAATAGGGAGAAGAAGCTAGTGTTACTTCAAGTGTTATGCAGCATTTGGCAACTTTTGTATACGTGTATTTCGGTTTTTGATTTACATAGTCTACGACCTTCGATGTTAAGTAGGTAGGGTGGCATCCTCTTCCAATTAACTTTGTGAAATTAAATTTTGATGGTAGTTTGTTAGGCAATCTTGGTCCGACTGGGTTTTGGTGGTGTGTTTCGTGGTGTCAATGGTAACTAGATTAATAGCTATGCTGGCCATATTCCTAGAGCTGACAATCTTTGTGTGAGCTTTTTGGTTTGCGCTATGACTTGATTCTTGTCTGGGAGCTTAGTTATCGCTAGGTTATTTGTGAGGTGGATTGTTTGGGATTTTGCGTCTGCTAACTGCTCCTTCTACTTTTCATGTGTATGCTTCTTTGCTTCGCGACATCAACAATTTTATGGAATGATCTATTTAATGGTGAGAAATTGAGAATGTCCTCAACAAGTTGTTTCTTGAACTTTGGAGGGACAACTAAGAAAAAAAGTCATATGGGTGTACTCGTCAAATTAAGAAAGGAAAATTTTAAGAGTTCTTCTATCTATCATGAATTTTTTTTGAAACACATCCAAAACTTTTGAGAGAAATCATGGTAATTAATAGATGAAATAAAATAGTATGAAATATAAATTCATCTAAACATTAATAATTATAATACATTATTCTCAATATAAAATTTTAGTGAAGTTTTTTTATTATCTACCATTTTCTTTTTAAAATTGTCCAAGCTTATAAACCTCTTACGAGTTCTCATGAATGTAATAGAATTATATATTTAAATTAATTAACAAGGACTAGGTGCACTGGTAAGCTAGTTACACTTCTAGAGGGAGAGGATTAAAGTTTAAATTCTAGAAAAAGCCATTATTAATAGGGTCTCTTAGCCGCGATGGTGGTTGAGAGTAGAGATACATTACAAGCAAAAAAATTATATTCAATTTCTGTGGTAATTTTTTTTTTAATATTTCATGAGTCTATCATAAGAAGGAATAAAATTTATACAAGTATCTTGATTCTTACTTAAGACATTAAAAGGGTTATAGATAATCAATTAATTTACCCTTTATTCATTTATTATTATTTATTTATTGTTGGAAGATAAAGCTAGGCTGTTAGGGTCCGTTTGAATGTCAAAATTGGAATTATAATGTGAAATTTTAATTTAAATTCTAATTCTGAAAGAATTGGAAATGACTTAGAATCTTATATTTTATGTTTGAGTTTACTAAATATTTATAACATGATTATTCAAAAATGAATGAGAAAGAGAAAAAAATTATATACACTATAATAAGGAGAGGGATACTTGATAAGTTTTTATATTGACAATTCAAGATATAGGTTAGGAATTAAGAATGATCTATTTAAGTTATTTTTTTTGTTTTTAATTCCATGTAATTAAATTATGGAATTATAATTACAATTTTGTGTTATTTCAAACATGAAAATTGGAATTGAGTTGCCTAATTCCAATTTCAAATTCCAATTTCATGCTTAATTCTAGATGCGTAGACATAACGTTAAAGCGTATTTTATTTTATCAACGAGGATCGAATACGTTGTAAGCAAGTTATACTTTTAGTTAGAGGATCAAAATTCAAATATTATTAAATTATTTTATCAAAAAATATTACTAAATTATTAAGATAGTTCTTATTTAAAGAGTTTCTTAATCGATTCTAAAATTAGCAATTGTTATGAAGATATCTTGATTGAAAACAAACAATCTACATTATATTTAAAATCGCAAGTATTTTTTTTTTTTGCTTTTATAAATTGAATATTTTAGCCATTTTGCCTCATTAACTCATTTCCACAACAATATAAAATATTATCACTTTGATCTTTCAAATATTTTTTACATTAATTTAGTATTTGAATGATAAAAATTATTATTGATTTAACCACTCAATTACACAAATTATAATCAAACTAACTAACTATAAGGCTCTGGTTGTCATCGTATATGATAAACCTTATAGTATAATATAAGAAATCAATTGTATGCGATTTTATTATATCTATTGTTTGGTGTGACACATAACGGAGGCGACCGGTAATGGGTAGGCGGTGATTGGTGGAGGGTGGTAGGTACTAACAATAGTGAGTGGTGGTAGGGCGTTGACGAAGAAGAGTAAGTCAAAACTAATTTGGGATTGGTTAGTAAAAATAATACTATTAAGTGTTATCAGGTTTCTAGACTTGATAACTTAATATTATAGTCATAGTATAAAAATAGTTTGATTATATAACATCATATTATCATATATGACACTAAATATGTGATAAAAATTGACTTTATAATATTAACTAATACTATCATGTCATATATTATGTATAAACAGGGTCTAAATCTCTAGAACACTCATTTCTTAGTTTTAAATAGAGACTTTTTTTTTCTCCAAAGACTATATTAATGACTCTTTGGAGTTATAAAATACTTGCCAACTATGAATGCATATTTATTGATATGATTTGTGCATTAATAATGTAAAATTATGATGGGATATTATGTTAGTGAATAGTTACTTTATTTGATTTGTCATTTCGATGAAATTATATGAATTTATAGGTTTTTTATATAAAATATTTTATATTGGCAATGTATATAATTTTAATTGTTGTTAATGAAAAAAGTATAAACAATCATTTGGGTTCTAACATTTTCAATTTGATATTAATTTAATCTTAATAAAATTTTTTATATTAATGTGATTTTAACAAATTTCTTGACCTCAATTTAGTCTAAAACTTTTAGTTTTGACATCAATATAGTTATTTCATCGAAGTGAAAATCTAACAAAATAATTAAATTGATATTAAAATTAAAAACGTGAAAATTAAATTGATATAAAAAATTCTGCTAAGGCTAAATTGATACCAAATTAAAAATATGAGGACCAAAATAGATAGTATTTACCCGTAACAAAAAAAATACATGTAACAATCCTGTAATAAATTAAAATCACCTCAATATTATCAAATTATTATCAACTTTTATTTTTAGTACTTTTTATTATTTCAAGGGTATCAATACTCTCGAGTAGTTAGTGGCCAAGATTCAACTACATATATTCTATTTCTTTTATATAATCAGTCCATAATTGAATATTAATCACTCATTTATAGACACTATAAAGTACCAAACAAACCTTTTTTCTCCTTTTTTAAACTGGCAATATATTTTTCTCTCTCTTTAACTTAGTAGGCACGAATACATGACACATACATGTGTAGGGCATATTGTATTGTACATGTAGGTATAGTAGTGGCCCCTACGACAATCCAAATATCACGTCGATGACCACTTACCGCACGATCCTTATCCGCATTGGTCCACCATCTCGTTTTTTTCTATGCTCCTCTGATTCTCTTCCCTCCCCTTTCCCTTCCCTTCCCTTCCCTTCAATCTCTTCACAACACCAACCCATATCTTTTTCCTTCTCATCCCCTATTTATCTCCTTAGCTCAAACCCCACCCTTCCCCCTCTCTTGCTGGTGCACATCGGTCTCAGACACACACACACACACACAGAGCTACACTATCATCCCTTCTACCCTCACAAAATAATCGCCGCGCTTTCACGCACACACCTTTTCGATTAAAAAACTGAGGGTCACTCACTCACTCACTCACACTATTTTCGTGTTCAATTCAGTTCAGTTGCAACTGCTATTATCTATGGCTTTGTTTGGCGCTTTGGAGAGAGCAACAATTGTGGACATATTGGGAGAGCTTGCGGTTTTCATTGCTCCGCTCTGGATTGCTGTCATCTTCGGCGTCGTCGTCGGTTGGGCGTGGAAACCCAAGTGGGCCAACTTGGGCCCCGTCGAGCCCAGCGAATCTTGGGCCTTGAGCTTCCTGAAGTCCCGCCTTCCTTGGGCCTCGGCGTCCGATTCTGGGCTCCATGCTGATTCGGCTCTCTCCGGCTCCACCAGGTGACTTAAGTTGCACACTTGTTGAATTCAGTTACGGTTTCTCGCTTCGTTGTGATTTTACTTTTTTTTTTTTTTTTCCTTCCAACCGTTTTTCGGTTGCTTGCACGTGGGCAGTTCCGGTGGCGGTTCGAGTTCGCTGCAACAGAGTGAGAAGGACGCGGGTGCCGTGGTGACGGAACAGGACTTGCTGCAGCTGTGCATGTTGGTTGAGGAGAAGGATGGTGGACCTGCATGGATTCAGATGATGGACCGTTCTACCCCTACCATGAGCTATCAAGCCTGGCGTAGGGACCCTGAGGTAGCCCTTCTCATCCCTTTTTCATCGTGAGTAATGTCATTTTTAGGTACAATTTGTGTGACACTGTTACGACACATTTATGAATTCTTCTGTTTTTATATTAAAATTGTGGCAGACATTGTTCTGTAATTCTCCCTTTTCAACAAGTGCGCTTGACTTGAACTTGTTTCCTTGAACTTATTGTGTCCGTGTCCTTTGGGGGACTAAGCTGCTTACTCCACTCTTCCAACAGCTGTTGGTTCCGTTGTTGGGACTTGGACTCTTTGTTCTTGTTCTAGTTGGCAATTGGTCTTAAACTGCAACTCTACCATGGTTTTAGGGTGCGTTTGTTTCAACTTTTAAAATTAATGATTATAAAACTTATAATTTATGGATAACTGTTTTTTTTTTATTATTATTATTTGGTTAGAATATAATTGAGAAAGTTTGAAAACTGATTTTTTTTCCCATAATTTACTATTTTTAGCTTCTACAAAAAAGCTGAAAACAAATTTTTTTGAAATTCTGATTATTTTTTAAAAATTATCCAAAAGTACGAAAAATAAATTTTTTTTTTGGTAAAAAGGGTGATTTTCATCCCAGAAAATCTCATCCAGATGCCCCTAAATTGCGATATGGGACTGCATTGCAGCAATGATTGAGGTCGCACGAACTGCATTTCTTGCAAATTTTTTGCAATTTCAGTAATCACAATGCATTCTTGCAATTTAAAACCATGAATGCAACAGTAACTGTGACTGCAATTTTAAAACCAATTGCACTGCATGATGTATTCTGATTTGGTTGGTTGAACTTGAATTTGTATGGTTTTGTTAGAATGGGCCACCGCAGTATGGAAGCAGGACTGTGTCGAAGATGCAACTCCTGAGTTGGTGAGGGATTTCTTTTGGGATGATGAGTGCCGGTTGAAGTGGGATGACATGCTCATTCATGCTTCAACCATACAAGAGTGCCCTGTTACTGGGACTATGCTGGTGCACTGGGTACGCAAGGTTAGTAGTGGAGCACTAGGGGTCAGGCACATAGCTTCCTCATGACTTTAGATGTTTCTTTGTAACTGCCTTTCTGGTCTTCTTATGTTGTGCCATTCTTGCATGCTACAGTTTCCCTTCTTTTGTAGTGATAGAGAATATATCATTGGTCGCGGATTTGGGATTCAGGGAAAGCTTACTACTGTGTAACAAAGGTATGAAAATGCTTTGTCTTATGTTTAAGAGTGTGCAAGGCTGATGGCCCTTTTAACTAAGAGTCTTACTATTTTGCAGTTTGGCTTTCTGTTTTTAACTTGAATATATGGAAATGATGAATTTCTAGGATACTTTAGTTTGAGAGAATGGTTTGATCTTATGGTCATAATCAATGTAGATTCCATCTCAGCATGTCATGACACGAGGGTTACCCATTATTTTATGTCGCCAACTTTTGACTTCTCTTATGTGTATGCTACCATTTTGAATGTAAAGGAACCAAATTTGGGAAACTACTTGATTGTGTATTGCTTCAACTGGCATCTGTTCCATTGTAGTCCAACACACTAATTTGTGTATTTGGAGTTTGTATATTAGGTTAATTTTGTCTTGTTCGCAAGGAGTTCACAAGCTAGTGTTTGCTAGTTTCTTCATCGATATTGTTAAAATGATCGCCTTGAAATCTATATCACTAGTATTGTGAAGCATACCGGTTGACTGTTTCACCAAGTATTTAGCAGTCTTAGACTGAACTTATTGGAATTTGATAAGCTGTTTCCCTCCACAGAGAATATCTATTGGATAATGATCATTTTGTCATACTCTCAAGAGGGAGCTTTTGTGTTATATATCTTGTTTCTGATATCAACTGTGCACATATTTTACTTGTTCAGGGTGTGCCTTGCCCCTCTATGCCACGGCACAACAAGCCTAAACGAGTTGATCTGTACTATTCAAGCTGGTGTATTCGTGCAGGTAACAGGAAGTCTAGAGCTTCATTCTTGGAATTGCTCTTTATTTAAAAGGCATTGCATGTGTTAGGAAATTATTAGTGTAAAATATAAAAGTGATGACCAATATTCTATTTTTTAACATTTTCTAGGATGCTATTTGTTTTCTTCATATGAGCCCTGGATAAAAGTATTACTTTGGTGGCACACATTTTATTCTCCTCCTGTTGGCACTTTACCAGCCAACATTGACTATCGCATAGCATGTCGGCCCTATAGATCTGTAGTTTGACATGCTGATCATATGTTGCTTCTACTTAACTGAGCTTTTTGATTCAAAAGCTTTTCTCCACAACTCAACTTTTGGATTTATTCTTTCAATTATCAAATATGTCATTGTCTCATAAAAAAAAATTATCCTTAATTTGGGAATCCAGCTGGGATTCAATCAGAGTGATTTTTGTTTCATATAAATGGTGGAACATGAGAATGATGTTTATATTTCTCGAAGTAGGATTTGTATCATGGGATGCCAAAGGCTTCTTTAAAATCTGTATTGTTCTCATTTATTGTGTTTTTATAGACCAAGTGACTTATGTGCATCTGTTACATTTGTGGCTTAGTTAAATCGAAGAAAGACGGGCAGCTGACTGCATGTGAAGTGTTATTGTTTCATCATGAAGATATGGGCATACCCTGGGAAATTGCTAAGCTTGGAGTTCGTCAGGGTATGTGGGGCGCTGTCAAGAAGTTTGATCCTGCACTACGCATATATCAGAAAGAAAGGGCATCCGGTGCCCCATTGTCACCCTGTGCTCGTGCTGCTAAGATCAACACTAAAGTAACTCCAGAGTATCTGAGTTCTCTGGAAAATACAAACAGTGAATCATTGGAGACTGAAAATGAGGATTCTCCTGGCAAACCAATCGGGAGGAACATTCCGAAGCTTCTAGTTATTGGTGGAGCCATTGCCCTTGCCTGCACTCTAGATCAAGGACTCCTGACCAAGGCAGTTATATTTGGAGTTGCCCGAAGGTTTGCGAAATTGGAAGGAGGTTGTGATGCATTTTGCACTTTTTGCTTCTTTCAGAAGTTCCAGCCCAAGTCATTCTGGCAGTAGAGTTAGAAATTGAGACCTCACAACTTGCTTCCATGCAACTGTTGATTCAGGATCTTGTTGGCAGCCGTGGGTCGAGGAATAGTATTATTCTCTCTCCATTTGTTTGAGCTATGAATCAAATTATAAGAGCAAATAGGGAGAGTGTATATTAAGTCATTGAAGATTCTCGTGCTGCAAGATTGACACCAACATTTCAGGTTTTTGTCTCTGCATTTTCGTATAGTTGACCCCATCTCCTGCTCTTTTCTTTTATCCTTTTCATATGTATATCGACCTCTACTAGAGTTTGATTATGAATAATAAGTATAACGAAGTGAACAAGATATGTAGTCTCAAAATTTCATGGCAACGATGAGTTTGTGCTGTTTGTCATGTGTCTTTTTAGACAAGGATCATGGCTGCTTCTTATGTGGTTCCTCGTATCTTTGGGACCATTGGCGACTGAAATTAAACTTTAGAATTGGGGTGCTTCTGTAGGTTTGAAAGATGTGAAAATAGGCTACAACCACAAATTTGAAAGTTCAGAAAAAAATCATTATATTGATTTCCGAAATTAAAGGCTACAACCACAAATTTGAAAGTTAAAAAAAAATCATTATATTGATTTCCGAAGTTAACTTGGACCTGTGTTATCCTCTTTCATCTTCTAATTTTTCAGCATATCAATTAGATTCAAATTATTTAATTAATCTAACGGCAAGAAAAATTTCAAATCCACCACCTTTCTCCACCCATT
Source organism: Dalbergia oliveri (assembly GCA_030441495.1). Lineage (NCBI taxonomy): Eukaryota > Viridiplantae > Streptophyta > Magnoliopsida > Fabales > Fabaceae > Dalbergia > Dalbergia oliveri. The sequence goes on from JAMLFY010000007.1 coordinate 17,935,390, forward strand.
ACTGCCAGCCACTGCCTCCGTCTCCGCCTTCATCCAACCCTGCACCCTTCAAACGGAATCTGAGTCCTGACACATTCTTGCCCATATCAAACCCCTCCATTGCCATGCCGCCACCTTTGTTGTTGGCCTTCACTTTGAGGCCATTCGCCTCAACAACTCCCTTCTCAGCGCATCGCTGCGTTGATGGCGTTGCAGACGCCATCATTAACTATAACCGCACCATCTTCCTTGACCTAACTTGCATCTAAGCCCTCCATCTCCATACCTGAGCCTCCTTCCTCAAAAGCATTCGGTGCTAGGAGTCTAGGAAGAGAAGTGGTCCACTTGAAAAAAGTTGCAATCTTTTGGTGAGTGCTTCCCTTTGGTGAGTTTCAAACCAGAAAAATAGCATGAGTTCTCCACTTAGCTCTCACTAGATAGTGGTAGTAGTAATAGTTGGGGACCAAAGAGGCACAAAAGAAAAAAAAATGCAGAAGCATAAGGCAGAGATGACACAGAATTTACATGGTTTGGCAAATAGCCTATTTCCAAAGGTAAAGATAACAACAAATATTGCATTATGGAAATATGATAGAGAATATAGGAGTGTTTGCATTCTACTCAAACCCAAGTTTCCATTACGCCCAAAATATTTCATATTTTCTTATCGTGTATACGCTCAACATACAAAAGAGAAATAACAAAAGAATAAGAACAAACTTCTTTAACACCAAAGGAACTAATGGACTTGGAATGAGTAATGAAGCTCTAATGCATGCTCTATTCATAGAGTTCTTGATGCATAACAAACAAAAATATTTAATGATTGATCAACTTGATCCTAATCACTTCCAACTAAGATCCACCTTGAATTTAGTTGTCATGATAATTATAGTGAAGTCCATTGACTTCCTTTGACCATTATCAAAGTTGAGGAAGTCTTTAAATTGGATTTTGCTTCTTGTAATTTTATTTCAAGTTGGATTCCACTTGCAATGGTTTGAAAATTCAAACCATATATCACAAATCTCTACCTTGGTTTCAATTTTCATTCGAAATTTTAGAAGTCGCCTTTTCCAATATGCCTATAAAGGCAAACTCATAAACGAATACTATCTCTTAATTAGGCACCAGAATTTCGTAAATCAAGATTAACACCCTTAGTCCTAGAATGGTAGTACTAAACTTTTTTCTAGTTTGCTTTTTCCCAAACACGATGTTTACTAATGTTAGGCATAACAAATTTTCAATCACTAAGCAAGCCATGCTTGCTCATCATAGGCATCCCTGCCTCACACATACGACACAAGCGAGTAATATCAAAATCAATAAAGATGATCCTGATGTAGCACCAATAATGTACCACCTTGCAGGAGATCAAAATCATTAACCAATCTAACTCTAATCACCACAAGAGCTTAGAACGCCATCTTCAACAGAACACTTATACCCTTGAGAATCAAGAGTGCTCAAAGAAATAAGATTTCTCTTTAAGTTAGGAATATGCCGAACATTAGACAAGGTTCTCACGATTCTATCATGTGACTTGATTCCTGTACCAATACCAATGACCATATAGGGCATATCATTTCCCATAAGGATAACATCGCTATCAATTGACCGATAAGTCGTAAACCAATTCCAATTTGGACAAATGTGGTAAGTGCAGCCTAAATCAAGAATCTAAGTATCACCAACTGAATTGGTTGATATTGATAGAACATTTCCTGCATCTTCAGCAACACTTCCTCATTACTTGAATCATTCTCTTTCTTTTCTTTGAGCTTTGACAATTTGCCTTCCAATGCCTTTCTTTCTTACAATATCTAGATCTTCTTTTTCTTCTGCTATTGTTCAAACCAACATCCTTTCAATTACTTCTAGCTACCAAGTCAAATGTGATGCCATTAAGATCACTATTGTCATGCTCCATCTTTTCATGACACAAAAGTGAGGACTTGACCTCATCAATATCAAGACGTTCATGCCCATAGATGAGCATTTCACAAAAATGCTTGTAGGAGTCAGGTAAAGAACAAAGTCTAATCCATATTTTTTAACTCCATCATAAGTGATGTGAATTCGGCTATATGAGTTCTCATCGACATCCCTTCTGTCATATGGAGTATATATAGATGTTGCAACACATCGAGACTTTTGGCCATCGTTTTAATCATGTATAATGACTCTAATTTGGTCCATACCGTAGATGTTGTTTTCTCCAAAAGGAACTCTTGCAATACATTGTCTATAATACATAATTGAATAGTTGTAAGAACTTTTTGATCAATATCTTCCTAGTATGAATCCTTCATTGTGTTAGGTTTCCTGATCTTTGCCAAAAAGTGCTACTTTCAAGTCATGTTGTATAAGAACAACCATCATCTGGATCTTCCACATCCCAAAGTTGATGCGACCATTGATTTGTTGAATGTCAAATTTCAAGGCGACATCTTCAAACAAACTTGCCCGGGATTTTACAAGAGGTCTGATACATGTTTGTTGTAAAAATGGCCGACCAAAGAGGCACAAAATAAAATGTGGAAGCGTAAAACAAAGATGACACACGAAATTTACGTGGTTTGACAAATAGCTTATGTCAATGGGAAGACAACCAAATATTGCACTATAGAAATATGATAGAGAATACAAAAGTATTTATCTTCCACTCAAATCCAAGTGCCCAATACACTCAAAATACCTCAGGATTTTTTATGTATACACTCAACATACAAAAGAGAAGTAATAAAAGAATAAGAACAAGCTTCTTTAACACCAAAAGAGCTAATGGACTTGGAATGAATAATGAAGCTCTAATGCATACTCTATTTATAGAGCTCTTGATACATAACAAACAAAAATATTTAATGCTTAATCAACTTAATCATAATCACTTCCAACTAAGATCCACCTTACATCTAGTTGTCATAATAATTCTAGTGAAGTCCATTGACTTCCTTTGACCATTATCAATGTTGAGGAATTCTTCAAATTATATTTTACTTCTTGTAATTTTATTTCAAATTGGATTCCACTTACAATGGTTTGAAAATTCAAACCACATATCATAGCATCTCCAAAATTGGTGATCCTTCTTTCACTTGAAAAATGTAGCAATCTTTGGTGAGTTCCCTCTGACCCTACAAAAAAAAAAAAAGGAAAATGACAAAGATCTTTCTCCACAAAGGAGATGCCATTGTCTCCATCAATAGCCACCACAATCTAACTTTCCCTCCTAGTGTTCGATCTGATAGCTTTACCTTTAACATTCGACTGGGAAATACTACTATAATTGATTATTAGTTAATCATCATTATTAAGCTTATCAACAATGTTAATAACTCTGATAAAAGTTTTTAATAATGTCAGTTATTGAAAAATTCCTATGGCACCTAGCAAAAAAGCGAAAGATGTGGGATTAAGTAATATTTGTAGATTTTAAATTCCTGAAAATGTTGGGGAATATGTGTCATTTTAAAGACCATGTCATGCTTTTAATCTTAGCCTTTGGATGGGTTTTTGTGTAGTTTCGTCAGCATGTGATTCCAAACTTACTCGAAACCACATAAGAATCCGCCTCATAATCATAGATGATGTCACTTGAGCTATAGTTTATTGGCTCTGCAAGTTTGGCTGCGAGAAGGGGATTAGAATGATATATAAGTTGTGCGCTAGATGAAACCACTTTATTTTTACACAGTGAATTTGTGTACTTTGGTCCTTTGGGGATTTCTATATTCCCCGGAATTGAGTACTTTGGGTTAGGATCATATATGTATAATGCTATAGATGTGAATCTTAAAGCTCATCTTCTTTTTCTTTTTTTTTTTTCACGGTGAAATTTATTTTGAAATTTTGCAACATAAAAAAAAAACTTCTAATACATTTTACATGGGTTTTCAAAATAAATAAATAAATAAATAAATAAAGATGACACCATCTCATTTCCCTAAATTCATGAGGGATAGTTGAATCAAATATTTTTGTTCATGTGATGACATATACTTTCATATTTGTATAAATTTGCTAATATTCATAGTGTAGCAAAATTAAATGAATTTAATTTCTTGCAGTTATAGTGTATAAGTTTATTTTCTTTTACATAATTATTTAATTATATATTATCATATTAGTTATGATGATTGACTCTCCTATCTATTATTTAAAAAATTATGCAAAAGAATGATTTTGATTGTATGACAATGTAAAATAATTTTATATTGTTAGCGCATCTAAATTAAACTCAAATTAAATTCTAATATATGGGATATTAATTTCATGAAATTAAAATAGAATCAAATTGATTTGAATTGGAGGGCTTTTATTCACAATTTGGTGGATTGTACTTTACCTTTCGATCCTTTAAGTCTTGTGCATTTTACACACATAATTATATAAATATACAAATCGATCCCGTAGTATTTTTTGAATATGCATTTTAGCTTTTCTCTTAAATGTTTATTTATTGTTAATTAAAAATTGGTGCACTATACCCTTCTAAACTTTAGGTCAAAGACATTTTGATACTCTAAATTGAAAAATAATATTTAGCTTAATATCCAAAACATTTGAAAATGTATGTTATTTTTTGTAACAATAGATGAAAATGTTAATGGAAAGGTTTGATTTGTATAATTAAGAAATGTTACGAGTCGATTTGTACATTTTAAAAATTTGGAGGTAAAATGCATGTGGATTATAATTCAAGTGCATTTTTCTCTTCACAAACTATTTTAGGGCTCGTTGGTTTATCTTCTGGTAGAATTGCTTTTGAAAAAATTAAGTTAAAAAAATTACTTTTAAAGAAATTACTTTTAAAAGAATTAATATATGTTTGGTTTGAGTATATCAAAAGTGAGTTTAAGAGAATAATTTTTTTTTGAATAAAATATTTATGTGAGAGTAATAGTAAGATTTTGTCTTAGAAGTACTTTTCCTAAAATGAAAAGTATCATTTATCTATTTTCATTAAAATTACTTTCTCCACCTTAAAATGAGATTGGGTGAGCTAATGTGCAAACTAAACACCTTTTAACTCTTTACTTTTCATTTTCATTTGAATAAAAGTACTTTGAAGTGTATCCAAATAAACACTTATTCGATAAAGATGAATGCAAAATAGAACCAAGGTTATGTAAATATTAGAATGATTTAATTAGACGAAATGTAATTTTTTTTTCATCATGAATAGATCAAAATTAAATATTAAAAAATAAAAAATTATTGGAATTTCATTTATTTATCATTTTATCACAATCAAACCACCGCAATAGAAGATAGTGATGGTTTTTCATTTTCGAGAAATCAACGTTATCTGGCTCGAAGCAATACGATATAAAGAATAAGAAGGAAAATTGTAACCATCAAGATAGGATTGATTTAAAATTTGGAGAGAAAATAGTTTTTAAATTTTTATTTTTCGTTTTAAGATAGTTTTCCATTTTTCATAATTATATGAAGGATACAATGAAAATTATAAAATCCATTTTTTAGAAAATCCTGAAAACAAAATACAAATTGAAAAAAATAAAGTAACAAATGAAAATTGTTTTCAAAAATCATAAAAGAAAATTTATATATTATTTTTTATTTTCAGTTAGTTTTTTATTTTTGAGAAACTATTTATCCATGGCCGTGAGCAAGACTTATTTCAAAACAGTTTTATTTTAAAGCAATAATTTTAGGATTTAAATATATTTTTAATCCGAATTTTAGTAAACTTATTTAGCGGCCGACCGAGAGCAAGACTGTGGAAGAGCCAAAATTATAAATAAAAGTACGTGATCAGATGATATTATTAGTGGACCAAAATTATTTTTTTTATCTTGTATTTAATTTATATGCATTATTGTTGGTATATAAAATTTTGAGTTTGATTGACTAATAATGTAAAGGAAAAATTATACTCATCTATCATGAGATTTGGTGAAATGCAACTCATATCTCCTTTATTTTGAAACTTTGCATGCTAGGTCCTTGAATTTGAAAAATCCTACATTTAACCTATTAACGTTAGTCCAGAAGTCACTTTGATGAAACAGGACATATATGCACAACACATATTGTTTAATGAAATTGTTACAAATATTAAAGACTATTATAACTATTGAATGATCATATTATTTTTTATTAAGTTATAAAAGCACATCATATTCCCATTTGTCCTTTTTTCGTAGGAGAGAGTGCGTTTTTATCACTTGATGAAAGGATAATATGGTCATTTAATATATCACTTTTAATATTAAAAATAATTCTATTAAAAATTATATGTTATGCACCGATATACTATTACATCAAAGTTACTAATAAACTAACACTAATAGGGAAGGTCTCTGTAGGCACAGCTGGCTCCTAAAATTAAAATAGAAAGGGTAATCCCCCCTAAAATTTTTGTTTCTTTAATAAAAATTTTATTTTATTTTTCAATTTGGCCCTCTCTAAAAGTTTTTATTTATTTTTTTATCAACTTTTTATTTAACTACAAGATGTTTAAATATTATGATAAATAATATGTTATGCATATACATATGTTTCTGTTTAATTTTATCTGTAAAATATTTATTTTTCATATAGGTAATGATTTTTATTTGAATTTTTAAATAAAAATAAAAATTATATGATATACATATTCTTCAAGTAAAATTAACTATTAAGTATTGGCTCTTCCTAAAATTATGGCCTAGTTCCACCTCTGGTTGTGAGATTTTTTAAAACTCTAGGTCCTGACATGCAAAGCTTAAAAGTAAAGTGAATACGAGTTGCATTTCACCAAATTTCAGGAATGTAAGTGTGATTTTTCCTAATGTAAAATGTCATTTCATTAGAAGAAAAAATTATAAAATATCTTTGCATTGAGAACCATCAAAAACTTGTCACATAAGTCGTGCTATTATTAAAATCTAATTCAAATTTTAAGAATATGTGAATATGATAGATGATTTGTCAATTATCTATTGACTAATGGTGTACGTCATTTTTACTTGTTAGAAATTCCGAATTACTCTAGATAATTCTTACATAAAATTTGAGACCAAACAATCCTAAAAAATGGAATATAACATTAGAAGATAAGTTAGGAGCAATTCGTGCAGAGTGCAAACTCGAATTTCTGTACGTGTAAAATGACCAAAATGCCCTTGAGTTTATTTTACTCAGAAAATGAGGATCGTGGGCCCCGGCCGTCCTCAAGGGATGTTTTAATGATAATAAAAGATTGTTTGTGTTATGTGTGTTAATAGAGGAAAATAATCTCAATTTTGAGTTTTGACGCGCGAAATTACGAAAATGCCCCAACTGTTTTAATTTCGATTGCATGTGATTTAGCCGAACCTCACTAAAATATTTTAAAAGGTGTTTTTAAGTTATGATTGATCCTTGGTTAAGTCCGGATGGTCGGCATTTTTGAGTAAAATTACCATTTTGCCCCTGTCTTTGCCAGTTTTGCAAATTTTGAGATTTTCAATTTCTAGCGAAACCTAAGCAATATTAGGCTCAAATTAAATGTTATTAAATTCTAATTACTAATTTAGAGTCAAAATTATTTATTTAGGGTGATTAGAACCTAAAATTGCTTAAAAACACCCAAATTGCTTACTAATTCACCTAAGCCCTTAATTGCAAATTCTCTAAATTGTAAAGATACCTATCTACACCTATATAATACAGGAACACACAAATTTTCTCCTCCATGGGGCTATAATGGCCAAATTATTGGTGCCTCCATGCATCAGAAAATTTGTCAAAGAATGCACAAAATCCAAGGTATGAAAACAATGAACCATAAAAACATGATTCCATGTTTTAAGTCATGAAACAAGAACATGTTCTTCCTCCCTTTGTCCTCCCTAAATCAGCCACCTATGCCTCCTCCATGTGTCCATTCTTGAGCTTCAAAATCTCTATAAATAGGCATGCTTAAGGAGTCTTAGAAGCCTTGCTCATAATTGTACACTTCAAAATTTTTCCAAAGCTCAAAAACTTTCTTTCTTCCTCCCCCTTGGCCGAATTCTCTTCAACTTTTCAAGGAGATTTTCTTTCATTTCACTCAAAGAAACCAAGTTCTCTTCATTTCCTTCAAACCAAATTAGGTAGGGTGTAGTTTCTAAACTTATTTCTATGCTTTGAGGAGTTGTGTTCTTAGCTCAAAATGTTGAAATAATGAACCTCCACATGCTTTTTCATTTCGGTTCTTCTTTTTCTTTTCCTCTTGGTATTCGGCCAAATGGCCTAAGTAGGAATGAAATGATGGCTTGATGATGAGGATCTTGAGTGTGGGTTGTAAATCTATCACCAGTTAGGCCTCTAAAGCTTGAAAGTTCCACTTGATGCAAAACTTTAAGGAATGATGTTTTTATGCTAACCTTGAACTTAGAACTCTATGTAAAAATAGTTTTCATTATGATTGATTTCAAAAAATGTTGATGTTCATCTTTTAATCCATTTATTTGAGCTTGATGATGAGGTTCAAACTATAAGGTTGTCTTTGACACTTTGGCATAAAGAACTCTAAAGTTCACTTTGTCTTACTAAGATATATTGGGTTGAATTTATATTTCTCTAAAGTCTTGGAGGAGCTCTAGTAAAGAAATAAAATGAACTTGCATCCATGTTTAACTTTATGCCTTGCATAACCATGTTTACTTTCTATGTCATCACTAAATTCTCAAGAATGAATAAATGAACTTGCATTCTCATGTTTAAATTTCCAAGCTTGCATTTCATGTTTATGTTTCAAGTTGTCACTTAATCTCTAAAGATGATAAAATGTTGCATCTCATATTTATTTTATGCTCTCACTTTATTTTATAATAGCTAAAAGAATTAACGCATGACATGTTTATTATTGTGTCATCACCTAAGAATCCTAGAGCTCAAAGATTTGCCCAAGTATTACAAGCAAAGTTGGAACCATGGTAATAAAAACTCTAAAGCTCACTTTCAATTTCCTTAAGATTATTGGATTCAAATAATTCATTCTTTAAGAAGTCTTGAGTTTGGAGCTTAATAAGATGTAATAAGAATTCTTTTCTCTCTCACCGGTCCAATGCGGACTACCGCGCTTCGGTTTCTTATTTTTCTTTTATTAAGATTCTTCTCTCTCCACTGGTCCAGTGCGGACTATTGCCGCTCCAATTTCTTATTCATTTCAAGCACTTGCATCATGTTTAAATTTCAAGTCTTGCATATCATGTTTAATTTCCAAGTCATCACCTTAAATTTTGAAGATAAAGAAAGGGATTTGCATATTATGTTTATGATTCTAGTTATCACCTAAATCTCTAAAGCTCAAGACTTGCTCCTTTTATCTTAAGTGAAAATTTTAATTATGAACATTCTTTCAATGTATAAATCAGCCACATGATTAAAGAAGGCCTAAAGTCCTATGATTTCTTTCAAGTTTAGCCAAAAGAATTAGTTTCTAAAGGAGTTTCGAGGTTTTACAAATATTTTACGGTAAACTAGTATCACATGTGTACTTGAAATGTGACTTTAAGCAATTATATGAGGTTCATGATTTGGCCACTAATCTGAGTTTAGTACTACTATATGATGATGGTTTAATATGTTTGAAGTTGTGATAATTATGGTTTATTGCTAAAGGAATGATTCTATGCATGTTAGAGATAAAACTAGCTTCCTAGAAAACCGTAAAAGCAAGATTTCTAGGACTCTAGAGAATAAAATTTATACATTTTGTCCAGAACCCTTAAAAGCTATACGAATCAGATTTTATTATGTCTAGATAAGTGAAAATGATTCATAATTAGTTTAGTAATTAATTTTAGCATCATAGGGAAAGCTGGTAACAAAAAAGGGTTAAAGATGTAACTTCTAGCACACCGTAAAGCCTTAAATATAACCTACTGCCTATGTTGTCCCATGTGGTTTAATAATGTACTTGAAGGTTATAATTAGGGGTAATAATGATAATGAATCCCTTAGATGCATAAGAAAGTAAGATAATGATTGAGGTTACCTGATTCTAAAGTTGTGATTGTTTAAAGTTTTTGGTAAGAATTTATGATGATGCCTCTTTGATGTTTGAAATGATAAGTCTATGTAATGATTAGATGCTTATTAAGTATTTGATTTCATTAAATGACTTCATGGTTTGCATGTTATAGTTGCTGTTGCAAACAATGAGAATGTTTATGCATCCTGATGATTATGAATTGGGAGTTGCATTATGATATAACATGCAAAGACTTAATGGTGACTTAAAATTATGAGGAAATGATCCTTTGGACCCATCAGATTATAGGTGGTGAAAAGGTGATCCTAAGAAAATGATCCTTTGGACCTATCAGACCATAAGTGGTGAAAAGGTGATTCTTGCCCCATAGCCCGTTTTCTCAAAAGGGTAGAGTTAGATTTTAACTTATCAAAAGGGATAAGTATATGCTAGTGACGACTAGTAAGGTATGAGCTCATAACCTAGATTACTCCTAAAAGGGTGGAGTATAGGGTAGCCCAGGAAAATGATGATGAAAGTAACTTTAAGTCACCTAAGGAACTAAGTAACGTATTATGTGATTATGATATTCTTCTATGCATAATATTTATGAGATGATGATGAGAAATATGATGTTCTTCTATGCATAGTATTTATGATATGATGATGAGGAATATGATGTAATCTTATGCATAGCTATGTTATTATGATATGCTGATGAGATATATGATAGGAAAAGTTCATTATAATTATGACATGCTAAGTTTATGATGCATTACAAGACACATGATTAAAACTAACGGACCTGGTAAAGTATATTTCCGAACTTAATAAATGAATCTTAGCATGCTTACTATTTCATAATAATCTCGAGGTTCCTGGGATGATGATGATGACACGATGCATATGAGGTGAGTACCCTACTGAGATTCTTTTATAAGTTTCTCATTCCCTCTTTCTTTCTTTTCATCTCATCTTCAGGAAGTGATGGTGATGCTCGTGATTCCGTTGATGCTCTCACCTAGTAGATGCACGTGATCTTGTGAACCAGCTTATTATCCTTTAGGAATGTATCGCTAGACCTTGAACTTGAACTCGGATATCTATTCCTATCTCGGAGTGTTATTAATAGGTGCCGTTAATAGATGTTTTTCCATCCATATATTATTCATGTTTTGTTTGATTGCCTACATCTAGCTTAACTCTTGGTAGGCAAAATATATATGTGTTATGTAATTATGGATGTCATATGATGGAGCCAATATGATGTGTTTTTCATGATATGCCCATTGGTTTTCCGCTTTATCGATTATCGTTCACGCTACAAGGCTCACGTTTTCAATCATGTTTAAAAAAAGGCTCGTAATTTCATTAAGTATTTTCAAAGTATGGTTAAATAACTGAAGCAAAGAATAAAGTCTAGTAATTAATCAAATACGAACTAGGCGTATTAGGTTAATTATTAGGGTATTACAAATGGTATAGAGTCTTAAATTTCTCCTAAAAAGAAACTCGTAAATTTCTACAAGATGTCTAACAATGTGTTGTCATATTATGATATGAATAAATCAATAAAAGTGAATACGAAATTCTCACAAAACATCTAATGATGTATTACCCTACCTTTAAAAATGTTTTACTCAAGGTTTTTGTTACAGATACCTTATGTGTAATTAATAATTATGATTTGATAGATTTTAAAAAAATTGAGTTAGTGGGATATATAATTCATTTTTAATCTATAATACTAATATTCCAGACTCATTTTGGGGAAAGTTTTACAGGTGTCACTCATAGAGCAACTTATGGCCCACGATATTTATAACCTTGATTATTAATTATTTTGTTATAAAAATTACTTTCATATCTACTTCATTAATACAACATAAATATTTTACATTAAATATTAGATTTCAAACCATTACAATTCTTAATTTAAATGATATAACTGATCAAAATATTTCAATATAAATTATTTAACATTAAAAATGGATATTCACATGATACATATCTTTTTCTATTTTCTTTATAATATATTTTTATTTTTTCAATTAAACACGTATTTTTCTATATTAATTACAAAATTTTAAATTTTGAATTCACCTTTATGTTTTGAATTTTGGATTCAATATAGACTACGTAATTTTTATTTCACAAAAAATTAGAATCCAATCAGATTAGTGCAAAAATAAAAATGAAAACAAAAACTATTGCTATAAAAAAAGGTCCACTATAATCGAAGTATAAACTCCTTAAATTACTCCTAGAATCTTAACATATTCATTGCTACAAAGATTACCACTTATACTAATTGAAATAGAATCCCTTAATTTCTCTTATTAGAATATGCAATATCAGTTTGTTAATGAAATTTATACTACCTAAAACTTTGGTATGAAATGCTAACACCTCATTTTATTTCTCCTATCTATTCCACAACTTTCTTTTCTCTTCCATTCTTTCTCTCATATCTTCATATTTTTTATTTCTCTTCGTTCATTATTTATTAGTTCTCTCAAAATACATTAATTTATTACATTTTTTTATTTTTTTCTTCGTGTTTATATTAAGGAATAAGAATTTATAGGTTATAAAATTCAAATGTTCCACCATTCTTCTTTGAAACTCTTTTTTTCTTTGTGAGATTTTTTTTGTATAATACTTTTTTATGTTTGTTTAGTATTTTTAATTTGTATGTATATTTTATACATTTATATGTTTCCTCAATGAAATAAATATTTGATTTTTTTAAGTTATCTTAAAATAATCCAATTTATTTATCATTTTCATTTTCGTTGTTTATATCTAATTTATTTCTACTTTTCTTTTTTGTAATTTTTTTTTGTTTTGTATAGAGATTTTTCTATATTTATTTAGTCTTTTACTGTGTATATATCTTAATGGTTTTTTTTTCTATGTTTTGTGTAGGAGACAACCACTAAGCTATAAAAACTCGTATTATCCAATCCTTTGTAGCAAAGATAATTGTATTTTTTCATAAATAATTTAATAAGCATTTTATTGAATTTGAGATTAATTTTATTGTTGTATAAACCAGTATTAATGATTTTATAAATTTTTTCTTTTCATAATTTGAAGCCACAATTAAGTGAAGGAGATGGTATTAATGGACTATTTCAACTGGTCATTTCATTAGACTCAAGATAGTAAAGATTAAGGACAAAGAATGATTGAAGATTGTGTTTGGTTTTACTTCTATTTTTACTTTTGATTTTGTTTAGCTCATTTGTTTGACAAAACATTTATATGAGGGGAATTATTGTGTGTGAGAATAACACTTTCCTTAGTTGTTAAATGCATAACCAAGTTGATGATTCCAATAGCAATATTAAGAAAAATGTATAAGGGAAGTTGTTTATTCACCTTCTTCAATTTATTTTTTCTTCATTATTTTGTAAGGTTTAAAGATTACTGAATTTAATATATACATAATCATTGAATTATAATCTCAATTCCATTTACAAACACTAATTATGGAGAATGAATAATATTTTGGAACAAAATTATATTTTTATTTAAAATTTTCATTGTACATTGACGTTGTACAAATTAATTGTTAACTATTATTCTTTTTTATTTTGATGTGAATATATTGATATATATATATAGTTATTGATTGATTTTTCTTTCAATATATGTATTTATTGTTCCTTTTTCTTTTCTCATGCTAAAACTTTTAATTAATTGATAAAATTTAAAATATTATTTTGTAACTATATACAATCCATATTTATTTGTGTTTGCTTTGATAAGGTATAATCATTATTAATATATTATTTTATTTAGAAAAACATAATTATTGATAGATTACTAATTTTATTTTTCAAATCCCCACCTAACTATTTAAGTGACAAATTTTTTTTTCTAATTCATAAAAGCTAATATTACACACATACGCACCAAAAAAATAGAAACATAGCAAAAATTAATAATAAATAATATTATTACCTTTTTTTATATGCCTAATATTATAACCTTTAATTGATATTGATATCCATATCAATTAATAACGTGTATATACTATTATTATCCTTTCGTTACCATTTTTAAAAATTTTCTTTTTTTGAAATTTTTTTAATAAATCCATGAATACATAAAGGGATTCAAATTTTCGCAAGAAATGAGGAATGAAGATACATGGTGGGGATGACGATGGTGATGAGAGAAAATTCTAAATGAGGATAAGATTGGAAGAAAAGTTTCTAATTTCAAATATAGAGTTTTTCAATATATATATATATATATATATATATATATATATATATATCACTATGCCATATTTAATTTTTTGAAACTTAAACATTTCAATTTATCAATTCCACAATTATTTCATATTATTTTTTTGAAAAAAAACTTCAATTTTTCAAAATTAAAATATTTTTTAAAAATCAATTCTACAATTTACACTTCTATGATAATTATACTAATTATTTATAGATTTTTTTAAAAATTAAATAATTGTATTAATTTTTAATTAAAAATAATTATGTAATTGATATACTACTTCAATAATTGAGATGACATAAATTAGAATTATATATGATTTTTTACTAATTATAACATGTTAATTATAATATATATTTTAAAATTGATATTTTAATTTACTAAAAGGATGTACAAGAAGAGGATGTGTAATTGAAATCACATAAATTAAATATATCCATTAATTTTTTATTAATTAGAAAAAATATTTTTATATTTTTATAAATCAAATACTTTAATTTACGAAAAAGTTGTACATGACTAGGGATGACAAAGAAAAAACCAATGAAAATGGATACACATATGGATTACTCGCAATAATGGGATGAGAATGAGCACATATTTTATTTTCCTGGGACGATTGATAGAGGAGAGGTTCTATTTGTTAAATAAAGTGGGAATAACACATGCTCATTTTTTTCAATTATCTTTGTTTGATTTGTAATTATGTATGCATTTTTTAATTTTAATTTGGATTATGTTGTATTAGTAATATTTGTTAATATGGACATTTTCGTTTCAAATTTCAAAATATTTTTAATTTTTCTCTTTTTGAAAATTTTTAATAAATCTATAATACCAATAAGGATTTAAATCCCCATGGCGATGGAAGACCCTGACGGAATTGGGGATAGGATCAGAGCAAAATTTCAAATGAGATGGTGGCGTGACATGTCCATTTCTCATGGATACCTATTGTCATTCATAAAATAGCTCATAATATAGTTAAATTATCTGCTTATTTCTTTCATTTTTTAACAATTTCACCTTTCAAAATGTGCAAAATATTTATAAAATAGGCTCTTTATTATTAGTTATAGGTCATCTACCAGAATTTTTAGCCTTATAAACATTGATATTTGAAATAAGATATAAAACAGAATGACACATTTATATTTTTTTCATTTATTTAATTGGTCAATTATTAACTTAATTTTAAAATAAATTTATATATTCAATTTTCTATAAGATATATTTAAATAAATTATTATTTATTTTCCTTAATAGTCAACAAACTATTTTTTTGTCATCCATGGATGTATTAAACGACATTATAAATAACTAAAAAGTACTAATACTCTTAAATTTTATAAAATACCAAGGAACTCCTACTCAATTATCTATCATTTTAAAAATCTATTAAATGACTATGTATCAAAATTAATATATGCTTGTTTTCCATTTTCATATAGAAAAATTACGTTGACCTCCCTTCGTATTAGTCAATAATACATTTAACTAGTCCTAGTTTTCAAATTTGTACTTACCTCCTTTGCTTCCAAATAATTTTCAAAAATCCAAAAATACCCTTAGAAGCTGGAAACCCAATTCTGTTCCTCCTCTATCCACAAGCTCGTGCTGCTCAGGAAACGCAAGGCGAAGCCATCACAGTCCAGCCACCACCATCCAAGCCGCCGGCCCATCTATCACTGTCGTGGATCTTTGCGTTGAGAAAAGTCCCTTTTGCTCTCTGTCTCTCTCTCTCTCTCTCTCTTTCACATTTCCTTCTTCTTCTTCTTCTTCACTGAAAATCACATTGCGGAAGCGGAAGAAGAACGCAAAGAAGAAGAAGCTTCTAGAAGCGAGCCTCGTCGTGGATATGGAATCCGGAGCAGTGACGGCGGTTTTCGGATGGTTTCGGATCCTGGATGGTGCCGTATGTTTCTAGGAGCTGGTCACTATAAGCCTAAGAAGCAGCAACGTGGCTTCGTCAATGGAGCACTGGCAGAGTGAGTTTTTTGCTGGTTCTGGCTTTTGCATTAGGGATTTTTCCATTTTACTATGGAGTTTGAAAATCATTATATATGCCATCTGTGTTGGTCTTATTTTTGCTTTGAAATCCTCATTTGATTTGAGAATGTTTGTGCTTTGGACATGATGCTAACTTTTTTTTTTTGGGTTCCTCCTTAATTTTGAATGAGGATGTTAGGGATTTGAGTTTTTCTGTTCAATTTTTAATGTGAAGTTTGGAAATCATTATATGCCCAATGTTTGTGCCTTGAAATCCTGATTTGATTTGAAAATGTTTGTGTTGTGGACTTGTGCTTTGCTCCTTTTATTGGATTTGGGTTGCAGGGTTGTAGCCGGAGAAGGTGGGAAATGGTTGGGATGGGCGGGTATTTTGGGTGTGGACTGGGGATAGAGAGCAAAATGGTATTTAATAGAAATAAAACAAACAATGAAGGGTAAAATAGTCATTTTGAGTGTTTTAAAAATTTCTAAATTCAATTTTTAAGATTGAGGGCAGTATATGTTAGATTATACAAATGAGTTGAATTAGGTTGAACAAAATTTGAACTCTATTCAAATTTTCAATTAGATTATTTTTTGAACTAAACCCAACCTTATAATAATCTGATCATGAAACTGTTAACCAAATTAACCTGATATTGAAATAATATATGATGAGTTAGACATTATACATAATAAAATTATAAAATTTTATAAGTAAAAAATAAAATTTAAGACTATTTTACAATATGTATTTCAAAATAAACATTTCAATATAAATATCATATTATATAAAATATATTAATTGAATTATAAAATCTTATAATTTTTCATAAATCATTATATTAAAAATATATCTCTAAAAAAATTTTTGAACTTGACCCAAAAAATGTCCTGTATCATTTTTCAAAATCCAAACCCAACACAATAAATTTTGGGTTGGGCTGGGTTGGTGGGTCGGGCTATCAACATCGATAGTTTTTGTAATGTTCTCAATTTCTCATATAAACTAACGGAGTTGAGTGTCAATTTATAAACGGGTGGAAAAAAAAAATGTAATATTTAAATAATCTAGGGGAGGTGGATGTAATTGGCTGTTTTCATATATAACAAGCGAAATTTGGTAATATGTCCTTCGTTCTCTTCCCTGAACCCTTTAGCAGGGGAGCTAAACCGAGACACACACACGCACAAGACAACACAACACAACACACCCCCAAAACCCTCGACGAGAGGAGAGGTCCGTCCGTCCATACGATTCGATAAATCAATCCGACGGGCATGGCGCACAGGCTGCTGAGGGACCACGAAGCCGACGGTTGGGAACGCTCCGACTTCCCCATCATCTGCGAGTCCTGCCTCGGCGACAGCCCTTATGTTCGCATGGTTCGTCTTCCTCCCCCTTTCATTTTTTCTTCTTCCATTATTTATTATCCTTCTTTCCAAAGTCTTTTTTTTTTCTTTTTGTAATTGAAAGGGTTATTAGGTTGCAGGTAGCTGAATGAGCTATGATATTGAATTTAGAACTTCATTAAGGCAGTGCAACAGTTTTTATTTATTATTATTATTATTATAAGTCAAAGGCTTTACTTTAGATTTTGGCAGATTTCGGCATGTTTCATGAGATGAAACTGGAATTGATTGTTTAATTGCTTTGTTATGTGTGTGTATGTATGTATCTTCTGATGCAGACAAAGGCAGATTATGACAAGGAGTGCAAGATTTGTACACGGCCATTTACTGTTTTTAGATGGAGACCTGGTCGAGATGCAAGATATAAGAAAACTGAGATCTGCCAGACATGTTGTAAATTGAAAAATGTCTGTCAAGTGTGCCTTCTGGATCTGGAATATGGACTGCCAGTTCAAGTCCGAGACACAGCTCTCAGTATCGATTCGAATGATGCCATTCCAAAGAGTGATGTTAATAGGGAGTATTTCGCTGAGGAGACGACCGCAGGGTATGTTTTCTTATGATAAAGCATGCTTATAGTTGATAATATTTAAGCATAATTAAAGATGGTTAAAAGATTGGTGTTTATGCATTCATAATATTTAAGCAAGAATATGCAGTTACAGATATTCCATCACGTATTATTTCAATTGGATCATGATCATCCTGTTGTTCACCTACGCCTTCAAATGTTTTCTCTATCACATTGTTTGACTAGTAGCAGCTGCTGCTGCAGCATGTTCTGCTCAGTGGATGATTGATCCACTGTCTCTGGATTTTTTGTAGATCTCTCATAGCCATAAATATTTACCCTCTTACTTCTATCAAAGCCAGTGAGGCTGGTCATTAAAAATAGGTCCATTACCTAGGGCACATTCATCTGTCCATTTGTATTGGCTTCTGTAGTTTATCTTCACCTTTCTGGTGACATGCTAGATGAAAGAAATGTTTTTTTGGCACGAATATTGTTTAAGATTGTTTCATTTATGACTTTATTTTGAACTAACTGTGAATAGGAATTTAGGACATATTAGGGTGTGTTTGGTTTGTTTTTATTTCCATTTCTAGTTGATATTTTTTCATTAATAATGAAAAAATAAATTTTTCTTATTTTCACCATTTCCTTCACAATACTTTGAATATAGGAAGCTGTATGAAAACAAGGTGGCACTTTTGTGATTTTTCTGAAAATGAAATCAGAAAACAATCCAAATGCATCCTTATGTGTCTTCACCCCTTTCTAGGTGTAATGCTTTCTTTCTTGTAGTTATATTCTTAGTACCTACTGTCAATTCGATGCATCTCTACTTGTTCCAGATAATAAATGACCACCTCCATATAACTTAGCTTAATCCTTCATCTTACCCTTAAGCTGGGTATGCTCATCTGCATAATGCATAAACCTTTCAGACACCTTTTATCTGACTTGACTAGCATATAAGTTCAACCCTAACCCTTTTCTATGCACTGTTATGGTATGTTTCAATTCCTGTTTTGCATAGTTTCCAGCTGAAGTTATCTACCTTCTGTAATCATTATCATCATTATATTTTACTTCTTACTAGTGGGTGAATTCTAATTTGATGTGACTTACATGGTTTTTTAATATTTTAGAGTTATTTTTATTTTTTTTTCACATATATATGGTTCATTCCAGTTTCTTGCAAAGATCCATAAATAAAGTTATTTTTATTTTGCAAGATTCCTCAACCATGGAACTCTGATTTTCACATCCTCATTTGGCACTGACTATTAAATTTTCTAACTTCTGCGGTGCTGTGTTTTAATCGATTTAATTTTGTTTGTCTGTTTACTAAGAATGTGGCATGGTGCAGGCTAGAGCTGGTATAGATTATGAATCCTCCTATGGTAAAGCACGGCCAAATGATACTATCCTGAAGCTTCAAAGGACAACACCATATTACAAAAGAAACCGGGCACACATTTGCAGTTTCTACATAAGGGGTGAGTGTACTAGAGGAGCTGAGTGCCCTTATAGGCATGAGATGCCAGAAACTGGGAGTTGTCTCAACAAAATATTAAAGATCGTTATTATGGGTATGTATGGTTGTTAATGCCTTCCCCATTTGATTATGTGTTTTTATAATCTCTCTTCCAGTTGCTTGTTTTCTTTCAATTTAATTTTGTTCTGTAATGTCTTTCGCAGTGGGAAGCAAGTAAAGCACTTTCCGTTTTTGTGGAGATAGTTGTTGGTTCATTAGGCATCCTATTTATTTTGTGGTTATTCTGCATGATCACTTGTGTAGACATGTTGACAAATTTGCCTTTGTTTTCTCCTGCAAAGTCATGTGATAGTTATTTATGCTTTTACGAGCTGCATTTCAAAGTTCAAACAACAATAATCAAGTATTATCTCATTAGATAGAGTCAGCTATGGATCAAATGATTCTTTTATTGACCATTATTTGGCATAACATTTGAGGATCCAAAGTGGGAATTTTTTTTTTTTAAACTAAATTTCTAACTGCCATTTTTTATTACTTGCAAGTTGACCTGATTCTTTGATGTCTTTGCCTAAATTCATGTACTTTATTGTTTAAGGTCTATTGCGAAATGAGTAGTGTATGTTGTGTCTTGCGTGAATTGTTCTCAGCCTGTAATTTGCCCAACTTTAGTGATATTTGTATGTGCCTTGCTATTTTCATTTTACATGGATGAGGGTAGATACCTTTAGTAACACGGCCAGAATGATGTAGCAGAGTATCAACAGCCAATGAACATATAACTTTGTGGGGAAAATATTTCTATCATTTTAATAAATTCATCATGGATACAATGATCATTCTTTTTCCATCTCATATTAACCTTTGAGTAACCAACTCTACCCAGTGGGACAAGACTCAATTGTTGTGGTTATACTAACCTTTGTCCTATTTCAAAATTTTCCACACAATTTTTTTGTAACTAAAGATATTGGTGATATTTTTATTTTGTAATTGGCTGCATTTTTAATATTTCTTCATGCTTTTGACTCTTTCCTAAACCGTTATTTGTGTTCTATACCTGCAGGGTGAATGATCCGGTGGCTTTGAAGCTACTTGGTAAGGCTGGAGAGATGACCTCTCTGGAGGCTCCTGAGGATGAGAGCATTAAAACACTTTATGTTGGTGGACTTGATGCCAGGGTCACTGAGCAGGATTTGCGGGATCACTTCTATGCCCACGGCGAAATTGAATCTATCAAAATGGTTCTCCAACGGGCTTGTGCTTTTGTAACCTATACAACTAGAGAAGGTACGGAAAAGGCGGCAGAAGAACTCTCCAACAAATTGGTTATCAAGGGCCTAAGGCTAAAGCTGATGTGGGGCAGGCCTCAGTCATCAAAACCTGAGTCAGATGGCACTGACCAAGCAAGGCAGCAGCAAGCATCTGTGGCTCACAGCGGATTGTTGCCTCGAGCAGTTATATCACAGCAGCAGAACCAGGACCAAACCCAAGGAATGCTTTACTATAACAATCCACCACCTCCTCCTCAGCAGGAAAGAAGCTATTACCCATCAATGGATCCTCAAAGAATGGGTGCTCTTATTCCATCTCAAGAGGGTCCTCCTGGATCAGGGGAGAACAAACCCAATTTGGAGAAGCAGCCAATGCAACACCATGCCCATCCAATGGTGCCTCCTCCTCATGGCCAATATCATCATCAGTATTATCCGCCTCCTCCATATGGTTACATGCCACCGCTTCCCCCTTATCAACAATACCCCCGACCATACAGTGCTGCAATGGCCCCGTCACAGCCGCCGGCTGCGAATCACCCCTATCAGCATCCTACGCAACCGGGGTCTTCACAAACAGGGTCTGCACAGGCTGGTTCTGGATCTGTGCCAGGTGAAGCTGGAGCATCAACATGAGGGTCATAGCAGCAGTGAAATTGCCCATATAACAATGTTTTAGCTGTTTATATTAATTAATTATTGCGCCAAGTTTCTCCTAAAAGTGACCATGTTGACAGGGAAGGTATTTTCGTTCAGGCAGTCACTTTCATCCCTTGTTTATATATTTTTAATAATTAATTATTATTTATTTATTTTTATATTCTTCTGCATAATTATTCTTATATTAAATGCTTATTTTTTATAAAATATATTTTGTTTTTTATTAACATAATTATTTTTGACTTTTAATAAAATACCCCTATAAAACAAGAGTACAAGAAACTTTATAGTTAATAATTTAATAATTCTAATCTTATCTCTCTAAACTTCATAAAATTATTTATTATTTTGATGTATAAAGAACTTTTTTTTCTTTTTATGAAAATAAGTAATTCATCAAGCACTAGCATCAGATACTAGTAAGGGTGGTGTTTGGATTGGATCATTTTGGGGTAAAATTACTTTTTTCAACAAAATAAATTATTTTTTGCATGTTTAAATAATTTTTAATAAATAATTAGAATCTCAAAAAAGTCAGTTTAGTTTTTATTCTTAACAAGGTAAAAGGAGTTGTTTAAAAAAAAAATTCAATTTTTTTAATTATATATAAAATTTAAGTTTTATAATCATGTTTTTAAAATTTAAAATAAACGAATCCTAAATCCCAAATACATGCGGGAACCTTATTAAACCATCAATCACAATTTTAGCTAAAGAAGCTAATTTACCAGATACTATATTATATGCTTGTAATAATACATTAATACAATCCAGAAAGTGATAGGTCCTGTGTAAAATTGTCAGAGCTCACAATTTGTGCGTCTCCTTACAGAATCACCCTGGAAAGCCCTGATTTCCCTAGCAAGAGTCCCTCCCCTCCTAGTCAAGGCGATCCCTGGAACTTAGTAGCGCTCGCAGCAACAAAGCTTCCTCTGCTGTCCCGAATAAACACACCAGTCAGTCCCAGACGCCAAATTGTGGGTGGTGCGCGGCGCAGCACAGACTATGAGAGCGGTTGCTGCTCCTACTTATATAAAAAAATATTATTTATATCCTGAAGAGATATATCTAACTCATATTTCATTCATTATTAGATGTATTGTAGATCCCATTCAAGAGTAATGTACACCCCATCCAATAATGGATTAGAGATTAGTTGACATTATCCTATATATCATGTTGCAAATAATATACCTCTACATATATTTGTTCCTATTTGTTGGTTGGAATTAGGAGTAAAAAAATTGTTATTTTTGCTTTAACAATCTTTAGAGTGAGATTGAATTTGAAGGGGAGATAATTGATACAATCCTAATAGTTAATTGGTTTGGCATAAGTGGAGGTATATAAATTAATAATTTATTTATGATTCATTCTTAGAGTGAAAAAATTATAATCATTAGTTGGTGTGCATTAGTTTTTGGTCAAATCATGCGATATGATCTCCCCTATTGCGGTACATGCCGTTGTCTCCAATTAACCGGACGGAATTTCAATTATTGACATTATGGCTCCAAACAAAATTCCTTCATGATCGATTGCAAACAATCAAGGGAATTCAGGTAAAAAGTATAGCGACAAGTATGTGGCACCAATGGCCAAAGTTACCCTACCAACCATGGAGAGACACATAGCATACCACTATCATGATAGTCTCGTACGAGTCTTATCCACCTCACATTGACAAGTTGCCTTGGTTGTCCCTTTGTGGAGAAGTTGAACCGTAAATATTTCCTCCAATTTCCAAATCATTAAGTGAAAGAACTCTTTGATCAATAATTACTCTTGAAGGCCAGCAAGTTAACACACTTCAAAATGGTGGTTGTAATAATCAGAAATATATTTTAATAGCATACTCATGTTTCTTATATCTTTTGTGGACTAAAAGCGTATTTAAATCTTGAAGGATAAATTACACTTATCCCCTGATATTTGGAAATATAACTCACATCCCTCTACTTGTCAAATTTTAAGTATTTATATTAAGTCACATTCCTCATTCACATAACACTATTAGTAAACTTAAAGGATGACATTTTTTGTGATATTAACTGTTCCTAATTAATAAAATTATAAAAATACCCTTAAACTTAACAGAGCTTGATAAATGTATTTTTATAATTTTATTAATTAAAAATAATTAATATCACAAAAATATCATTCTGTTAAGTTTATTAACGATATTATGTGAATGAGTGTGACTTAATATAAATACTTAAAATTTGACAAGGAGAAGTGTGAGTGTAAATTACAACTGTGTGTGAGTTACATTTCCACAAATCTAGGGGAGGTGAATGTAATTTACCCAATCTTAAATGATTGTATAAAAAAATTTTATATTGGTAATTTGTTTAAAATTAAATTCGTATTTGATAATTGAATATGTAACCTATCTTTCTCTATCAACTGAGTTTGTTTCTTATGAATAAATAGATATTTATTTTGTGTTATTTAAAAATTATTGGTACTATTGTATATTGTTGAAGACTGTAAAATCCTTGTGTTTTTATTCTACACTTCAAGAAGTTTTCCTCTTAAAAGAAGTTGAATAAAACTTAAAATTATAAGTCAGAAATAAATAATTTAAGCTCACACATATAACAAAGTGATGGTATTTTATTGTGTTTCCTCCTCCACCGTTCATTTTTTCCTAATGGGACCGTTTCCCGTACAATTTGTTCGGGTTGATTTGCTTGCAAGTGTGCACTGCCCTTAACAAAAATTTATGCTATTTTAAAATTTGCCTTAAAAGCAATCAAGCAGGATAGTCACTTTCTTGCTGCTCCGATGCATGTCCCACAACGTTTTCATGGAACAATGCTAAAAGTTTGGGAGCTTAGCTTGAGATATTTTAATACTTTTCTTTTGGCAACAAAGGTCCCATATTTTGTTGTAAAACTTTTTTTTTTAATTGACAAGGGGTGGTTTGGATTGAGAAAGTAAGTAAAAAATTAATAGTATATGTCCTTTTCTGAAGAAGAAAATTTAAATTCTAAAAGTATGAAAGTTTTTATTAACACATGTTTTTAGGGTGTACTTTAAAATTTTTTAATAAAAATGAACAAATATTTTTTTTAAAATAAATCCCCAAACTTGTCTTTGACAATTTTGTCGGATCATTTGGTCCATAACAAAAAAAATTACCTAGTTGATCCATGACAATGTCAAACATCAGACATTTGTTGGTCCTTGATGTTAAGTTTCACTGAGCTGAACAATAACACCCCAAATTAGTTCTAGGCAATCACTCATCCACCCAAGTTAGTCCCTCACCACCATTATACCTCCATCTTCTCTATCATCTCCACTCCCACCTATCTCCACTCCACTCTCCAGCACCATCTCCATTATTAATACCAGCCAACCCAAAGAATCCATTAACAAGAAGAGGCGGAGGGAGGGGGACGGGGGCCACGATCCCCAAAAAAAAAATTTATACCTTTGTATAATTATATGTTTTTTTTATATTATAGTCTTTCTAAAAAATTATGTCATCTCTATATATATTATGTATAATAAATAGGTAAAATTCTTTTGATATAGTAACACATATGATATAAAAGTATGAAACATATAAATGTTTCTAAAATATATTTTTTAAAGTTTTTCTCTTATTAACTCATTTTATTCATTTAGTGGAGTTTTTACTTGCTAGTTAACTATTTATGATCAATACACTATTTTGATGTTAAATAATACATTGATACGCATATTTTTTTTATGTTGAACCTAATAAATGTTTAAAAAGAAAATTATTAACTTTTTAATTGAGAGAAAAGAGAGAATAAATGATTAAATAAACCCTAATTTATTAATAATTTACATGAAAAATACTACATAATAATTCATTTTATACTTTCTATATAATAATTTATATTATTTTATTTTATATTAATTAATTTGGCCCCTTTTCCAAAATTTCTAGTTCCGCCACTGATCACAAGGCCCATCTCAATGCTCTTCTCAATTAAACAAAACAATAAAAGCTTTTTCTTTCTTACCCTTGGTTGTGGTGGTGCCTCATTCTTCGTATATAGCTATCACAAGTTGCTTCTTTCTGAACCATAATGCTCTTATTTCTTCTCTTGCTGAAATTCATGGCCTATGGTCTTCACAAAATGGGTGCTTCACAAGGTGATAAGGTCTTGCTCCTGCTTCCAAATTCCATTTACTATCCTATTGTATTGTTGGGTGTTGTGGATCTATGTGCTGTTGTTACACCATCGAACCCTCTTAGTAGTGTATCTAAACAAACCAATGACTGTGGCATGAGTATGGCTTTAACTGTGTTTGAAAATATCAATAAATTAGAGTCATTGGGCATTCCCATTGTTGATGTGCCAGAAAATGAGAAGGGTTTGGAGCTTGATTGTTTCTCAAGTTTTTATTACTTCAATTCTAGTGATTTGGATTTGCTAGAAGGACCCTTTGAGTGTGTATTTGCAAGATGAGGGTAGTGCTTGGTTGGTGTTGATTGGAGATGATGTTAAAGAGCGGATTGGAGATGGAGTGGGCATGGAAGTGAGAGTAGAGATGAAAGAAAAGATGAAGGTAGGGTGGTGGTCGTGGTGAAGGTGATAAGGGTGAGGGACAAACTTGGGTGGGTGAGTGATTATGACTAATTTTGGGTGTTACTTTGTAGCTTTGTGAAACTTAACCTCAAAACCAACAAATGTCCAACGTTTGACATTGATAAGAACCAACTATGTATTTTTTTTTTGTTAAGCATCAACTTATTTGACGATAAATTGTCATTAACCAATTTGGGAGTTTACACTTTTTAAAAAAAAAAAAAATGCCAATAATCAATATCGCCTAATGAATGATGATAACTTTTTCTTAACATGCTATGAGAACATATTAATCAATGTAAAAGAAAATAGATATTGGGTGTGTGTGTTTGTGCTTCTAGCCCCAAGAAAATTATTTTTCTAAAACTTTTCATAAAAAAAAA
Organism: Dalbergia oliveri; assembly: GCA_030441495.1. NCBI lineage: Eukaryota > Viridiplantae > Streptophyta > Magnoliopsida > Fabales > Fabaceae > Dalbergia > Dalbergia oliveri. The sequence goes on from JAMLFY010000007.1 coordinate 17,961,859, forward strand.
ATTACCTATACAATGTTTAATATTGTTTGTTTATGTCTCAAAAAACGATAAAAAAAAAGAACTAATCAATTATTTTAATAATAACCTACAAAGATGCTTTTATCATAAACACAGAATAAGTAGAAGAGAAAGAATTTTGATATGTAACTTTAGATCTCAAATGATACTATTGTTTGAACCCCAAGATGTGGCAACCTTTTGTTTTTAAATATTTAGATATATATAATTTTATAGCAAATTTTAGATGGTAAATATTTTGTCATGTATATTATAAATTCGAGTCTATACTATTATTGTTCAATATAGAAAATACTCTCTTTGAACTCTCACTCTATTACCACTTTATCCATTTTTTTTAAAAGAAAAACAATATCAATCCCTCCTCACTCTCGATTTTACTCCCTCTATGTTTTTTCTCGTAATTTCATAAGAAAAAATATTTGTACATTTATTACATCTAAACAAGTTAAAAACTTCTAATTTTAATAAACAATATTTACATAAGTATTGGAACACAAAACAACTTTTATTTTCTATTTTTACTTCTGCATCTCAAGAAACCTATTTTAAAACCTTAACCAAATGAGTCCATCATCTTCGCAATAAGATTCATGAAAATCACTCTATTTTTGGTACATAATCACTCTATTTTTATTCTTTTCATTTCAACGGTCTAAGTTATTCTTAGTTTCCTGGGAGGTGGACCTACTCAGTTGTCTTGTAGTCGATGAATCTGCATTTGTGGTGGCGTTTGTCTCCTTTCTCCCCTACTTTTCTCGACAAGGCAACAAAAAACAAATTCTGAATATTAGTAATTTTTAAGGTTTTTTAGGACGCACGAAAGCCACTTGTGTATTTAATATCAAAGGAATAATAATACAAGGGCCGTTGGTTCACTGAATTGATTCAAATTTCAACAGCCACATAATGTTCAATAAATACTGCTAGTTAATTAATTCCTCAACGATTTTGTGCTGATGTAACACCACTTGCTTACATAGTACATTGAAGGTCTTTGTCGAGGTTCAATCAAGTGCACTATCAAGAAAAAGGTTAATAAAATCCACGTCATCATATTTGAGGGGCACAAGAAGGCAAAAGATCTTTTTGTAATTGAAAGGTCATTTACTGACCTCAAAAACGCAATTTCTTTCTTTCTTGCCAGCAGCATATTCACCAGGATCCCATGATATTATGGCCCACGGGCCCCACACTTTCCAATCTTCAGGTGCCAAAGCATGAAATCTCTCACTTTCTGCCACGTGTCAACACGTAGTAGCAAGAAGTGGGAGGCTCCCTCCTCCTACAAATGCCACTCCCAAGATCCTTGTTAATGCCAGGCACTCACTCACTCACTCAGCACTCACTGCTCAACTTCCTTCGGTTGGTGATTGTTGCTTTGATCACTCTCATTCCTGTCTTACCCGTAAAAATAACAGTAAAACTTTACCTCTTAACTAAAAATATTCTCTTCTTCTCATGATTACTCTTTTGTGTTCTTTCCGAATGATTCAAAGTACACATCACTACCAGATCCAGATTTTTCGCTTCTTTCTAATCTATTCTTTGGCCTTTATAAGCCTCAAATCTAACTGTTTATTCATCATCTTCCACAACTTGCTTTCATAGCAAGCTTTTCTCTCATTAGGATACATATGCTACGGTATTAGCATGCTTCTTCCCCTGCTAGCTCCGCTTTTGCTATTTGCTCTTCTCCCTTCAACAATTTTATGGCATCTATCACTATGTGATCTGTACACATGACATAACATCATTAACCCTTGCAAAGTATGACGGATTCACTTGGTCGACTTTCTGTTCATGCATGGCGGTGATTTAGTTTGATTTGTAGGTTTCTATTGTTGATAAATTACCTCTAACTACTTCCATAACCTTAAAGTGAGGCAAATCTTCCTCTCATCCTGTATAATCTTTTAAAACAATCCTTGATAATTCATGAACAGTTTGTACTAAACTACATAATATGCTGTCATTACTCAAGCAAGAGATGTGGTTTTGAGGTAACAAATTTTTTGGTGTGACATGCAGAAGGCTTATTTGATATAGCTGAAGTAATTTTGGGGACATAAGCCATGGCAACTGTGACAGCCTCTTACGTGGTGTCAAGAAGCGCTTGCCTCAACCACCATGGATCCGTGAGAGCTGGGAACAAAGTGAGTTCGCCTCAGGCGAGCCTCAACAGCCAGGGAATGACCTATGATGGGTTGAGATCCCTGAACAAGCTTCAAATGCGGACCACACGTGCAGCCAAGATCGCTGTCTCAGGGAGGAGCAACGAAAGCAAGAGTGACAAGGCTTTGGGGAAAATTGTGTGTGGCAAAGGGATGAGCTTGATCTTTTTGGGAGCTGAGGTTGGACCTTGGAGCAAAACTGGAGGACTTGGTGATGTTCTTGGAGGGCTTCCACCAGCTTTGGCCGTAAGTGGATTCATTTTTTAGGATTTGGTTTTCGTTTTCATTTTGTGTTTTCCATTTTCTAAATTTTATAAAGAAAACAGAAAAAATAATAAAATCTTTATTTTTATTTTCACCATTTCCTTCACATAATCTAAAATCCTAAAACAGTAAAAACACAGAATGAAAATAGAAAATTGAAATAGAAACCTAACGGGACCTTATGTTTTCAGTCTCTATATACTATCACTCAAACATTTTAACATTTATCTTTGTTATAACAATGATAACAAAGTATTATGTCACTAAAGAGGTTAACAACATAGATCATACGACTCCATAGTGTCTTATTTTTGGTGTTATGATCATTTATATGAATATCTGACCCAGTTTTATGCAAATTGGTTTAGGCAATTGGGCACCGTGTTATGACGGTGTCACCACGTTATGACCAGTACAAGGATGCATGGGACACTAGTGTGTTGGTGGAGGTAAACTTTTTTGTTCTCATCATGTATCTGCAAATCTAGGATCTATTAGTATTATCCCTCATTAATGATTTTCTTGTTTTACATTTTTATTTGTTGGTAGGTCAAAGTTGGAGATAGAGTAGAAACTGTTCGTTTCTTTCACTGCTTCAAGCGAGGAGTTGACCGTGTTTTTGTTGATCACCCAATGTTCCTTGAGAAGGTTAAATGCTTCTCTTTCTCTCTCTCTTTTTTTATCATCAACAATTTCACACAGTAGAATATTTATATGATTGAATTGAAGGCTGTGTGATATCTTAAACTGACTTATTTTGCATTTGGAATTTGAAAGGTATGGGGCAAGACCGGTTCAAAACTCTATGGCCCTATGACTGGAGTTGATTACAAAGATAGCCAGCTTAGATTCAGCTTGTTGTCCCAGGTGCCTTATTGCCTTAGACTTGTTCCCTGTAGTTTACCCTGTATAAATAGTCTTTGTTAAGGTTGTAAAGTGCATTGCTCAAAGCTCATAGGTTAATATTTGACTTGTGCTCTCTTCCCCAACCGTTGATGTTAATCCAAATTCAAATGCTTGGATAATTGCACAAATTTCCTTGTCCTCTGTGTTACACATGCCCTCTGGGCTTCAATTGATTGAATGTGTTTACTTGAATTGTCATACATGGCAAAGAGTCTAATAAGACATGTATTTGAGGACATTGTTGAATCCCTTCAACCGCTATCTGTAGTTTTGGTTTATGTTAGCTGGTGTTTAAACTAGAACACGAAACAGTCCAGGAGTATTAATATTTGTTCCATGGCACTAGTGATTTAATCTAGTATTCGTTAGCTGGGAGATGCTTTGACTTTATCTCATGGTTTTTCGTTGCTTATAATTGTACCTGATAGCTAAGAATTACAGCAACTTAATCATGAGTGTAGATATGACATTATCAATGTGTTTAACAACTTTCAGGCTGCACTTGAGGCACCAAGGGTTTTGAACTTAAACAGCAACAAATATTTCTCAGGACCATATGGTTTGCCTCTTGATCTTAAATCTTCAAATTGGGGAAGAACTTCAAATTAAGTTTACAAGATTTTTCTGTCGTCTGGCAGGCGAAGATGTAGTCTTTATTGGCAACGATTGGCACAGTGCTCTTCTTCCATGCTACTTGAAATCAATGTACAAGTCCAGGGGGATCTACAAGAATGCAAAGGTGAGGATTATTTACACGCTGGTTGTATGAAATCAAATTTACACTCTGGTTGTATGAAATCAAAGTTGCATGTCTGGTTTCGCCATTCTCAGGAAGCTGACTTTCCTTGGTCAATCACTGCAGGTTGCATTTTGTATCCATAACATAGTCTACCAGGGCAGGAATGCCTTTGCAGACTTCGCTCTTCTCAATTTACCAAATGAGTTCAAGAGCTCCTTCGACTTTATTGATGGGTATGAGTCATGACACCATTATCTTGAAGCAGTTTGCAGTCTTCTGTTTATATGCTCAGCTATTCTTTTGCCAACCATGTTCCTATTCTTTTGTTTCTTTTTCAGGCATTTCAAGCCTGTGAAGGGAAGGAAAATCAATTGGATGAAGGCTGGAATATTAGAATCTGACAGAGTGTTTACTGTTAGTCCATATTATGCCCATGAACTTATTTCCGGAGTGGAAAGAGGTGTGGAGATGGACAATATAATTCGTTCAACTGGCATCACTGGTATAGTGAATGGTATGGACAGTCTCGAGTGGAGTCCAAAAACCGACAGATACATTGGTTTGCACTACGATGCAACAACTGTAAGCAGTACCTTCCCTGTTAAATGTGGTTTCCCACATTGACATTGGCCTCAGAAATCCATACTCATTAGAAGTTTCATTCTCAGGTTACCGAAGCAAAATTGTTGCTGAAAGAAGCCCTTCAAGCTGAGGTTGGCTTGCCTGTTGACAGGAATATCCCTGTGATAGGATTCATTGGCAGGCTAGAAGAGCAGAAAGGTTCAGATATTCTTTTTGAAGCTATCCCTAAGTTTATTGGTCAGAATGTTCAGATAATAGTTCTTGTAAGTTTCATGATTCCATTGTTGCTCTTTTTCTGAGTCCACATTACTTGTTACTGCTACCTAAACAAACTTATGCAGATGATTCATATCCTCATTTCTTTAGGGAACTGGCAAAAAACACATGGAGAAGCAAATCGCGCAGCTAGAGGTACTCTATCCTGACAAGGCAAGAGGGGTAGCAAAATTCAACAGTCCCTTGGCCCACAAAATCATTGCTGGAGCTGACTTTATAATGATTCCAAGTAGATTTGAGCCTTGTGGTCTAGTTCAGTTGCATGCCATGCCATATGGAACGGTGGAGTTTATATGCCCTACTTCTTTTCCTCTTATTCCTTTTCAACTACACCTCGATATGTTCCATGCCAACATTTTGTTTTACTGTCTAAAACGTTAATGCTGCTGTTACCTTGCAACAGGTGCCCATAGTTTCCTCAACTGGAGGACTTGTTGACACTGTAAAAGAGGGTTTTACCGGATTCCACGCTGGAGCATTCAATCCAGTGGTAAGCAGAGAAATAGCAGAAGAGAAATAGCCTTGTTTCATTTTGATATAGGAGTGAAACTAAAAGTTTGGGGTTGTTCTTCAGTGCGAGGCTGTTGATCCAGCTGATGTGGACAAGCTAGCAACTACTGTCAAGAGAGCCCTTAGAACCTTTGGTACTCAGGCCTTGAAAGAGATGATCCAGAACTGCATGGCCCAAGACTTCTCATGGAAGGTAAGCATGCTGCATACTGCTGTATGAAAAGTTTGCATTAAAAGGACAGCCCAATGCACAAGGCTCCCACATATTAGTTTGGGAAGGATAGATGTACGAAGTTTACCTCTACTTTGTGAAGAGGCTGTTTCCAGTACTTGAACCTATGACTTCCAGGTCACAAAGCAACCTTTTGGTTGCACCGAGGCTCACTCTCATATGAAAAGTTTGCATTGCTTGCAAAAAAAAAATGTTGCACTTCTACAGGTATGAACCATAGATGGAATAATGCAGTTCAACTAATCATTGGATAATTCTATTACAGGGACCAGCCAAACAATGGGAAAAGGTGCTGTTGAGCCTAGAGGTTGCTGGCAGTGAATCTGGAATTGATGGTGATGAGATTGCTCCTCTTGCAAAGGAAAACATTGCCACTCCTTGAGCAACACAATAGATATCCTAAGTTCTAATAGAGTCATGGCCAACAACTTTATCTAATGCTTGGCTGCAGTCTGCTTGTAGGCATAGCCACCAGCTCATAATTTTATCAACTGGTTCCAACTTCCATGGAATCCGGTCGTTTTAATATGGAAATTGAGTGTAAAGACCTTTTTCAAGCAATGTATAAAAATAACATAAGCTTCATCTCCCACAAAAAAAAAGAGGGAAAACAAAACCATCAACATGAGTAAGGTCTGTAAGCTGTCAATGAAACTTGGAGCACCTGAATCGTACTAAGTTAATGCTATGTAAGTGAATATTTACCTAGTTGATGTTGTCAGTGCTGTACTTTGTTTGACATATAAACGTATGCTTCATAAGGGGCATGGCATATTCTATTTTCCTATGCTATTGGCATTAGCCTCGCACAGTATGTACTGTCGAAAGTTCAATCCAGATTAATGCAAATCTAAGAAGCTGCATGCAAGCATTGAGACTTAACATTTTATTATCTAAGTGATGTAATCCTTGAAGGTTTAGTGTGCCCCTAAAATATATGACTATACCGTGTTGTCATAGTAGTGATAACTTGCCATATCATTGGCAAAACAAAGTAAAATGAAAAGGAGCAAATGCACTTAACGGTATGTTTGGATTGATAAGTTGTCAAATAAAGTGGGATTTTAAGTTATTCTATTATTTCGATTTGTTAAATTGGGATGGAATAGAGAAGAGATAAATAAACTCCATTTCATTCAATTTTATCTATTCTCTTCAAAATTTTCTCCCAAAATTGGGTATAGAATGGAAAATATCCAACTAATGAGCAAGATAATTATTTCGCTCACTCCACTCCATTCTATTCCACTCCGCTCCACTCCACCTAATTTCATTGATTGAAACATGCCCTTAGGGAAAGGGGGCCATACCATGTTGACCATGTGAATTTCATTTCTAAAACTCTTTTTTCTAACTGTAAGTATCAGTCTCTCTAAGAAAGTAAACCAAGCTTTTAATGAACCCTTCGCTATGCCACTCTACATAGCCCACAAAGTTGCCATACCTTGCAGCAACTACTTGTGCTTTACTACCACGTTTATTGTTTACCCAGAAAGATTTAGTGATGGTTTGGATAGCTATTTTTTTAAAGGATGAGAAAGAGAATTGTACCTTTCCAATACACTTTTGTAGAAAGTAAAAATTTTCTTATTTTGCCTAAAATTACTTTTGGGAATAAACCAAACAAACCTACATGCTTGGCTATTCTTAATGTATTATCATAAATATTTACAAATTGTATATGTGAGTCATTTTGATTTCTAAAATTTAAAATATGGTTAATTGGTCTATGACTTTATAATTATAATTACATTATTCCTTGAAAGTATAAATGATTCATATTAGTTCTTTAAACATACATAATTAAACCAAATTACTCCTTAGAATAAATTTGACTCAAATTAGTCTTGTAATTTGTTAAGATTTGCCTATCAAGAAGTAATGTGATTACAATTATAAAATTAGGGACTAATTAATCATATATTAAACTTTAGGAAGTAAAATGAGTCATGTATATAATTTCATGGATCAAATGAGCACTAACTCTTTTTTTTACACTAACCATACATGAAAATTAAATTCACATATATATATATATATATATTCATAGTTTTTCTTTGAAAAAATACATATACTCAAATTTTATTTTATTCGTTATTATTAAACAATATTAATTGAATCATTAAAAAATATATATTCTCAAATACAAACTACATGCTATAAAGCTAATTATGCGATTTGTCCTACATGATTTTTGAGGATGGGAGGGTTGGAAAAAGAATCCGTCCTTACCTTTGGACTAGGCCAAATGGTATAAGAAAATTTCCAAGGACAGAGGCTGAGCATAATAGAAGAGAATTTGGCCTTGCTATTTCGTAATTAGACTGGAGTAAGAACGGATGACGGTGATAAATATTGTATTTCTCTATCCACTTTATGTAATATATTTTTTATTTAGCATTTTTTTAGTCATACTCTTTTTTTTTTCTCTTTATAACTTTTCTAGTTTAAGCTGTTCATAAATTTTTCTGATCCGTTCATTTCTTTGTCCGATTGCAGACATATATCAGCACCAAAAAAATTGCAGACTTATAAATGTAGGCTTTTTGTCTCTTGTTATCTAATAATAAAACAAGTGAATACCTGTTTGATTCCTCAAGATTTTTATATTTGGTTATTTAATTTCAAAAAAGAAATTAATCTCAAGATCCTTTAAGATTGAAAATATTGGACATTAATCCATCTGTTAATTATTCATTAGTGAAGTTACATTACATAATATAATAATTATATGTCATTAAAATATTATCCGAATGCAGGCATATATAATCACCAAAACAATTGTAGACATACAAGTGTAGGCTTTTTGTCTATTGTTTTTAATAATAAAATGAGTGAATACTTATTTGGTCCTCAAGATTTTTGTGTTAGATTATTTAATCTCAAAAAAAAAAATTGATTCTTTGATCCTTCAAGATTGAAAATATTAGACACATTAGTCTTCCATTAGTTATTTGTCAATAAACTTACATACGTTACATAGTATAATGATAATATTATTAAAATATTGGATTCAAGTAAAATGACATTGTTTTATAATGTAGTACACTCATTTTGGTGTTTAAATTGTAAAAAATAATCATTTTATAATTTATAATAGAGATTTAAATAACTAATTTAATATAATTTTAATTAACAAATAAATTATTTTAAATTCTATTTATTTAGATGACACACACGTCATTTAACGTTCTTATCAATAAGTCACATGCAATTTCACTATATTATTTAATTTCAAAAGATCAAATACATAGAGTAACTAATAATATGTCATATTATTAAAAGTTTAAAGGATCACAAATTTAGTTTCAATTCTTAAGAAATTAAATTGACTGGTATCTTTATTATAATAAAAAAGAGGAGTGTTGATTAAGTTTCGTAGTTGTAAAGATATGCATCCAAAATCCAAAAAGCATTGGTCCCCACTCCCGGGCGGCTGGGTATGGGAAATGTCGATCATGTGAAAGTGAAATTAAAGTTGTGGGGAACAATTTTTGGGCCCCACCACATTTCCCAATGTTTCACTTTATCAGTTACTATGACTTATGAATTTAATTTTGATAATAAATTTATGATGATTTTTTTGTATATTTTTATTTAATTATTATTATTTATTTTCACATACATTGCTTAAAATATTATGTAAATAAAACAATTTAATTAAATAATAATATAAATAAAATAAATTTTATTTTAATGTACTGACACTTAAAAATATTTTATATAATTATTCAATCACATTTTTTTTGTATGGCTTTTAAAATAATGACTATGATAATCAATTATTATGACTAATATGAAAATATATAATGAGATAATTGTATATAAAAATTTTACATTATTAATGTAAAATTAAATTCAAATAAAATTTAGATTGCAAGTATATTAAATTCAAACTCTCAAATCACTATATTAAAGCTCATTGTGAATTAATTTTTTCAATTAAAAAGCTCGTTGTGAATTTTCTCATTTACATCAATACTTTTTTTTGCGTATGTATATATATAAGATGATTAGATGTGTTTGTTTTAGATTATGAACAGCCTTGAAGTAGAAATTGATATGAATAGCTTATGAAAAAATGATTTTGCTCCTATCAAAGGAAGTTAGTAAAGTGTAAAAGTGATAGGTTAATCATCCTTACTCAATAACTTCTATTATGTGTACATGATATGTGGACTAAGGGTGATTAACCCATCACTTTTATACTTTATCAACATCTTTTAGAGGAGCTAAATCCTATAAAAAAAAAAACCTAATTTTTTTAGTTAAAAACTCATTTTTCTATTAAAATAATCTAAAATGAACACACCCAAAAAATTATTTCATTCAAAATAAAATCAAACAAATGCACTCTAAAAATTGTTTCACAGCATTTGTCACGTATCGGTTCCTTTAAAAAGAGAAAATGAAAGACTCCCCTATTATTTTTCCTTAAGTGCACACAATTTTTTTTATTTCTCATTCATCATTTGTTTTATCTTGACCTTTTTTTATCTTTCATGATCCTTTAGGTTTTTTACTTGAGCTTAATTTCTATATAATAACAAAGTAAAACAATTTTCTGTTGTTAACCAATAGAAAGTGAAAAAAAAGTGTCAAATCATACTAAATAATTGCCTACTATAGTCATTATCATAATGATTTGATACTTTATTAAATTTATATTAATTAATTAATAGTTTAAAATTATTTTACATTGTTAATCCATATAAATTAAACTCCTTTCATTTTACTTGAATTTTTAAATTTTATTTAAAATATACATACTCTTGATAGATAAAAACTTAAAATAAGAGAACTAAAACTTTATCTAACTAATTATAAAAATTATAGTGTGAAATTATATCTCACTCCCTTTAATTTTAATTTTGAATACATATACAGGTTGTGTCATTTTATATTTAACACTAGAGATGTTCATGACTTACCCAACCTTCCAACCCAATAACCCATCTCAATCCAAAGTTTATTGGGTTGGGTTTGATTCTAAAATTTGATCTTATACATTTTTTAGTCATGGTTTAGATCATACATCATATTGATCCAAACTGGCACAAAGTCAACTAATTATTTAAATTTTTTAAAAATAATTAATGATAAATACTAAGATTTTATGCTTCAACTAATACATGTTACATAATCTGATATTATTTTAATATTAACATATTTTTCAAAAAATTATATCATAAGTATCTTTTAAATTTTATTTTTCACTTCTAAAATTTTTTAACTTTATTATGTATATATAATAATTCAAGTTAACTCAATTTGACTTGGCGACAAGTTAATCATTATTGGATTGTTGATTTTTTTTTTGGGTCCCGGGACTGGAACCAAAGGGCCTTTGCCCCTTGTAGCAGGAATCGAACACTGCTCCTCAGCTTGTCCCTCGGTGCGGTCTTACGAGGCCAGCCATTACCACTTTGCTCAGGCCTCATATGTCGGATTGTCAATCTCAATGTAATGACATGATAAAAAATGTGAGCCAAGTTTAAATTAAATTTAATCTTGCTCAACCCATTTACACCCATGTCTCACACACAAAAGTTCTAGTGACTTTTGTTTCAAAATTTGAAATTATATTTTCATGAATGATATTCTGGGAATAACATTTTTTGAATATTTTAGATAAATTATTTGTTGAGTATTAAATATTTTCATAATTATTTGTTGAGGTTCCTATAAATAAATTTAAAACTTGATTATTTTATGATATATATATATATATATATTTATGAGAATATAAGTCATAATTTCCAAAATACTCCTAAGACATTTATTATTATTATCATTCAAAATGACATTACGCTTCCAAAAAATATATAAAATTAAAAATTAATTTTTTAAAATTTGTTCATCTCGATTGATATAACAATTAACAAGAAATTTTAAATCGAAAGCGTAATAGATATATGAAGTGTATATAAGCCCGAGTAAATAAAAAATTGTGTGGGAAAGTCAAATAATTAAGAGATATTTTCGTATATTTGTTTAATAATTGTCATTCCTAAATCATAAAAATTGTTTATTCCCACATTTCATTGTGAGAATGAAATCTCACTAAATCACGTGAAAATATTTTTTCAATGAATAATTGATACCCGAAAATAATTTAAAAAACTTGTAACAAACACGAGAAGTCATCATTCTGAAATACTTATTTCCTGAAATAATTAAATATACCTTGAAATAAACACTCCCCTAATGTCAAACCAACCATTGTGAAGGGGGAAAAACCATTTGTAACAAAAGTTGGAAAAAACTAATGAAAAGTTTGTAACAAAAGAAAAATAATGGAAAGTTGGAAACATCTATTCACTCGAAATAGATGGGGCTTGTCATTTGTGGACTTGACTCCTCTAAAATAAGGAACTTGGTAAAGTGTAAAAGTGAGTGGTTGATTACACTTGGATCATTTAGTGGAATTCTCGCATAATGTATACATAATGAAAGTTATTGATCTAAGGGTGATTGGCCCATTACTTTTACACACTACAAGAAAATCAACATTTAACTACAAATGGCTAAAAATCCATTACTAAATCCATATTAGCAACGGATTTGTCCATTGCTAAATTCATTGCTAATTTGCTCGTAGCTAAATTATAGTAGCGACTGGCTTCATTGGTAAAGTTTAGCAAGGGCTTTGTTCATAGCAATCCGTTGCTAAATGGGTAGACTAATAACACTTATGGCTTTCATTTAGCCATAATTACTAAATGTGGTTGATACCTAATACTCCTGTACACATGTCAATAGATAAGTTTGTACCGCCTCAGGGTCTTTGGATCCAACCAAGTTGTTAGGTACTATATTTCTCTAAGTCTGGAATCCTACACCTCCTTGGAGGGCTATATGTTAGAGTTACATTCTTGGGATCAAAAGTCCTGGTAATTGTTCCTATAGGAAAAATAAGTTGAAAGGTGATTTTTAATGAATTTTATGAAACCTTTAAACATTTTGTTTTTAGCCTACAAGTTTAGAAAATCTCAAAAATTTTCAAATTTGAACTAAAACCCAAAAAATTTTGATTTGTTGGGATTTTGATTTTTTTTATATTTTATTTGAATGCAAATAGGAGGTGTTTCCTTATTTACATTTATGTTTTAAAGTTAATAGAGAGTAAAATAAATGAGCACATTAACTTAAAAATAAGTAAGTATTGAGGCAACCTGGATGCCAGAGGACAAAAAATGCAGAAGTTGGCTAAATTGTCACGCCACAGCGGTTGGACCACTATAGCGATTAGTGTGGGAAACGGGGTTTTGGGTGGTTTGAGAACCATATCATAAGTGACCAGGGACTCTCTAACCGCTATAGTGGTCCCTTGGAGTGCGAAAGTGCAGAACGACATCGTTTCACTTTCAGGACACCCTCTACCCTTATTAAACCCCTTCTCTTCGGATTTTCTTCCCAAAATCCCGATTTCCTTCACTCTCAAACCCTCTTCCCACGACTTTTCTCAATCTCATTCAAGTCTAGCTCTCCCAAGTCATCAAGGTATGTTTATGTTGATAGATATTGTTCCTTCTTCCTATTCTTTTATGTTCTTGGTTTGGGTTGTCGTTTTCTCCATTGTTGTCAGTGGTGCTTTCCCAATATTGTTAAAGTTAGATTAGAGCTTTCTAGAGATTGTTAGAGTTTAATCTAGAGTTTATGGTTCCTCTATAGCAGTTATTGGTGTTATCCTCTCTCATAGAGCTATTTTGGTGTTGATGCCATATTTTCCTCCTCTCCAGGTGAGTGGGTTCAATCCTTTTACCTTTATTTTGGTCATTAGAGTTATTTTCCTCATATTGTGGCATAATGTATAATGTTAGAGCATATTTCAAAGAGATTTTGGATAAATATTAATTATGTCAAGTTTACGAAATCATGGGTTTCAATTATCATGAAATGTATTGTTTGAGACTATTTTAGAAAGGATTAGAGGTAAGTGATGATTTTGTTAAGTTGATAAAATTTTGGTTTTCAAAGAGCATGAAACCATATTTTCAGAATTCATGGGACCATTGTTGCTAAAATAATTTTTAAGAGTAGGATAATTATATGATAGAGTTTACAGAGAAGAGTGTATTACAAAGTTTTAGAGAAATGAATATATATAGAGCAATGTATGATTTAGCTTTTGAATAGACCCCAATGTTTTGGAGCTATGATTTTAGAATAACAAGTATATGAGAATATTTTAACATACGATATGGATCTAGAATTTCAGCTTTATGGTACTAAGAGGTACGAAATTTAGTATTATTCATAGTAATTGCCAGAGACATATTCTGTGGGTTTGAAATCGAAATGCGTATAAGCGAGTGATACCTCGGGCACGATTCTCACAACTAAGTTATGCTAAAGTTAAATTGTTAGAATTATACGAGTCCAAAACTCTTAGAGTACTAATAATGTGGGCTCACGTTGCAAGAGACGGAGTACCCATCTTTCGGTATTGTTGTTTTTTATTTTTTTTAGTTAAGTTTTGCATGATGAACAATATTTAAATAGCCATGGAGGTAAAGTATATCAAAACTTATAGAAGCAAAACCATAAACACCATAAGGCAATAGTAGTAAATAGTCATGGAGACAAAGCCCTAAACAGCCATGGAGGCAACATTATGAAACAACTATGGTGGCAATTTCAGGAAGTGAGACCTAGTTAGGTACCTATAGCTTGTCCACGGATAGGAACAAGAAAATTCAATGACAACTATTATTACTATTATTTTTTTCTATTATTATTATTGTCATTATCATTATGTTTTTATTATTGTTGTTATTATGATTTCGTACTTCTCGTTGTTATTGTCCCACGAAGGGAGTATATGTGAGAATTCACTCATTCAAGTTTTAGATGAATTCATCCTCTCCTTTCTCCCATTATACTATGCATAGCAGTCATTATTGGTCTTTCCCAGTCGTCCTCCTCTCAGGAGAGGTATTCACGGTGAGCTTCACTTTGGAGTGAAGTGCCTTTTTGTTGCTCTCAGAGTGTCTTTAGTGTCATTGTCTGTTTCCTAAACCATAGGAATAATTTTTGCATTTAACATAGTATATTATAATTTGTAATTAATGATTTAGGATCCATGGTTTATTTTGTAAATGAGCAACTCAGGATGATTTATTTTATAATACAGTTTTCAATTTTATTTGTGGAAAAAGAGTTATTCAATTTATTTTGGCCTTAATACGAGATTCAAAATTTATTTTATGAATAAAATATGCATAGAGTTGAATGATCACAAAGCTTACGTGGGATATGAACTCTATGTCCCTCACATCAAAGTTGGGGTTGACAAATACGCTATTTAGCCACAATAATGAAATGTGGGTAATTTTATTTTCTTAATTTGATCCATATTTATTATAATATCAATTAATTTCTTATAAGATAAAAACAAAATATTTATCATGTTATATAAAATAAAAATTACACATCACCTAACATAACTCAAAATAACATCTATACATAGAGAAAAGTCTCATAGTTCTCAAAGTGTCATCTTAAGTAATAAAAATGAAATTATCTACATTATATAATACAAAATGATAGGACAATCAAACTATCTAAGTATCTAACTTGATCTTCAATGGGTGGATGAATCAACACCATTTGATAGGTTCTCTTTGGAAAGTACTTGCAAGTAGATTAAGTGCTATTTGCCCTTCTTGTTGCACCAATTCTTGAACCATTGCTTTCATATCTCTTATCCTTTCATCAATCTCACTTTTCATTGCTTCTTCAAACTTTAGAATAATCTTCCTAAGCTTTTGAAGAACTAGTTTTGTTTACTTGAAAGGCAAACCACAGAAGGTTGAGAACCTAGGCTAAGAAACAAATATCGAGTCATATGGATTCATATAAGAAACATATCCAAAATGGTAGTAGCAAACAAACTAACATAATTTTATAATGAGCCAAAAAAATTGCCATAGACCAATGCTCTAACAATTAAGCTAAGAACAATATCAATTATATATATAAGATGCATACCACGCCTTCAAGAGGAACTCAGAGTTGATCTCTTCAATATCTTCATCCTCTAGTTTTTCATTGATATCTTCTTCATCATCATCTTGTACACCCTCTTCCTCGCCTCTTTGGACAACATATCACGTTCATCATTTAATAATAAACTACTTAAACATCTTGTATGCTATTATAACAATCCTTAAACAATCAAAAGATATTATAAACTACTTAAAAAAAATAACTATTAAAGAAAGGATACCTTATAAAGAAAACTCGAACAGGACGTAGAAGCAATAATCAATGATTTGTGGAGATTACTCAACGGTTCAACTTGGAGGGAGCCTTTTGTTAGCCTCAACTTTGATTCTTTATCTTTACCCCATAACACAATGTATAGCCCAAGCACAATTAATTATGATCCTATTAAGCTGGAATTTAGAACAATAAGTATCAGTTATTTTTGAAAAATAGAACAAACTAATCATATCAGTTAAATGTTTGTACCTTCCCAAATAGAGCCTTTCATCTAATACCAAAGACGTTGCAATGAACTAGGAAAAGGGGGTTGAAAACAGAAGCATAAAGGGGGCCTTTTAAGCAAACACACCAAGAAGAAGAAGAGGACATATCACAATTTCAAGGGGCTTCCAAAACCTTGAAATTATAGATTTCATTTCAAATTACAAACTAAAAATAAAGTATGCTATAGAAGTTAGTTTTAAGTGAAGCAACCATTCAAGCTACAACAACAATTGAGAGTGAGGGAACACTTAAAATGCAGTTTTCTTTATAGAGCTCCAAATGTAAAGTTCAGTTATTGAGTTGTTGTTAGCTCTTTTAATTTTTACTCTTAATCAATAAAGTATGCACACAAAATAGAAACAACATCTGTGATGTCCAAAGTGAAATAACAACAGATCTACAAGGCATTTTATTTTAGGAATCAATAAGGTAATTTTTCAATGCTCATAGATTATATCCAATACAATCCAAAGGGAAATAAAATATCATTGTGAATTGAATCCTACAAGAAGAAAACTAACGCATGAAGAAGCAATAAGAAGAAAACTACCACACCTACTTTGAAGGTGTTGCGTGCGGTGGTTCGTTGGGCATGGTGGTGGAGGCGCGTGGCTTTGATGATAGAGGAAGCCGCGACAAAGCTTGGAGCGGCTACCGCGACGGAGCTTGTAGCGGCTACGCTTGAGAGGAGGAGGCTGCGATGGGTATTGACGGTATAGGGGCGACACCTTTGCTACAGGTCGCGATGGTGTTGGTGGAGAGGCTAGCCGCAGCGACTTTGCAAAACAAAGGGGTGGCATCGATGACAAAGCACAGCGGGCGACGATTTGATGGTTGGACGGAAGGTGGTTGAAGGATTGGAGGAGAGGCAAGTTGGGTGATAAAACCTCTAATAAGGCAAACCTAATTATTTTTTTGGGCCTTACAATATGTTACGCAAACCCGGTACATTTAGTGCCAAAAATGTTGGGCGCACAATTTTTTGGCGATGGATTGCAAGGGAAAGTTCATTGCTAAAATTAGCTAGAGACTTGTTTGTTGGTAATCCGTTGCTATTTATGCATGTTTTCTTGGCTTGCAACCAAACTTCATTCCATCACAAAATCCATAGCTAATTACATGTATTAGCTAGGGACATGGAAATCCATCTACATTCCATTTTTTCTTGTAGTGACACTTTACCAATTATCTCACTTTAGAGGAGTCAAATCCA
The DNA here is from genome assembly GCA_030441495.1 of Dalbergia oliveri. Taxonomy (NCBI): domain Eukaryota; kingdom Viridiplantae; phylum Streptophyta; class Magnoliopsida; order Fabales; family Fabaceae; genus Dalbergia; species Dalbergia oliveri. The sequence goes on from JAMLFY010000007.1 coordinate 17,979,267, forward strand.
TCATATGTGATCTCCCACCCAAACATGGGGCTTGTCACTAGAAATAGTTGGAAACTAGTGGAAAGTTTCTAACTATCCTTTTTCACATGATCTTGTTATGTATTATCTTTCACCTTTAATTTTTTATTTTTAAAAAAATGGGGTTCATACATTACATGTAACATAAAAAAAATTAATGATGAGAAATTATGAATGACAAATTCTTGTGAAAAACCAACATCATGAGAGAATCCATGCATTCAACAACATAATCATAATTCATTTCCATTACTACGTGGACCAACCACTTTGGATAAGCATATTTTTGTTTCTAATAGTATTATGATTAAATGAGAAATCAAATTTAAGAATATATAAGCTTTCAATTTGATCCGTGATCAAACTATCCAAAGACAAAATAGTTGACAATGTGTTTAGGCGAGAGTTAAAATTGAGGACAAATTTTTTGTGAATGAGTTTTATGTATAAATTACATATGAAACTCATCTGATCAGAAAAATTTAGCTTCCCCTTTTTCATCCCTAATTCATATGGAATGATTTTTCTCACCTGATTTGAGGGTAATTGTTACTCCCACCCATTATTCAAGTAAAATTTCATCAAGTATCCCTCTATCGAAATTCTAGATTTTAGCCTTTTTTTTTTCGCCTCTCGTGATTTAGACTCTGAAGGAAATCTCCTGTCCGCCATTCACTTATTGCTATATTGAAAGATAAGATTAATTAAAATATATTTAAAAATTTATAAGTTACCAAATATACAATATATATTTTTTATGTGTCAATAAATGTCACAACGTACCGAAGTGCCGCAATGAGAACGACAACCAATTTTAAAATAAAATAGGGAGTCGCCACCAATTTTAATTATGGTTAAAATTGGAAAACCTTTTGATTTGTAAAACTATTCTTTTAAAAAGATTTGAATCCGAGTCTAATTATGATTAGGGAAGGATGAAAATTTAATCTCACTGCACCGTTAATACATCCGTATAAAATCGGTTACCCTAGAGCTCATTATGCAAATTTATTTATAACTAAAAATATTTATTTTTCCCAAAGTAATAGAAATAAAAAAATAAATAAAATTAAAGAAAGAAAAAAAATTAAAAGCGAACGAGATTTAATGAAAAATTAATTTTGGCTTGATAATTGTTTGCTACGCCACGTATCCTCTAGTGCAATGAGGAACTCAAAGTCACGTCGTTCTGGAGAAAATGATTCTGTGTTTGGTGGATTTTAATTAAAAGAAAATAAAATGAAGAGTTTTTTGATTGATTTTAATTTTGAAAATGGGTTTTTGACTGATGATTTATTAACAGAGAAATTCAATTTTTGTATAGGATTCAAGTTAGCACTAGACTACTCAATAAACCCTACAACTTAATAGTACATGAAGGAGACATCCACCTCTCAATCACAACTATTAGCTGTTGCATGGACAAATTTTTTTTATTTTTTGTTTTCTTCCTTTTTTTCCTTTTTTATTTTCATTTTTAGATTAGAATCCTAAAAGAAAATATTGGACCATGATTTCAAACCCAACCCAAACAAAAAGAAAGCTTACCCCAAAAAGGAAATCCTAAGTCCATAAGACTAATTTCAGCCCACCAATCTTGACCCACAAAAAGAAACCAAAAGGCAGTGGTAGTTGAAAATGGAGAGGCGGGCGGTGAGGGCCTTGGATTCAAGTGGAAGATCTGCAAGTGAGCGCGAGGCGACACCCGGATGCGAGCTCGACGCGGATGACAAGGCGAAGGTGGCGGGAAGCACGGAGCGCCGGCTTTGTGATGCGGCCTTCACGATGGTTTAGGCTTCACGGGGTGGCGAGGCGGGTGTTTGGCTTGCGGTGATTGCTGGACGCGAGGGATTCGCGGCTGGCGGCATTCTGGCGCGCTGGGCTTTGTGGGGGGTTTGGCTTCGGCACCGTCCGTAGCTGAGGAGGGACGTCGCCGAGCGCGCAAACTACGGTGGTGTTTCCGGCACTGGAGTGCGATGCTGGGCTCGCGCGGTGGGGCGACATCAGGCAAAGGCGCGATGCTAGAACAGCGGGGGGCGAGCAACGGCTTCTTCAAGCTTCTGGTTACCCTTGTGTTCTTCCCTTTCTCCCTTTTTGGTTTATTTTCTGAGTTTGGGATTGGTTTTGTTTGTGTTGGTCTTGATGTGCTAATGATGATAATAGGCTATGATGATTTTAGAGGATAGCTGTGGTTTGGTTTGTGGGTTGTAATGATGGTGATGATGATGGTCGTCCAAGGATGGTAGAGAGGGCTATATTTGATCAATGAAAAACTATACTTGAATGAATTTTTTTGGTTCTTCCCGTTGTTCTTGATGATTTAGCTCACATATATACGCGCATCTGCTAATCAATTTCTCTGTCTTGATTATTTTTTTGATATGATTAGCAGCACTTTGATCTGATTGAGGGATTATCTAAATTTGTTGTAATTCAAGAAATTGGAGAGATTTGGTTCTAATGACAAATTGATCCAATCTCTATTCTCTAATCTTGCATTCAATGGGAGAGAAGGATCACGAGGATACATGGGCCAAGAACTTGAACTCAAGAAATTGGGCTGACACATACTTCTTCTTCTTCTTCCTCTTCTTTTTTTGTTTTTTTCTAATGACAAAAAGTGGGAAAAAATAAATAAATAAGTGAATAAAAATGAAAAAAGATAACCAGGACAAAATATGGTATTCACAATAAATAATTAGAGAGATAAGAAATGTGATACCATTTAAACATAAAAGATTTACATCCTTGAGGCCCTCCCTATCAATTTCATATATCTTGCATCTCTGTCTTTCCATTCCAACATCGCTCTTCTCTAACTCCAACTGCAGTCTTTCTTCTTCTTTTCATTGCAGCGCCTCTCCGTCTTATCGCCACAAAACTGATTTTCTTTTTATTGTTCTTCTCAACATATCATCTCTCGGATTTCGAAGGTATATTTATTGTTTTGATTTGGTTGACATTGCCAATAAGTCTTAAAAATTCACTCGACGTTTCTCATCATTATATAACGGTGCAAATTTTTTCATACTAATAAAATATCAAAATTAATCTAATATTATTTTTATATTAATATAATTTATTGATATTAGAAGACACAATGGAAAATACAAACAATATTTTTTTTTGGTAGATAAATACAAACAATATGAAAGACTAGAATAATTTCTATAAGATGTTATATATAATTTATAAAGAGGTGTACCTATTTATAGGACTAAAAATAAGATCAAAATAATAACAAAATCCCCAAACTAAGATATAATAAAACATTCACTCGTAACAAGTAAAATATTTTTTATCTATAAAATTTTATAATCTTACTATAAATCAAGTTCAAATCTATATATACAAATTAAATATTAGATTATGACAGTGATAAACTGAATTATTATTAAATCATGTCTAAATAAGCAAATTTAAAGATCGTGTCCAATATGTGGTTTGAACACTGTTGCTTTGCTGCCTGAAAAAAATCTACCATGCTGTCTCCGAAAATCTCGCATACACTCGGGGATATTTTTGAGAGTTGCTTAGTCTCACGCAATTACATGCATCCACGCCCCAGCTCTCACTCTCCTAACAGAGACACATCACACACAAAGACTAGTCTGTTTTTTGGTTACATCACAAAGACTAGTCCAATCTAACATATGATAGGTTATTTTTTTTAAATACGTACTTTGCATCAATGTGAAAATAAAAGCAAATGGTCGTTAAGTAGGATTGCGAGAGGACCCTTCGTAATCGCTATTCCGTAGTGAAGCATCTCATTCCTATGTTTTTGCGGCTACCTTTCCGCGTGTCCGGTTTTCTATCCTTTTCTACCGAATCTCTCTCTTATTTTATTTATAAAAAAAATTATTTATACGTATACTGTCTAATTGATACAATATTCTATATAAGAGAGTACTTTATTTTATCTCTCCTCTCCAGAATATAAACACCCCCATCTCTCTCTTTCTCTGTCTCACTCAATCTGTTGGGGGTGTGTGTGTGTGTTGACGAATACTGAGGGAGGTGGCGCACCCATCATAATAATTCTCAATTGATTACTCCCACATTCAACACTGGACAGTGGACTCCGATCCACCTCAACAGATTCACTGTTCTGGCTTCATTATCAGCACTACACGCTACAGATTCGGCCTAAGACCACTCATTGCTCTCCTCATTCATAATCTAATTAAGTGCACAAAAGATCTATGGATTTCTCTAGATTCCGCTGCTGCTCTCGTTGGTGTCTTACAATTTTCATTACAGGTAAGTTACCAACCAGAGACCAACCATCTCATTTCCTACATTGTTGTTGTAATTATTGTTCTGAATCTAAAATTTCTTGTTACCGTTAGGACTCGCATTTGGTTCAATTAATGTTGCCTCGATTGGAATCAACTACGGCCAAATAGGCAACAACCTACCGTCTCCGGACGAAGTAGTGCCGCTGGTGAAGTCCATCGGGGCCACCAAGGTGAAGCTGTACGACTCGAACCCACGCGTGCTGCGTGCGTTCGCCAACACTGGGGTGGAGATCATGGTGGGGCTGGGCAACGAGTACCTGTCCAAGATGCAAGACCCTAAGCAGGCACAGGCGTGGATCAAATCCAACATACAGCCTTACCTGCCCGCAACAAAGATCACCTGCATCTTCGTCGGAAATGAGATCCTCACCTTCAACGACACCTCCCTCACTGACAACCTCCTCCCTGCCATGCAGAGTGTCCACACCGCGCTCCAAAATCTCGGCCTCGACAAACAGGTACGTCACAAGATGTACCGTTTCCATTTTCTTTTTACTGTCACGATCCACTGAGATTTATCCTTGAGACAAAGGACATGAATTTGTCTAGTTTCAATGTTCTGAACATTTGTCACAATCCACTGAGATTCAGTACTCTCACTGAACAGGTGACTGTAACCACCACTCATTCTTTAGCGATTCTGGAAAACTCGTACCCGCCATCGTCCGGAGCATTCCGTCCGGACCTGGCTCCGTGCCTAACTCCGATCCTCAATTTCCAGTCCAAAACGGGATCTCCCTTCCTCATCAACGCCTACCCTTACTTCGCCTACAAGGACAACCCGAAGCAGGTCTCTCTGATTTCGTTCTGTTCCAACCCAACCAGGGTGAGGTCGACCCTTCCACCGGTCTCCACTACGACAACATGCTGTTCGCGCAGATCGACGCCGTTTATTCGGCGCTGGCATCTTTGGGTTACAGCAAGTTGCCGGTTCACATCTCCGAAACAGGGTGGCCCTCGAAAGGGGACCAGGACGAAGCTGGTGCGACCCCTGATAATGCGAAGAAGTATAATGGGAATCTCATCAAATTGGTGTCGCAGAGTACAAAGAAAGGGACACCGTTGAGGCCCAACTCCGATTTGAACATTTATGTTTTTGCGCTGTTCAATGAGAACATGAAGCCCGGGCCCACTTCGGAGCGGAACTATGGGCTTTTTAAGCCCGATGGTACTCCGGCTTATGGGCTTGCTTTGGCTTCTTCGGGTTCTCCGTCTTCGAATGACGGCGTTAGTGGGAACAGCAGCAGCAGTAACGTTAACACCGGGACGCCGCCATTGCCTCCTAGCTCTTCCACCGGTTACTTGTCCATTTCCTCTGCCATCTCACTGGTTAGTGACACTAACACTTTTTTTTTCCCCCTTTTTTCGATTTTATAAGTTTAATTTGTAGAGAACTGACAAATCAGGATGGATATTTTAATAACATATAGTTACCTTTTATGATTTATGATTTGTTTTTTGGTGCAATTTAAATAAATTCAATTCTAATTTTATTATTAATTCCGAAGTTTACTATATGTACCAACAAAAATTATGCAGTTTACTTTATGACCCTTGAGTTTAGGCTGTTGTTCATACCTTTAATATAATCTATGAATTTAGATTTAATGTGTGAGATGTGAGATTGTCGTAGTTTAATGATAAATTTTCTCATCACATGCGGCTCATGATGAATCTATAGTATAGTTACTGATAATTTCGCGTGGGGATCACTTATGCTTATGGAATTCACGAGAAAAATATCTTAGGATTCCATTTTCGTAAGGAGGAGTCACTTCATAAATCACAGGCCTTTTTTTTTTTTTTGGGGTCTGGAATTGATTATGTTACCCTGTTATAAGGCAGTGTTTGGATGGTCTCACAGCGTCGAACTTTTTAGCGGAGATTTTTTTCTTTTAACTCTCTCGTTTAACATTAGTACAAGTTTTATTTACAATGGTAAGATATTTATGATAACTCTCTCGTGTTCAGATACTCTTTTAAGATCAACTCCCAATTCTGTATGATTTTGTTTTTCACCGACTTTCAAGAACTTTTTAATAAAAATCTTTTTTTTTTTTTTTTTTTACAACAAAGTAGTATTTTGCAAAGTTAAATAACTTAGCCGTTTAGAAATAAAGGATAATAGTTAAGAAAAGATTTTACTGTAACGTTGATATTTTGATCTTTTTGTTTAATTCAGGAGAGATACCGTTTAATCGGGCCATCTTTATCCTTGTTGGTGATGGTGATGGAGCTGACAGTTTTGAAGTTTTGAGGATTTTTCAGTGCAGCATCCCAAAGAAGTCACCATGGCATTGGAGAGAAGAGTAAAGGTAACGCTAACACCCATGACAAGCTAAGTTATTATATTTATTTATTTATTTTTCACTTTGCTTGTCCGTTACTATTGGAATTATAATCGTCCCTCGTCACAAAGGACGCATCAATCGTCATCGTTGTCTCCATTCAAAATTTGAACTGTAAGGACAGGTACATTTAGATCTAAGCTGCAAATTTGTAATTTTTTTTAATTTAATTTTGATATATTAAAAGTATAAATTTTTTTATACAAACATTCAATTGGATATTATCACATTAATAAAATAAGTTTAACTTTCACTTACTACTCTAAAGTTTTTTTGTGCGTTGAAATTTACGATTATATCTTTAGATCACTTGATCAATGTGATTGCCAACTCGGTTCATTATCAAACAACTTGTCATATGGCTTGCCAACTGCCATGATAATTTATATCCTTGGATCATTTGATCAATGTGATTGCCAACTCGGTTCATTGTCAAACAACTTGTCATATGGCTTGCCAACTGCCATGATAATTTGTTTCTATGAAATCAGTTATCTACACACAAATTCTTGAAAAAAAGGATTCAAAGTAAATATGTAAAATCATAAATTAAGATAATATGTGAAGATAATTTGTAAATTATATATTGTTTAACATTTACGTCTTTTACAGTTTTAATGTCAGTAGAGTGCACTGTTCTTTTATTTTTTCACAAATTAGTAGCTGGTTGCAAGTTGCAACAATTGGGCAACAGCAATGATACATCTAGAAAAGGTATTCATTAGGAAACAGACAGCATCACCCACTTTTTTGTTGGGTGGCACTTGCAAGTTGGCAGCAAAAAGAAAGTTAACCCTTTTCCGTTTTCTTTTGCTAAATTTCTTTTCAATATTGCAGGAGTATACATTGTCTTTATGATATCGCTTGCCGGCTTAGGAAGGAAAGCTAGTTGTCGACTTGTCGTGGACTTCAGAGGAGCCTTGCCCCTCCCATTTATTATGTACTACAGAAATAGATATGATCTTATTGCTATTCTTATGGGATATTCTTTCATAACGCACTGTGCTTACATCTGTGTTATTCAATTCCCAAACGCAACCTCGAGACCCACAGTTCCTAATGCCCATCTATCACATATATATTTCAAAGACCAACGCTAAATCCAAACAAATAATATTAAGTTTATGACGCTCCACGAATTCCAGCATCTTCCTAACGCGACCATTATAGTGAAAATTATTTACAATAGATTATACTTTAGAGTATCAGACACTCCAAGGACCCCTGGTTTTGCAAGGCGTCGAACTAGAGATGTAGAAAATGGGACAGAACTTTTGTTTGGTTCGAAAATTGCGGGCTTGGCTCCCCATTTGGGCTGTGAGCCGGAACCCAAAAGAAAAAGCCGAAAGATGATCCAAAATATTCATACTTATGTTCAGTAAAACACCATAGATGAAGTAGAAGAATACAACAGCAAGTGGTATTTATCATTATTTAAAAATAAAAAAAAATACAATCAGCTACTGTCTATCATCTATTCCACACATTTTCTGTAATTGTTGCAAATATATTGGGTTCCAGGCTCCAAACAACATGATCGAAAATGGGTACAAATTATTTCACAAATACTAGCGTTGGCCCAATTAGTACATTATGAAAAAAAAAAAAAATACAACTATCAAATGGCAATGACGATGAAATCATGTTGATCTCTTTTAACCTCCAATGAAATGAAATAACATAAATATCTAAGCAAGTTCATAGGCTGCCAAAATTTCTTGATCAAAAAATGATATCATTCGAGTTGAGACTAACAACCGATACTCCCCATCAACATGTTTTCCAGAGCCTCACCTACAACATTCACTTAATTGCTGTTACCAAACAGTGACAATTTTGTCTTCAAATTTCAGCTTGCTGTTTTGCAGGGCAAAGTAAAGTAACCATCCTGGACATAAGCTCTGCATTTTGTTAAGTATATTATCCAGGCAGAAAACAACAAAATGTCCCATCGTCTATAAGAACCTGTATGAACCACAGATGTCTATTCTTCCATCTGTGGTTTACTCCTAACTCTCTGATAAAATAACACATATGCAGCTGAAGATTTTATTTCAGCTTCAGTAACAGGACTGACATGACTGTCATCGAAGTGGTACCATTTATTGTCATTGATCAACTGCACAATTGGTAGAACAAAAGCACAGTGTTATCGAACATAAACATCTAAAACAGTAGAAAGAATTCACAATTACAAAATCAAGACTTGGCATGAAAGCTTGTAGCATGATGCATGAAGAATCAAAGATCATTGTGCATGTTATGAGCTTACCTTAGCATACGCAGTGTAATGCCCACCACCTAGACCACCATAATGGTTGCTGATTGCATAAAGGTCATACACATAGGACTGTCCATCCTTGCATTTCACATACTTGGTCAAATCAAGATTGTGAATGGGAAAATTCACAAAAGTGTCAAGTTTGTTTTTCAGGTATCTGCTGTATGAGAATCGTTTCAAGTGAAAAACAAGAATATCTGGCAATTTCCACAAGTCTAGCTTTTTGGTTGCTTGTCTGTGTTCCTTGCATCTAGGGCAGTACCTAATTAAATTTTAAAAATCCAAATTGAAGCATAAATATTTCCCAAAGTGCATAGCTCATGGAAGTCTAGTATGAAGTCCAATTCAATAACACTCAAGCACGCTTACCACATGTCATCGGGTCCTAGAGGTTCTTCAGTCAAGAATGCCTCCAAGCATGAAAACAAAGAAATAGCTTCTTGCCGGGTTTTTTTCACAGTGAATCCAGTCTTGTGGACTTCTGGAAGATCCCTCAGGTAGCTGGTATCATATAACTCATGCTCTTTCTCAGTCCAGTCAAGAAAGACTCGTATATGTTGACTGGGTTTTATAAGAGAATCCTTCTCAATGAGTTCACAGCTCAAACTGCTATTGTTAGTTAAAACAAGTTGGAAAGATGACTCCCCAGAGGAGCTCTCCTCTCGTTCTCTGCTGGTAATTGTCAGATCACTTGGTTCACACTGACTATTGGAGATGTTTGATTGCTCATCATTGCCAGCTGAGATGAAACCATTTTCCTTACCATCATGAGACTTAGTTGAAGCATATGCTCTTCTTAAAGGCGACAACATTTTATGTACAGATGTCTCAATGTAGGCTCCATATAGAGGGTCTTCTACCAAATACGTAACCAAGGGAGTTCCAAAGAGCTTTCTCTCTCCACCCTTCATACTGTCCAGCAAACATCAAGGTAATTGAAACATCAAATCAACAACTAATAGAAAATTAGAAGCATTATCATGTTTTAAGTCTGCACCAGGAACAATTCAGTTAAATCTATAATCAGTTACAGAATCATGCCATGGCAAACTTCCCTACAGTTAGCCACTATAGCAAATGGTTTTGCATATCATCCTATGTGACAAACTGAGTAGCAGGTACCAAATTGAATGGCACCTGCAAGATTTTATGGAGATTGGACCATCCAATAAAGGAGAAAATATCCAACGCATTGAAAAAATTGGGAAAATTAGGGTACATTTGGTTTCAGAAAACAGTTTTTAGTTTTCATTTCTTATTTTCAATTAATTTTCAATTTTCAGGATTTTGTGAAGAAAACAGTAAAAACTACTGATTTTATAGTTTTCACCATTTTCTTCACAAAATCCTAAAAATAGGAAACGGATTGAAAACTGAAAATGAAAATTGTTTCTAAAACCAGCGCACCCTTGTCTTTTGATAGTTTGGGTTATAAAATGATAAGAAAATGATTGATTACAGAGTTAATGTGTTCAGAGACTGGCAGCATTCATCATCATTACCAATTTCTAGATTATCCATTCCCATTAATGGGTCGATGAAAACTCTGATTATTAGCACCAGAAAATCTTGGAAAAAACCAGTCCCTAATTAGTCACTTTTAAGGGAGAAAATTCATTTAGTGAAAACTTATTACAACAGAATTCAAGTAAGTAATGAAGTGGAATACTTTTAAGTTAAAAGAAACCATAGGAAGAATTCTCTAGATCTTGCATTTCCCAGTTTAAAGTGAAAACATATACCAGAAGAGGTGAACTTACTTATCCAGCCATCGATGCATTACTTCAAGTTTCATTTTCCGGACCCCACTTTTTAGTCGATAGGCCACAATATGTTCATCATCCTTTATTGAAGCCAGTGTTTCCAGAGGGTTTTCAAGATATCGATAAATCTTATGCTCATAAACCTGAGAGTTAGACATATATATATACAACATCAACCACTGAAATCAAAGCCACAGGTAAATCTAATCTTCGGGAGAAGCACTTGCCTCTGCAAGCAAAAGCATTTCATCACTCTTCAAGCAGCATGCAGAAGCCAATGCATTGCAAAGATCTCTACAGCAACCATGCTTCAGAACTGTCACAGTGTATGGCATGGGAAGAACACTCCCATCAGAATAAAAGACAGTCACTGTCATTGTCCGAGTGACAGTGGAAGGCAGTGGTAATGACAAGTACATGAAAGGATCGAAAGTGATTGAAATTTTGCCACAAACTGGACAAACCAGTGTTGACTTGTATTGACCCTGCGCATTTTATTGCCAAAAAATAAAATGTCATAAATAGTAATGATAAACTGAATTTACTAGAAAATACCAATTGCCAAGCTTTTATTATAAAAATTAAAGTTCTACGAGATTTGAAAGAAATCACACAAGTCTTATTGAGAAGATAAAAACTCAAGAAAGTGTACCAACAAACTATTAAACAGAAGTGATTATGAGTAAAACAAATAGAAGTGTATCAATTAATAACTTCCGAGTTTTTCCCTTTCTTTTTCTTTTCTTTTTTTCTTTGGTGCCAAAAGGTGGAAGGGAGGACTGGGGACACACAACAGGTAAGGTTGAAGTTAAAGCATTTAGCTTGCTTAATTTACCAATGGCAGATTGAATGGAATCCATATAACATGAGACCATGAAACACGGACATGTGTATAAATACTCACCTGGCATACATCAACAATCAATGAATCATTACGAGCCATATGATTTTTCCAACACTCATATGCAACTTCCTCATCTGGCCTACCATCTGAGTCCTTCATTTCAATATAAGGCTTTTGCTTCACACGATTCAAATCTTCATGCAGCCCATCCAATAAAAATGCAAGCAATTCCTAAAGAAAGTGATCTATTACTCAAAGCACATACAACGATCATAATGTACAAAAGTTCAATGGCTCCTTAAATAACCACAATGCTGCCAATAAACGAAATTTAAGCAATAGTCAAATTTCCACAGGTCTAAGCAAATGCAAGTTAGGCAAAAGCAAAGGTTGACTGAGTTACTCTCAATTCTGCAGTTCCTTTGAAAATGAACACACATATATAATGCAAATCTGCAGGATTGATTCGCACAACCACCTCCAATGAAGATAATATCCCCTATAGTAGTAACCTTAAGCTTTGGTTTAGGGATGGTAGCATCAGATAACACTGCAGCATGATACATCCATGACAAATAACTCCCAAATTTGTAAAGATAGATAACCCTAATTAACTGTACCTTGCACATGATCCCAATCCACTTATGCCAGGTTTATACACACAAGGAAAGGCAAAGAGAACAAATATTTGATTGGAAAGTGATATGGATCAGATTTCTAGACATAAATTATTTGTAAAGAAACTGTCACAGGGCTGTTGTAAGTTCTGGCAGCCAAGAGTGCTGGTTACAACAACTTTTAGACCAACAGAAAAGTGAAAATTTTTCAGAGACCTAATTGAAAAAATTATATTTCACGAACTCCAAACTAACTTTCATGTGACCCAAAGTTTAATTAATGTAAAAGATAGTCCTATGCACTTGTTCCTTATTCCTATAATTGGAAATGCTAGCCAACCAGAGGTTGAAATCAGTGACGTATAACGGTGTCAGGTAACATAATTAAGACATGTGAAGTTGCTGGAAGAATGCCTAAAGTTCTCCTAATGTTCAATGAAGAGACAAAGTTCTGATAACAAGATGTAAAAGCAAATGGAATTTTATTTCACAGCATTCACAAAAATCAAGAACTCAAGACAATTTGCGGAAACTAACTTGAGAATCATGCTGGTTATAACCACTGAATTGTGGAGCAAATCGGGCCAATTTCCCCTTGAATTGACGGGGAGCAATAGCAGTTCGCCCTGCAGACCACAGTTTCCTCAACAAGTCACCGAATGCAAGTGCTAACTCACCCTGAACATCAGATACATGTTACAAATTCAATTTTAATGTAAATTGCCTTCAAAGTAAAGCCATCATAGTGCACAATATATATATTGTAAACTGCAAAACAGTGGAAAAAATACAAGCCAACGGAAATGGTCACGTACACGCATTCCTAAAGGATTGTCCATGTTGATCTCCTCACTGTAATCTTGTAAGAAATATTCAACAAGAGGCGGAGTGTGGACTAAACATTGAATAGCACTATTCATGAAGCAGGTATTACCCAAGTTCTGCAGTCCAGCCAAACCCCCCCTTTCACCTCTATAGATGTCATATTTATCATCCACATTAGTCAATGATGAACTTACAGAACCTCCCTGATATGAATTAAAACTAGACCCAGTTGCATGACCATTTGACAATGTAGGCCCCCCTGCAATTGACACAGATGATCTTGGAGGTTCTAATGGTACCAAAGCTAATTCATTTCCAATTGAATCCATGCCAGAATGAGAAGAATGATCTCTATCAAGCGGTACTTCTAGAAGAATCTGTGAACAAGAGATGAATTAGGAACATGAAGCTTCTATGAAAGATCCAATACCAAGGAAAAAGTTAGGATATCTTGCTATCTAAACATAAATTTAGAAGAATCCCATAAGAATATTCAGCTTATTTCTCCACTTGAAGACATCCACATTACAAAACATTGGGCACACACTTCCTTCTAATGGAAAACAGTAATTAGAGTACTTCAGGATATCCCGTTAGTAGGAAAAAGAACGTCCCATTAAAGCTTTGTACTTTATTTCAAACGTGAAATCAGTTACACTTAAAAATCTACACAACCCAAGATTACTCACATCTTGGTCCATCATCAAGTTTGCATCCTCCAAGGTCTGGTCTGAGACAGCCAGCAATGAATGTTTGCTCAAATTGAAGTAATCCCAAATACGGGCCTAACATAGTACATAACCAACAAGGAGAAAAAAAGGACAGAAGGTGAAAGCATAAGATTTATAACAAATGAAAAAAAGGAAAAACAAAACAAAACAAGACAAAAATAAATAAATAAATAAAATCATGCACCTTTTTGGGCTCTACTCCTTTAATTTTGGCCACAAGTTCATAAAGCTCACTTATGGTAGCCTAAAATATATCAAAACAGAAAAGCAATAATCAGAATGACAACTGGTCTGACATTTGAATCATCAAATCATATCATGTTAGAACCAAATATGGTGCTATCTAGATTAAAAGAGCCAAATTTCCATGTTTGATCTTTTCTGAAATTTCAAGTTTCAACCAAAGGTTAATGGCCTTGAAACATAGCCTAATATGAAAGAATAGAGCAACTTTACATATCACATCAAATCATATTGATAACTTGATATAGGCTATGAAGAATGGATAGTCATCCATTGCAATTAAGTTAATGATGATGTTTATCTCTTTCTTCTTTTCATCATTTGGAAGGTTTGGCTGCGAGCTGGAGCACAATGATATACTAGTGTGAGTATATAAGCGTTATCTAGTGAATAAATGTTTGGTATGTCATTTAAAGATTCCTTAAGCATTGTATATACATATAAACTTACACCATCCAAAAAATTCTTATAAGTCGCTATCATGTTGATCATTTATGCCAAATTTAAGAAAAACTGAAAATCAATCAGCTTTCTTTCAAGTACTTACTACTTAGTATTTGATTATGATTGAAAAGTATAATTCACAAAAATAAAGATATGCAAATAAATTACAAGCCTTCTATGGCTTAACATGAAACCTATGTGCATGATTTATGTAAAGAGGCGCTTTAATCCAACAATCAATTTTGTAAGAATGTTTAAATGGTGCAAAACTTATTTATGTAACAGCATAGTCAACTGATCCTAACCCTATATCCCACTACTATATGATATGACAAATTTCCATTGATATGTTTAGTGTCTCCAACATACAGAGCTGATCACAAGAAATAAGTTGCTGTTAGTAGGGAGTAATTTAAAATTCAAACTTCTTAGAAAACTAACTTGAGCGTAGGGAGTATTATTTGAAACTAGATGTAGGAACATGTGAGTAAGCAAGTTTGAAAAATAAAAGGACTGTGAAACAGCCATACCCCACAAACAGATAGGCTATATATGCAAATAGAATCCCAAACAATCAAGTCATAAGGCACCAACCTTACTATTGCACCAAGTTGCACTCTCTAAGCAAGTTTAAAAATAACTTAGAGAGAGAGAGAGAAGGAATGAGAGCAAAAAAATAGATAATTGGAGGAAACAATAGGGTGGTAGCAACCTCTAGTGATATTATTTTATTTTATTTCAATTTACTTAACTACAGTTACAACCTTATCTATTTTATTGATTATATTAACAAACATTTAATAAAACAAACAAACTTCCAGGATCTGAGAACAAAAATGTGTAATATAAACTATTGCCCAAAACTCGTATAGAGATTTTGACTCTCGTCTCTCTATATACTTTAAATAAACAATAAGAGTAATAAAAGTGCAGATTTACCAGCTTGTAAAGCATCCAGATTCCAGTACACATGTACACGTGCTATCATTCAATTGTAAGGCTTATCTTTCCAATTTTAAAAAATCACTTTACCATAAAATTTCTATGAGCATTCCTCAACAAAACACAAGCATATTGGTATTCCATTTCACCTTTTCCAAGTGAAATCCATATTTGGATGACCTTATTTAAACTTAAAATTACAGGAACTGTTTGAAATAGTGTACTAATACTAACATTTATACAAACTAAATAATATAACCCCTTCTTGTAGAAATGACTGCAGGCCAATCGTACAGAGAATACAAACAGACATACTAGCACCCTTTTTCTATGCATTGGCATTACTGCAAAGCCAACTATAACACAAGTCTACACGAAATCAATTGGTACCTTTTTGCTTAATTTTACAATTGACTCGCTGTTATCTCTGGCATCAATCAGCTTGAGACTAAGTGGGTAAACCTCAACACTGTATTGCTTCTGTCCAACACCCTGCGAAATCAACTTCCTTGGTAAAGCTGCTCCGCCTTTGTACCTAGACAATAGTGAGACAGAATTCTATCAAACAGATACTCTACAAATCAACCACATCAAACCATCTTATGACAAAATTTAATTAATGACATGCATTTTTTCCACCGCCTGAGTCCCAAGGTGTTTCCATTCATTAGGTTAGCTTCAAAATTTCAATATTAAACCTATTTACGTAACCAAGCATAAGGCTCAAGAACAACATCACTGCAACTTGTCACTTAAAAAAAGACAAGTATACTGCCCATGATGATTCAGGTAAAAAAAAAAAGGGCTCTTCCTTCATTATCTTCGAAACGCAATTCAGCAAGTTAAAGGCTGATGTTGCATAACCCATTATTTACTTCCTGAAACTTGTGATACTAAATCTGAGTATCAGTCTGCATACTTAGTTAAATTAAATATATTAATATGGCTCTTTCTTCAAATAACATTTAAAGGATCTAGATAATGTGTTTATCTGACTCTTCTTTTGAACTATAAAAACTAGGTCATTAATCTTCTCCAGATCAAAGTAAAAACCTTATTGATATTTGATAATAACAAAATTACCATTCCAACAGTCTTTCCCACACTTTTTGTGGAACTAAAACATAGTCCTTCCCTCTACCAGCATTCGATGAATATCTAAACCATTGCTGTCACAATTATTTCCATTCGAAACAATATCGGAATTATCAATTGGCCCAGGTCTATCCACAGTCTCTGAGTGAATTGCATCGGCATGCTGGCCATCTGCAGATTGATCACCAATTGAAAGCATACCAGCGCAAGGCCCAACATACCTCTGCCACCTTGAAAACCATCTGCATGAACAGGGAGAAAATATTGATTAAAAACAGATGCAAATGAAGGGGAGCCTTGATGCAGTGGCTGGAGTTGCCACCCTGTGACCCAGAGGTCACAGCTCACAAGTTCAAGTCATGGCTGCCTACTGTCGACCTTGTACATAGCTGGAGCTTTGTAGCACCGGGCTGCCCTTTGTTAAGAAAAGATACAAATGATATGCAATGCTTTATGCAACCTTTGTTCAAATTAGGTTTCTGAGGTTTGTTAGCATTAATAGAACATTCGATATACAAATTATACACGAAAAAAATAATGTATGAGTATGACTCGTGAAGATATAACAACAACAACAATAATAATAATAAGATTAAAAAATGCTAACCTTTTAAAGCATATTTATGTCTATGCACAAAAGGACATATTAAAGCACGAAGACAGTGAGCAAACAGCAAAGATTATACACTTTCTGCACGCATATTTATGTCTATGCACAACACAAGATCCATTCTTTCACCCTCCATGCTAGTGAAGCAACTCCATTAACCGTAGCAAATGTTCCCCAAGGCCAAGGGTAGGACACGCCAACCAGTATCATTTTTTCACAATATAACCATATCCAAGCGTAGCATAGCATAGATTCATCAAGATTCAAAGAAAATTATCAAAGATAAAAAAAAAACAAAATAGATTAGATTAAGACCTATTGGAAATAACGTAGTACAAGTTGCCTTCTCTCAAATTAAGCTCCGATTCCTTGATCAACTCGGACACGATCCGATTCTCCTCCTCCGGCGGGAGCGGAACGCAGCTGGCGCCATTGTCCATCGGAAAAACCGAATCGGCGATTGTCATGGCGGATTTTTTTTATTCAAATCAAAGATCTCGAATTCCAAACACCTGAATCGTCCAATAATAGCTCGAAGTTAATGCTCGAATCAGCATCAATTGAAACACTTAGCTATAACAAAATTCGCACGAAATCAAGAAGAAGAGAACCAAAAAAAATTGAAGAAGAAGAGTGCGGGAAGCAACGAACGTACCAGAATCGAAGAGATCGAGGTCGAAGAGGGAACAGTGATGAGGGGAAATGAAAACGAAACGAATGAGCGAAGAACCCTAGATTGCAGGGAGTAATGTAATATTGATCCCCAAACTAATCAACTGTGCAAAAATCTTTACTGTCTTTTTCAACTGCCTCTTCTTCCTCTTCACTCTCTCTCTTTCTCTCTTATTTCCCCTTGCTTCAAGTTTAATTTTGACCAACTAAGAAACTGTGTACAGGTAAGGTATCTCTTAAAAAGCATTTTACTAATAACATATTATATATGATTTGGTGATTTGTTATTGAAGTAAGAAAATAATGTGAATTCAATAATTGATTCAAGAATCTTTTCGAGTTTAATCTTGTAGCACTCAAAGGTGAGAAGAGTTTTAGGATTTTGTGCAATTAAATCTCTCTTTTGTATGATTTTTAAGTCATAAGATAAAACTTAATTATATTTGCTAGTATCACATTCTATAATTGGATGACTACTTAAATTATTTTCACTCCTTCTAGTAAATTCATTAATTATAAATTTTATATTTGGAAGCTTTTTTTATAACTAGAATCATAATCTCATTTGACAATTTCATGGAATTAAAAAAAACCAAAACAAAAAAAGCTAGTCAAAGTGGTTTCCAACACCTGCAGATAGCTCGGATGAGTGGCCTAGGCAGCTTGAAAATTGAATGGCCTATGCCACTTTTCTTGCATTTACCTACCTTAGGGTTATTTGGTTTCAAACTAGTGAAATGCTTCATAATGAGACCCCTTTGATGACAGAGTCTGAGCGTAGAACTGAAAATTCCTTGAGTTTTTTTTTTTGTGACTATGGTCTCGGGTCTTTGTGGAGAAGAGCCCATATTTTGCTTTCCATTGATACACATTCCTAGCACTTGCTGAAATTTTCCCTATGGGAATTACATTGCATGGGAGAAGGGCCCACCTTAGATTCATTATGCATTACACCTTTGTGTTTCATATCCTGTGAGCTTTGAACAATTGTAACCTTCTTATGTTGATTCGCTTGTCGTGCACAACCTTCGTTCGATTCTAATTTCGATCTTCAGTATGATTTTCCGATCCCCTGTGAATTTTACTTCCTCATCGCTGCTATCAACAACCCTATAATGTGTCTTTACCAAGGCTGGAATAAGACGTCGATTTTCACTGAATCATATTGTTCCGCAATAACCTACCTATTTTCCTCCCTAAAATACCCCACCTTATACTCCCTGGAAATATAATTTCCTCATCATAATACCTAGGATTATGGGTAGAAAGTCTATTCCAAACTATAGTTTCACCAAAATAATCGCTAAGAAAGTAAAAACTAGGCGACCAATTTTTAACAGTCAAATAATGATCGTTGATCTTTATCCAAGGCCTCCATAATCACCTTCTCCCTATCCTCTACATGATCAAATTTAGTCATGAAATAACCATTTCCTACTACCATAACCTCAAACCCCACAAAGAGTCACCAAATCGCTTGTCATAACCATAAAACTAATAAATATTGTTGGTTAGTATACTTTTTTGGTCATCTAAGGGGGAGGGCATGGGCTTTTGCTCTTGGAGTCGAACTCGCTCTCTCAACCCTTGATATGCATTTTACAAAGGCAAACATACCAATTGAACCTTTTTTTTCTTGGGTCATATACCAGTTGAACTAACTCCTCGCACGCTTTGGCCAACGTTTTGGTCATCAACATTCTTTTATTATTTTTTTTTGTGAGGTTGGGGGAGGGGGAAAGGGACCAGAGTCTCAGACTCAAAAGGTTCCAACATGCGACCCTATCCCAATGTCCTAGATGCACATTTTGCAAAGTCTTTGCTGGCCTTTCAGTGCCTTTTGGTCATCAATACAAAAAAGCATCATTCAATGAAACAAAACACAAGACCCAAGGAGTCCATATTCCTTTTTTTTTTGGGGTTTGAGAGTCCATATCCATATCCACATCCATATCCACATGCATACTTACAGTTTTGGGCTGCAGCCGTCAAATCCCTCACAAATCTGAAACTGTGCAAAACCATCATCGGGTGTGAACCCAAAATTCTGGATCTGCATTCACCGGGTCAAATCCTAAACCCACATTGACATATCCCACAACCCGAAAAACCGCATTCGTTTTCCCCTTCACCTTCTTCCTTTCCTTGCACACTAGATAGACAGAACAAAACAAATCACAGGGAGGACCGAATAGCACACACAACAGCAGATCCTCCTCCTCCAAAACAAAACAAACCTCGCATCACTCCCAGGAAAAAAGAAAAAAAGAAAGTCCCACAATTCCAAATCTCACTCTATTCATTCCCCCAATTCCAATTCCCCCAAAACCTCCAAAAAAAAACAGGAGGAAGGAACCCGTTTCGATTTAGGTTTTTCCACCAAAGGGCTGCAGATCGAAACGGCAGGTGGCGATGAAGGGTGGGCGATCGTCGCACCACCGGCCGCAGAGCTCGGACCCACCGCCGGACGAGTGGGTGGACGGTTCATGGACGGTGGACTGCATCTGCGGCGTGACGTTCGACGACGGCGAGGAGATGGTCAAGTGCGACGAGTGCGGCGTCTGGGTCCACACCCGCTGCTCCCGCTACGTCAAGGGGAAGAAACCTTCTCATGCGACAAGTGCAAGCCCAAAACGACAACAACAACCACCACCACCACCAACATCGCAAACCCCAACCCCACCACCACTACCACCCCTAACAACCACAGCAACAACCACAACAACGACACCGCCGTTAACGGAACGGAAGAGACCGAGGTGGCGCAGTTTCTCATCGAGCTCCCAACGAAAACAATCTCAATGGAAAACAACAACAGCAACAATTTCAACAACAATTCCTCTGTTGCTTCTCGCAGGCCGTTTAAGCTTTGGACCGAGATCCCTATGGAGGAGAGGGTTCACGTTCAGGGGATCCCCGGCGGGGACCCCTCGCTGTTCGGCGGTGGCGCCGGCGGGTTGTCGTCGATATTTGGCCCGCAGCTTTGGAAGTGCACTGGATATGTGCCTAAGAAGTTTAATTTTAGGTATAGGGAGTTCCCCAATTGGAATGATGAGGAGGATGATGATGGTGGGGATGGTGCTGGTGTTCTGTTGTCTTTCTCTAAGGAGACTGCTGCTAATGCTACTGCTGCGGTGGTGGCGGCTGCTGCGGCGCCAGTTGCATCGGCGTTGGTTGATTTGAGAGGTGGGAGTGGGGGTGGTGGTGGTGGTGAGAGGAAAGGGGGTTTGAAGGATGGGGAGAGAGTGGTGCAGAATGGGGTGAAGAAGGAGAGGAGCTTGTTGAGGCCTTTTGTTGTTCATAGCAGCAAGCGCAAGAAGGAGGAGTTTGGGGGGTCCAGTTCCAAAGATCGGAGCGGGAAGAAGCGGGTTAGGACCTCTTCTGACAAAGAGGTTGATCCCAAGAGGAGGAGCAGCTCCCATTCTTCTAAAACAGGTTATTTGACTTGCCTTTTCTCTTTTTTAATTATGTGCCCTCTTTTAAATGTTTTGGATTATTGCTAGAATGAGAATCTTGGCCATGATATGAATAAACATTGTCACACTAGGTCATCGGGAAAAATAAAAGTATAAATGTAGAAGTGGTTGATTACTTGATTAAGTGGATAGGTGGATGATATGTGTATATATCTTTGTTTCAGGGGTTGATTTTCCCCTTATGATATGTCTGTGAGTGTGGGTGTTAAAGGGAAAGGGAGGAGAATGAAGGATTTGTACGGTATAATTTTAAAGATTTAATCTACAAATCCTTTATTTCCCTTCAGAAACCAAACTCACAAACATACCCTTAGAGACTGTATCTTTATCAAGATCTCTGCTTTGGGGATGGTCCCTGGTGTTATTGTTATTATTACTTAATGGGGTTTGGGAAAGATGTTATCTTTGTTATTGTTTCCATTGCGCCCATGGGTGAATGTCATCAACTATGGCGGTTCTTCACATCTTGCCATACTAGACATGCGCTTGTTGACTCTGTCTTTTTCTTTTTGTTTTTTCCCCTTTTCTCATTTCGATTACTAGCGTTTACACCCACCAGTGATGCAAAACCATTGGAATTTTATGAAGACAGAGGTCCGAAGATTTCCAAGGATGACACTCGGAGTATGAAGAATAAGAACTTGAAAGATGTAGCAGTTCAGGAACATATTTCTAAGGGTTGTTTCGCTGTGGATACCATCATGGAGGAGCCAAATAACAACTTGACAACTACCGAGGATTCTTCAGATCCCTTATTTGCTGACACGACTAGACACAGCTTTTCTGTTGGAGATGTATTACCGGAGGACAAGACTGGCCATAAAGCTCCTAGTTTGGCTGACATGCCTTCCAAGACTGATGATGCTGTTACATCAGTTTTAAAGCATACTGATGTTGGAAATGTTTCAAGTAAAGAAAAGGTATGTTTTGCTGACCTTTCTATAGCCAAGGTTGGAAAATGAAATCCTATATTGTGTGATTATCAGATGTGTGAATCATAACGCTCAGTCTGTGCTCATTACGTGTTTAATACGGTAGCATCAAAATTGGCTACGGTGCAGTGACTTCTTGTATTATTGCTACTGTGTGACTACCTATGATGCACAGAAACAGCCAAATGGCAGCCGTTTCCATTCCCCAAATGTACTGGAACAGGAATACATTCTGAATGGTGAAAAAACATAGGAGCCACGGGTTTTTCATTATTATTATTTTTTTTTCTCAAAATGCAGTATATGAGATATTAAAATAAGGAAACAATCTAAACCAATCTATAATATGGAAAAACTATATGAGATTTTTTATAAATTAAGATTAGATATCTGAACCAAATTTTGGAAACACAATCTTTCATATCTGAACCAAATTTTGGAATATTTTATAGATTTTTTTCCTACATGCAATTAATATTTTGGATTATTTAAAATGACATACTTATAAATTCTTACAGTAATTTTATGTTTATTTTGCATTATATTATTATTATTATTATTATTCTATGTGTGTATCGTATCTTACTGGACCCGTATCTTAAATTTTTAGATGTTGTATTCCTGTACTGCCCTCGTACTATATTGGAAACTCGTACCCGTATTGATGTAACATAGGTGACTACTTGTTTCTCAGTATCTGAGCATAATCAGCTCAAAGGAAATGACTATTGAGAGCTAAGACTACTCATGCTACAGTGTGATCAGCATTTGATGATAATCAACTAAAGGGAAATGGATTTTGAGAGTCTAAGTTTTAAGAATGTGAATGGTGCTCTGTGCATTTCCTGATTTTCCTCTTCTGCCCATATATTTAACCTCAAGTTCTTCAGGTCTTCAACATATGACAATACTTTTTTGGTGTACCGGAGTGAAATTGTGAAGAAAGATATGTGAAAAAGCTTGTTAGATGAATTAAAATGTAAAATTTAAGAATTTTTTTTTTTATTTCTCCTGAATACTAACCTAAAATGGGAAGACTTTATTTTCTCCCCTGTTTTTCCCTCAGGAACTTCTGGCTGAGCATAAAGATATATGCTGGCCTACCTTTCCATGAAAAGCCGACCGAAATATTAGGATAGGGTTTTCCATAAATGCATCTGTTTTGATACTGGGGCTGGGAATCTTCCCTAAATCTGCAAATGTGATACTTAAGATTTTGACTTAGGAGCCTTCCAGTCATTTACTAACATCTGAAGATTTTGATTTATAGCCATTCGAAATATTTATACTAAGTTTTTATACATGCATAGCTTTATGGATGTTTTGTCTTGTCTTGTATGTCCTTAGACTTGATCTCACACTGTGTAATGATGACATTTCTTGCTTCGAAAAACAAGGATGGAGATAGCTTGGCAGTTGATAATGCAGATGATGCTTTAGTAGTAAGAAGCTCTGTGACTCCCCATGACGAAGGTCTTTGTGGTTCTGTGCCAGAACATATAGATAACCAAGTTTCTCAAGATTCTGACTGTAACCTGCATCCCAGCTCTGCAAAATGCAGTGTTAAGATGAAGAGAGAAGATGATGAAGATAATTTTAGGAAGCTCTCTAATTTTCATTCTTCTCCTATCGAGGATCTTAAAAGTAATGAAAACCCATCAGACCACTTATCTGATATTGTTAAAGTGAATGATGCTGTGGTTATCAATTTACCTTCATGTGAAAACAAGATGGGAGATGTTGGCAGATTATCAGTAGTTGTCACTGATGATCATACCAATAAACCTGATGTATTATCTGGTAATTTTTCAAATGCAAAACAAGAACCCCAGGGGTCTGAAGGTTCCATGGAAACACAAAAAGGTTTTTCAGAAACAAAGGATGGCTCGGATTCTGTTAAGGATCCACATAAAATGTTAGCATGTCCTGGAAAGTCATCCCCAACTTCGTCAACCATGAACTCCAAGTCTTTGGCTCATGACTTTAAATCTGAAGATAGTGAAATACCTAATTCTTTTACTAACCATGGAGTGATGGCGGATAGTAATACTCGCACAAAGAATGAAAGTTGTTCAAGTGATTCTGTGAGGGATGAAATCCCAAGGAAGTCTGTAAGAGAGCGTCCAAAATCCTCTTTAAATGCCAATTATAAGGGATTGCATTCAAGCAGAAGTACACAAAATTCTGTTTCAAAGCAAGTTAGTTCAGATGCAAGAGATTCTATTCATTGTATATCTTCTAAGGCATCTTTGATACATCAGACAGGAAGTATCTTAGGCTCGAGTGAGACTAATGCATCATTGCACCATCCAAAGGCTTTACAAGGGCAACACAAGGGTTCATCTTCTGTGCCACCAAAACCTGAAAAGATTAACCAAACCAACATCAATCCTTCCTCTAATAAGTTGAACCAGAATCATGGACCATCAGTGAATCCCTTGCCAGCATCAAATTCTTCAATGCTCAGTGATGAAGAGGTCTGAGCTGGACTCCTACTTTTTCTAATTTAGTTCCAAAGAAGTTTCTCTTACATAATTTCCCTTCTTGTTTATTTTTCTGTTTAAATTTATCTTTTTTTCGTGTTTAACTTGTTTGCAGCTTGCTTTGCTATTGCATCAAGAACTGAATAGTTCGCCCCGGGTACCTCGTGTACCCCGAGCACGCCATGCAGGTAGCTTGCCACAGTTGGCTTCTGCTAGTTCTACGAGCATGCTAATAAAGCGAACATCATCAGTTGCAGGAAAGGATCACTGTTTGGTATGTTTTTATTCCATCAACTAAATTTTTAAATGTGGCATCATGCACCAATACTGTTCCTAGAATACTTTTTGCAATTTACAACAAAGATGGTCAGTTTGGCTCCTTATTGGGGACTGAATCCAATATAAGTTGCACAGGTATCTAGACGGAAGTACAAAGATGCATCTCGAGAGGGGCTTTGTGGTTCCCGTGAACTTGAAGATGAAGCTAAAAGGATAGAAAAGGAGAAGGTTCCGTTGTCCTCTGATCAAAGGAAACAAGATATGGCATGTGTGGAAGATGCTTCTGTAAAGGAAGAAGGCCGTGGATCTATTACAGGTGCAAACTCTCTCACAAATAATGTTGTTTCTGCCACTTCTGCCATTGCAACCAGTAGTCCACACTCCCCTCCGGATGATCAGAATTTTCCATCTGTGCGTAACTCTCCCAGGAATATATCTGATGATGATACAGCATCTGCTGGAAGGCCAGTTCATCGCACCTTACCTGGTAGCTTCCTGTCAGGGAATAATGACTTTCCCTTTGTGTTTGATATTTTATATATCATGTTATCTTCCTCTGTTATCTCAGCTAAGAAGTGATTTTAGAAAATTTTAATCTCTGGGCTTTTAAAACTCATGCAATTATCTGAGCTTCGGTTTCTGTTTCAAGTACCTTGACAATTATATCATAGACTTCTATCATTAAATGAAAAAAAAATTTATAGTCAGTACTCAGTAGGTTGTGGCATGATCAGCTCTAGTAACTTGTGGGCAAACACTGAACATCTGAGTTTAATTTTAGTCTTTCGCTAAAGCAGAACTGGTATTTCTGTTTGGCAGTTTATGGATTGTTTCTTATTATGCTTCTGTATATATATATATATATATATCCAAATGCAGGCTTAATCAATGATATTATGAGCAAAGGCAGGCGCATGACGTATGAGGAACTCTGTAATGCTGTTCTACCAGTATGGTTCTTTATCAGTGTTGTTTTTGGGGTTTGTACTTTTGATTTTATCGGCACAGTTTTTCACCAACATGTTTGCTTATTCAAATGTTTTGTCACAGCACTGGCATAACTTGAGGAAGCATAATGGAGAGCGTTATGCATACTCAAGTCACTCTCAAGCTGTTCTTGATTGTTTGAGGAACCGGCATGAATGGGCAAGGTTGGTTGACCGTGGTCCAAAGGTATGCAGATATAATTGTTGCAATCAAGTCAATCTTTAACCATATATTATTCTCTATTGTTTATTGAATCATGATGAAGATTGCATTTTCAAAAACTTGCAAAGTCAAAGGGGATCTCTTACCACTTACTTAATCATCCTAACAAATTTTCATAGAATTCTGTGTTCCATCTTTTGTGAATAAATGGAACCTTTCTTGCATTTGTTTTATCTTTGCCATTTAAAGCATTTGGCTTTTGCCAGGAGTTGCTATGTTGGTCATATTTGATCATTCTCTGGCCTTGTGAGGCTGGTCTCTTGGTCCTTTCTTTTTGTGTCCCATTTATTGTTTGTCTTCAGATGATTATGAATTTTGACTATAGAAAATGGCCCAGCGGGACTAAGGAGATATACAACTTAGACCGTGGTTATTAAATTGGGATACGAATCGTGTATTGCAAAACCTTATTTTTTGAATTGTGAATCGAACCGTATTATGAATTGTAAGATACATGATCAACAATTAAAAATAGCATAAATATTTTTTTTTCATGTAAATAAACATAAAAAGTAACTACAAAAGTCACATAACTCCTCTTAAAACAATAAATTGGTCCATAATTCCATATATATTTCAAATAAAACAGTGTTCAAGTCACAAATGATAATAATAATCACAAAATTACTTCAGTCTGGCAAAAATGATAATGACTATATAAATTTTGCAATTCATCCCATCAAAAAAGTATCAGAAGTCAAAAAAGTTAGCAAACATGTCACTATATCCAACATTAAAACTATATACAAATTAAAAAGTTAGAATATTAGAAAATAAAATAAAAAAGAAGGAAAACAGAGCATGTTGCCGTGAGATACAAACAAAAGGCGATAGCTTTTAGAAACAAGTTTAGCAAACAGGAGACATAAACAAAAGTAAAACTATTCCAACACAATAAAATATATAATATAATAATAGAATAAAAAACACAAAACAATGAGACAAAACTAAAAGAGCACATGCTCTATTTTGTGATGGAAAAACAAGGATTGAAAAAGAGAAGCACAAACAAGACAAAGAAGAAGAGAAGTACCGGCCACAAAGATGGAGAATAGTGCAATGTTGTTCAAGGGGGGACCAGAAGAGAAGAGTGCAGTTGCAGCTTTCCTGGGTGTTTCAAGTTTTTGAGATGGAGTGTTAGAAGATGAAGAGAACAGAGGCTTTCACTGTAATAAAAGAATGGAACTTGAACAGACCCTTGCGTACGGCCCTTACCTCTCTTCTTTTTGGGGAAAAAAGGGGCCAAAATTAGGGTATTCTGGAAACACGCCACGCATGACCTGACCTAGCAGTGCACTTGACCCGGCTGTGTGCGAATTGCAATGCACGTGACCCAGCTGCGCACGAATCGCAGTGATGTGATACAACTCGCGATTCCTGCAATATTGCAGCAATTCAGCAATTCATGCACGGATACATGATTGATTTCGATTCACCCTGCGATTTGGATCGCTGGGCTTGGGAATCGCGTGATACATACGATTCCGACTACAATGCCCTAAACTACATATGTCTGCCATGTCCATGTGTAACCTGCTGTATGATTATGTGACCAATCAGTTTGAACATCTTTTTTTTTTTTCTATTGAATGATTTAGGCTCATCATATACAAGCTCTTTTGACATAATGCTATTGGGCTTACCAATAGTGGTAGATATAAAAACCATTCGTGGACCTTTATCTAATTACTTAAGCTTTGGGGAAATGCGGCCATTGACCAGTTCTCTGTTGTCTATGTGACCTTGTGAACCAGTATGCTATTCTCCAAGAGGCCAAGACTGACTGGGTGTAGGTTGGATCTAATAATAGTTTTCCTCTATAAGAAATTAACGTGAATCAATTGTGAGGGAGCATGAAGACTTGAAGTTAAATATGATGCAGTAGAGGCTCGCTCTTAATTCATTTTGTCATTCCTTTGCAATGTGACCTTGCTTTTGTCTCCATTTACTTTCCTTGACATTGCTAGAGTATTTTCTGTGTAGAAAATTTTGAACCTGAATGTGAATTGCTGTTTCAGACAAATTCTAATCGGAAAAGGCGTAAGCTGGATGCTGAAGATTCTGATGATAATGGATATAGCAAGGGAAAAGCTGCAAAAGAGGTTGAAGGGAAGAACTTCGAGTTGCAAAAGAAGATTTCCCTAAAGGGAAGCGTAAAGCTAGAAAACGCAGGCGTCTGTCTCTGCAGGGAAGAGCGGTGAAGGATGTCAGGAGGAGACAAAAAACTGACTCGCTAACTGATGAGGATGTTGGCCCGTTCTCCAATTCCAGTGAAGAGAGCATGTTTAGCGAGGATGAAATTCAGGTTGGCAGAATAGGTCCAGCAGGAAGTACTTCAGATGAGGCAGGTAGTGCCTAATTTCTAGTGGCCGAATATCTCAACTGGTTTACTTTTACTCAGTGGGGAATGGATTGATTGCCTGTGGTTGTTGTGATGTCACATTGTATCAAAACTGTAAATATATCCAGTAGTTTGGTGTGCATGTATGAGGCAGAACATGAGTAGGTTATGTAGAATTTGCAAGTGACTAAGCATTCAGTTAGAGAGCAACAAAAAGAATGTACAATTGGATTTTCATTAGGAAATACTTGTTTAGGAACTACCCGTAGTCGCTGGTAGTTTTACAATCTCAGTTGTTTTACTTGGACAAATACTTTTTAGCAACTGTAGTAGCTTGGCGAATGCAAATGTATAGGATTATTACTGATTCGCAGCTGTTAATTGATTTACTATTATGGTAGTTCTAATAATGTATTATGCTCTTAACTTCCTACTGATAAGAAGGTTAATGACCTAGACCTAGTTTAATTTATACCATTGCGGCAGAATGGCAACTAATAACTAACCTTTCTGATAGCATTTTTTATTTTTGATTTTTGCATTTGCATATCTTCAAATCATGGTTTGGATAGAGGTTTTCTTCAATTCTTTTATCAAATTTATGATTTGAGTTTCAGACAGAAATTTAAGCTGCGGTCTAGTCTTTGCAGTCCCATTAAAAGTTGCAATATTTTTCAATTAAAGCTGTGGAAGTCCTTTTTGTTCAATATATATATATATCCATTAAATAGTATTGTGATTAAGAGATTCTTTTATAATTGTGTTTTTTAAAACTTTGATCTTTCTTTCGAGGGCAAGTTTGTATATTACTGCATTTAACTTTTGTTGGTATTGGTGTGAAAGTCAACGGTGCTGGGTTAGTTCATTCGGTCTTGCATGTGGGGTGGAGCAGTGAGCTTAAATTGCCACTCTGAAAATCTATTTAAAACAGTGCGATCATTAATAGTTGCCCGCAAAATGTTAATTGCACGCTACTTATGTTTCACAGATGTGGCTCCTTCTAATAGTTGCGCGTTGCTTTTGTTTCACATTTCTCACGTAAGGTTATATGGTCCGTGGAAGGTAGTAAACATCGTAATTTGATATTCCCTTTCCCCATCTGGGCAAGGAGTAATGGACGTTAGTTGAGTCACCAAATCACATTAATTAAACACTGAATACTTGTGGTTTTTAACATTATTTTATCCCATTGCAGTCATGTATGTATAGGGGCCGTTGTATGTCAATTCCACTACAAATTCGTTGTCATGAACAGCATTTCCTCGATGGGCCTCCCTGTGAATGAATAGTTTAATAGATTGGAGTTGGTACTCTTTTTTTTGGAGGACCATTATATAATTCGAGTGACATTAATTATATGATTTACGAGAAAAGATACAATCCTTGACTCGACAGTAGAAACCAAAAGAAAAAAAAAAAAGTTTCAACAGAAATTTAATCAAGTACTGCTGGTCTAGTGTGCATTGGCACGACGTGCAGCTTAATTCCTCTAGTTGTTTGTCGTAGTGCTCCAAATCTCCTCAAGTTCCCTAGTAAATGCTTTCTGTCTCCCCACAACAATTGTTATGTGATCTTTTTTGTCAATAATTCTGACATTGGCACGAGGGATTCGTCGTTTTACCTCGTAGCTACACTCAATTGGGATAACCTCGTCGTCTTTGCCATGGAATATGGTAACTTTACAATTGACATTTTCTCTTATGGTGTCCAGATACGATCCAATCTTCCCCGCAGTTCCACATATGATGTTGTGTAGTGTGTGCCAAGCTGCGTTGTGGGTGTGGCAAAAGAACCCTTCAAGCAAGAATGTCCTGATCCTGTTGGAGATTAAGGAAGGCGTTAGGGGCAGAGAGAGCATTAATATCAAAGATCACGTTGGACGGAAAAGTCTGTCACCAACGCACACTTGGCATGAATACTATCATTCATTCATGGGCACAGCAAATTGCCAGATGAAAGCGGTTTCTAATTAAATGCTACCACATCCCATCTACTACGCTCAGTCTCAACCACATTTGACACTTGTGCTCCCCCACAAGCATCGGGGCCAAGAATCTTTTAATTTAATCAATGTTGTTTCCTAAAATAATCTAGCCATATGCTTTTTTTTTTCTTCTTTTATTAGAAAAATTTAAGAAAAAGACAGATGGTCCTTCAGTATAACATAAGAAAAACCTTTAAATTTAGAGAACACTTATAAAGAAATTTATATTTACTTTATTTTAGAGATATAAATGGGAGTTCAAATATACAATCTATCATATATAAGATCTTATTATGTTTCACTTAACCAACTCTTTGGAGTTATAGTCTAGTCATATGCTAAACAAAAGAGAAATGTAAAATTCTACTAATTGGAATGTCTAAATATTTTTATAATTCAAAGTTTTATTTTACGTACTAAGTAATTTTTAGATGCTATGTGAATTACAATCTATATCATTGTGAGTGAAATTTTGATTTTTTTTTTTCAAGTTGATTGTCAAGGGGATATATTACCATTTGTTAACTAAAAATAACCAAAAAGAAAAATAAGAACAAGAAGAAATTTGCTTTACCTTACCTGTTCATATCTCTAGAATTGGTTTTACAATTTTAGTATATGATAGAATATTATAATGCAAGTTAAGGATACTTGTTGTATACATAATTTTCTGGTAGACATGTCTACTATATGCCCTCAAATTAATAGTTTTCAGTTTACTGTGTACTGATGTTTGTACTGGCAGGTACATTACTGGCATAAGCTATCAATGTCATAACTCTACACAAATCACTTCTCACATAACCATATCATAACTTTACAGGTATCGGTACTTATGGTAGCTCACCAAATTAAATACTTATTCTACTTTTTATATAGAATAAAAATATTTGTATGTACATTTTTTATTTTTTTTGTGCGCTTATTGATATAAGGAATTTAAGTTCAAATAAATGGAAATTTTATGTTTATGACTGAAAAATTGGGTGAGTACGATATTTAACAATAATTTTCTTCCTTGATACATGAAATTTCTTCTTTCTTGCATATAAATCCTCAGTGAATGAAAGCAATATCACTCACCATTATACTTATTTAATTTTTGGTTATAAAAGTGAACTGTCCACTCATTTGTACTTGGTCTTCTATAATCCCCAAAATCTATGTCCAAACATCAAAACTATATATGCCGAACTACAAAGTTGAAAATTCAAAAATCCACATATTTGAAGATGCGTGGCCCTCAAATTATTTTGTGGATTGCCTGCTAATTAATACGTCTAGAGGAGGACGACTTGTTGCTCATAGCACAACCACGATTTTGTGCTGTTGTGATGTCTTATGTCACCATTTCTTTTTAATTTATAATAAATATATAACTGATTATCAGACTTCAATATCATAGACATCCCCTTTATATGTGCACAATCTTAATCATCTTTTCAAGTATTATACGACCAATAAGTAATCTAATAACGTGCATGAGACACGGTATAAAAAATGTATAAATATAATTCTATATGGTTATAATTACTAATAAAAGAAAATTAACTTAGATGGGAGAAAAATGAGAAAAAAAAAAACTCTCCGTTTCTCGTTGAATATTTAAATCTATTTACAATAACTTGTTAAAAAGAACATGTATTACCACTACATAGTAAGTATCACTATGATATTATTGCATGCATTATTAATCATTTCAAGTTTCCTTTTATTTTTAGGATAAATGTATATTCGTGATCGAGAATATTTTTTGGTTTCAATACCTAGTGATATTGGCAATAGAAATACTTTATGAAAAGTACAAGAAGCAGCACAACAAGTGGAAAGACTTACGTATAGCTAGGACCTTCAGAAAATAAAATACATCTATATGATAGTCAAGAATGGGCCAACTAAAACATGAATCATGTAACTTGGAAGACTAGATGACCGAAACTGATGAAACAAACGAGTAGTTACGTGGTTGAGTCTGACTTAAAAGAGGTTGCAAAGATGAAACATCAACATATAAACAGAGAAAGGAGAGATATGAGGTTCACCTGTTTCGAGTGATGAGTTTGGTTAGAAATTCCCAGAGGCGGTGGTTCTTGCAAATGAGCAAGCAAACAACACGAGTTATGTGCTCATACCAGCACACCAACGACGCTCCAAAAGCCATCGGTGGCCACACGCGCCTTGGAGCAACCTTCCTCATCACGTACTGTGTTGCCTGTGCTACACCCTTTGGCACTGGATAGAACGGCTGTAGTAAAAAATAAACCAAAAAAAAAAAGAAAAATAATAATAATTAAAGAGAATTGATCAAATTCATGATAAAAATAACATACAATATAGATTGGGTTTTTCTTTTTTTTTTTTTTTGGTGAAGTAGATTGGCTTTTTCTAATATGCGTCTAAGAAATAAAAAATTGTAGATTTGCTTTGAAGAGTTAAATTTTCAATGCAATTTACGCATTAAAGAAATTCAAAACTTACTATTTTCTTTTACTTAGCGAGTTTCCTAGGATACTTATTAGAAAAATCCATATAGATTTGACTCTTTCAAGTTGCAAGATACCGGAGAATTAGATGCAGTAACATATATTCGGAGTTTAATCTAGGTATTTTCCCCTAATTTCTAATTACAACGGTTAAAATATCTTAAAAGAAATTCTAATTATATCAAACATGTTCAAGATAGAAAAACATGATCAAGGATGAAGAATTAAAAATGTTGGTCAACGAAGATTATCATGCAGAGCAAGTCACCGAGAGGATCTCCTACAAACTGTACCTAATAAATGTACAACAGTAACCATTCATGAATATTTATAGGGCATAAATATATGTGTTCTGAGTCTTCTCATCAATAATTATTATGATAGATTTGTTTTATGAAAATTTCACATAACCTTGTCTTGTGCTAAATTTCACCATATATTAATTAGATTCTTTAGTTAGACTCATATTTGACCCCATTATAAATATACTCCATGAGTAGATAAGAATATCTCTCTTTTCAATAAGGTTATGTAAGATTTTCATATGAGAAGATTTATATTTATTTGATAACTGACATTTCATTTTTCATTTAATTTTTTGATGTGTATCGTTCAATTTGGAACGAGCTATATTATTTGTACATAAATTACATAAGCATTGTCAACTCATAACTCTATCCATTATTGGATAGAAAATCCTATTTGAATGAAATTTACTTTATTCAATAATAAATAAGACGTTGATTAACATGATGTCTATATATTTTACTTGCATATGAAAACTGAAACCACCCATTTGGAACACCCAAATTCTTAAAAATGAGAGAGAGAGAGAGAGAGAGGGGTTGAAGATAATTACTGGGGCAAGCAAGGTGAGGGACTTGACAGAGCCAGGGTGTCTAACGGCAAGGGCGAGAGCCAAGATGCATCCCAGGGAGTGAGCCACAATGTGGAATGATTTCACCTTGTGGGCCTCCAGCACTGACCTCTCTATCATCTCTAAATGCTCCCTTAATGTGTACAGCGACTCGCTAGGCTTCGGGCTCCTCCCAAACCCAAGCAGATCAACCGCAAACAACCGGTAATTTGACCTTGCGGCGCTCGAGAAATTCGGGAACAGCGTCTCCGTCCAAAACGATGACGATGAAATGAACCCGTGTATGAACAACACGTCTTCTCGTGCCTTATCTGATGCCGCAGTAATCAACATGCAACAATGTTTATGTCATGTCATCAAAATTTATTCTACATAATCTTAATTAATACGACGACACAATTAACAAGTACACAATATAATATCCTTTGGTTTGGGCAGTGATAATTTGTTATCAGTATACTTACAACTTATCACTTGTTTTTTGTTTAACAACGATCGAGTCTTGTCTTTGTTTGGACACATTCACATTAAAACTAATGAATGAATAAATAACACTATTATCAAGGGCTTTGCTAATAAGTGTCTTAAAAATAACTTTTGAAAGAGTCCGAAGTGGAAGCATTTAGAAGTTTTTAATACATTTAATGCATTGAAAACTTAAAATTGTTTCCTTTCCTACCAAAAGAACCTTTCATTTTTGGCTACTTAAAAAAGCTTTTTAAAGTGCTGGTTAGCAAAACCATGTTATTAACTCATAAGAGAATTAATTACCTTTGCTGGGGCCTTGAGCCTTTACAAAGAGGGTGGATTTGCTATGATCAGATGAGGGTGAAGAAGAGATCCAACTTGCGCACAGTTTGCAATCACAATCAGACCACCTTGTAACAGGATGCACTTCCCGCCTCTCAATCTTCCCCTGAAGCATTTCAACTATGGTGGCATTCACAGTGAAAGCAGAACAAGTGCTCCCCCTCTTGGGCAGCAAAATGGAGTAGTAGTCCTCCAGCTTGAGCCTCTTGAGCTCATTCAGTGTCAACCTTGAAACCTCAGACACCAAAGAAGGGCGAGAGTAAAGGGTGTCAGAGATGTCCTCTAATTGCAGCTTTGTTGAGCTCAACAAGGACACTATCTTTGACTCCCCACCTTGCTCAGAGACCAAGATCTTGCCACTGCTTGTTATGGCCTCCTTTGTTGAGGAGCAGTAGCATGGCTTCGACTCAGCCTCAACCAACAAGTCCACAGCTTTGAAGAGGAAACAAAGAAGGTAATCAACAAGGTCAAGGACACAGAAGACAATGAAGCTCACTGCCTCATTCACAACTCTCCCAGCCATTCTCATAAATGATTTGGTCTTTCCCATTGTATCCATATTTTGCATGCAGATCAATACACAAACAAAACAAAGGAGAAAGAGGGATGAACAATGTGTCACAACAAAACTCACTATAATGAAGAGAAAGATGAGCTTTTAATATATTTAATTTGTCGTTAATAGAGTTGAGAATGCCATTAGGGAGAAATGATGAAGGGGCAAATGAGATGTTGAGGGCCACCAACGGTGCGGGTACTAAATCTTGCAAATGGGAACAGAATAGGATGTTGGCATATTTGGCATATCTCCCACTTAAGGGAAAAGTTAAGTGGACACAGGAAGCACCATTCCAAAGAGCGAAACCCCCTTTCTTTAGTTCTGTCTCGTTTGATGAAAGCGTGTGGGATTGCCTCTCTTAAATTTAAACTTCAACACAAAACCAGACAGGCGAAGAAGGAGAGAGAGAGAGATATAGAAAAAGGGTGCACACTAATGAATTAATTGTTCATTAAACAGCATTTGTTGGCCAAGAAGGAAAAAGGTAGTTGGTTGTTGAACCCCCCTCTCCTATAGTGAAAGAATATAGTTTTTCTCTTCACTCAGATATTCACCATAAAACAATTCATGCTAATGTGCAAGAATACACATGTATATATATTGCCTAGTTTCTGTGAGGATGGTGACTTTTCTTGCCCATACGAAATTATCGGGCTCTTTTTTTCCCTCTTTGCCCATCCGCTTTGGGTACAACTCATCTAGTGTTGCACACAAAAGCCACCCTCATTAATGTGCAAAAATTTTATGTAATTGACAAATAAATAAAATAGTTTTAATTTTGACCAAACCTATGGTTATTTAATGCAACTGTTTCAAGCCACATGACCGCGATGCCTTTCGGTGGCTAGCAAGCATTGCACCAATTTTACCACCGTTCCCTAGCCCGTCAATGTTCTTCAAGAACGTGTCAAACGTTGTTGCAGGACTTTAATTTGCTTAGACCCGTTCTAATATTACGATGTAAGAATTAATTAATTGATTTATTTTTTTATTGAGTTAGTTATATCCACAAACACTAATCAAATGGTAAAAGAATTGCATCAACCAAGGGGGAAAGAAACAAGACGAACCAAAACACATTAGTTAACGCATGAAATAATAATTATGTCCCGTGTGGATTACGTTTTGTGGTTCGTGTGAAGTGTGGTTAAAAACTTCTAAAAGAAAGTTTGGTAAACATTAAGAGCAGTAGACAAAATATTTTTGTTCACTGTAACTGAATAATGTCTGTAGGTTCTGTAGACGGAATTTTATATAACTCAAAAGAGAAATTTTGCTAAAAAAAAAAAATACACAAACCCAAACCTAAACGGTTTTTACTTTTATTACATCACAGTTTTGAACTCTGCTTTCTTAAGTTTATTTCACTGTCAATTAATTAATTAAAAGAATAATAGTGACAATGGACGACGAAGAGCACATGAAGCGAAGAAAATGTAAATTAACGGTGTGTCTGTTTCTGATTTTTAATGGAAATATTTTTTTCCAACTAAAAAAAATTATTTCTCATAGGAGCTATTCATATTAGCTTCTACTCAAAAACTAAAATATATTTAAAATAATTTGTTTTTCATTTGAGTAAAAATTGATATGAATAACTTCTATAAAAAATAATTTTTTTACTTGAAAATTCACTTATAAAAAAAGGTGCAAAAGAAGCGCACTTTAAATCACACAGTGTAGCTTAAAATTTACCCAATTAGAAAAATATATGATCAATTTAATGTTAAAAGTTGTAACTTCTGTTATTTTTACAAGGGAGCTTTTTCGGTATCATCAATTTGTTCAAGGACAACACGGCACCTTATGATATTTAGGAGCCAATAATATTATATATATCTCCGCATTTTCCAGGACATTTATCAAACGCTAACTAAAACCACCAATACTCTCACTAAAGAGTGATTCACGTTTTATCATGTGTGTATATGACAATAATATCTCCATATTTTCCAGGGCATTTATCAAACGCTAACTAAAACCACCAATTCTCTCACTAAAGAGTGATTCGCATTTTATCATGTGTGTATACTGGAAAATATGGAGATATTAATGATAGAAAAATGTTTAGAAAATGGGACAGAGAATAAATCCCTAAAATTGTCTCTATCCTAAAATCATTTTTGAGTCAATTTTTGTCACTTCAGAGAGGAGTGTGAAAATGGTATCTGCTAGGTATGATTGCAGAGAGAAAACTCAAGGTAAAGGATTAAGTGAGAATGAGAAACTGAATTTCATTAATAGAAAATGATGATTACAACTACAACTAGTAGTGCGAACTAGGTGTATATATACATGGAGTGAGTTAACTAATGGGATTACACATAAGCTAACTAATTGTGAGCTGGGTGATGGCTATCCTAACAATCTAACAAACTATTAGTTATACTATTTAATAGTTCAACCTCTCTCCTTCCTCGTGTCATTAGCCTTTGCTTGTGATGAGTGGGGTAACACCCCCCGCAAGCTGGTGCGTGAAAATCTATCATGCCCAACTTGGAGTGCAAATAGGAGAATGGTCCAAGGGCTAGAGGTTTGGTAAGGATGTCTACTAGTTGATTAGCAGAAGAGATGGGCAACAAATGAATGGTACCTGCATGAACCTTGTCTCCGACAACATGACGGTCAATCTCAATGTACTTTGTCCTCTCATGGAGCACAGAATTAGCTGCCAAGTTAGCGCAGATTGGTTGTCACAGGAAATTGGGAGGGCTTAGAAGGTGAAAGCTGAAAGTCATTCAGGAGGTAAGTTAACCACTGAGCCTCATATGTAGCATGAGCCAAAGACCTTATTCTACCTCAGTGGATGACCTAGCAACCATAACTTATTCTTACTCTTCCATGAAATCAATGCATTGCCTAGGAAGAAGTAGTAGCCTAAGATAGACCAACGGGTGTTGGCACAAGCACCCTAATCAGAGTCAGCAAACCATTTAAGTTGAAGCTCTGAATTAGAAGGAAACATGAGTCCAGTGGCAGGGGAATTCTTGAGATATTGAAGTACCCTAAGAGCAGCTTGATGGTGAGTGACTGAGGGATAGTCTAAGAACTGACTGGGTCTTTCTAAAGCATAGCTAATATCCAGCCTGGTGTGTGTGAGATACAACAATCGTCCAATAAGTCTATGATAAGTAGATATGTCAATGAATGCAAGGTCTGAACCTTTTGAAAGCTTGAGGGTGTAATCCATGGGAGTAGTGCTAGGCTTAGAAGCAAGCATCCCTACATCCTAAAGAAGATCAAGGCAGGATTTGCGCTGGTAGGGCAATTCCATGTTTGCTCCTTGCTACTTCCATTCCTAGGAAGTATTTGAGGTTGCTTAGGTCTTTAATTTTGAATTTGGCGTCCAGGGGTCTTCATTTGTTAAATTTCAGAATTGTCATTACTTGCTAATACAAGGTCATTAACATAAACCAAGATGGCTATAAAACCCAAGGGCGTAGACTTTGTGAATAGTGAGTAATCTGCCTTAGATTGAGTGTAACCCGAGGCTAGGAGGACTGAAGTCAGCTTTACATTCCATTGTCTATTAGCTTGTTTAAGGCCATAGAGGGACTTTTGAAGCTTACATACCAGGCCTTTAGTATAAACAACTAGACCTAGTGGGGGTCTCATATAGACTTCTTCTTCAAGTTCTCCATGTAGGAAGGCAGTGTTAACATCTAACCTTGTAAAAACTAGTTTTTAGCTGCTACAATTGCAAGTAACATCCTCAATGTTGTCATCTTGACCACTAGACTAAAAGTCTCCAAGTAGTCAATACCAACTGTTTGGGTAAATCCCTTGGCTACCAGCTAGCCTTGTGCCTTTCCACAGTCCCATCAGCTTTAAATTTGATTTTGAAGACCCATTTGTAGCCTATTGCTCTCTTGCCTTTAGGGAGTGGGGTGAGAATCCAAGTCTTGTTTTGTTCAAGAGCAACGCTCAGTTGAAATAGCATTTTCCAGCAAGGGTGGACAACAGCTTTCTTATATGATCTGGGTACAAGGTTAGTGGACAAGGTAAAAGAGAAATGCATGTGATTGGGTGATAATGATGAGTATGATAAGTGATTAGAAAGAGGATACCTAGTATTTGAGGAGATGGGCACAGCTCGTGGAAGCAAGCATACAATGATAGTCTTGTAGGTAGGTAGGGATTTTTTTGGGTCTATTTGACCTTCTTAGATGTTGGATTGGTGTGGGTTTAGGAATGTGAGATTGAGATTCTGAGGTTAAAGATATGATACTGTCAGGATTTATAACACTTGGTGTTACTATGATAGAAGCGGTATATGGTGAGGTGTCATTAGCATTTGGTGTGTGGGAAGTATTTGGTGCGTTGTGGCAGAATCAGATGCATGGGAAGTAGTAGGGACTGTGATGGTGAATATTGGGTCATAGAAGGAGTATGTTGTGTCAATTTCAGTGGGGTGATGTTTAGTAGGCAGTGCTTAGTGAATCATGAAAAGGAAATGACTTTTCATAGAAAATGCCATTCCTTAAGATAAAAATTTCTTTTGTAAGCATGTCAAATAAAATGTAGCCCTTTGTTCCTGATTTGAAACCTAAGAAGATGCATTTCCTTAATCTAGGATCAAGTTTCTTTCTGTGGTTAATCAAAGTAGAAGCATAGGCTAAGCAACCAAAAACTTTTAGATGTTGTAATTCGGGTAAACAATCGTATAACTGTTCATAGGGAGTGGTGTTTTTCAAATAAGGAGTAGGTATCCTATTGATGAGATGAACAACATGAGATGCTACAAAATGCCAAAAACAATGAGGGATAGAAGATTGAAAAATCAATGCTCAAGTTACATTTAAAATATGTTGGTGTTTCCTCTCAACAATTTCATTTTGTTTAGGGTCTCCACACAACTAGTTTGATGAATGATACCTTTTGAATTGTAGAAAGAGGTTAAATTGAATTCAGCACCATTATCAGTTCTTATCGTTTTATGACAGTGTTGAATTGAGTGGTGACAAGTTGAACAAAAGATTGTATGTAACCAAAGTTTCAGATTTGGTTTTCATGAAGTAAAGCCAAGTGAATCTAGATTTATCATCTACAATTGTCAAAAAATATTTATGTCTTGTTGTAGAAGGAACAGAGAGTGCGCCCAAATATCTATGTGAACAAGATCAAAAATTTTATTTGACTTAGAATTGCTTACAGTGTACGGAAGTCGTTTTTGCTTAGCAAAATGACAACTATCACAAGGTTTGTTCTCTATGGAACCATGTAAGAAAGGAAAAAAAATTTCTCATTACATTGAGCCTCCTGGATGAGATGTGGCCTAATCTAAAATGCCAAAGTGAGGAATCTGGAACTTTGTGAGTGTTAAGAATTGTAGCTGGTGGAGGGGCTAAGGTTGGCCTTGCAAGCATTGTCATTACATACAAGTCTTCCTTAACATTAGCTGCACCAATCATCCTCAATGAAGGGTATTCTCGAATCTTGCAACAAATATAATTAAAAATGAATTCACAATGCAGAGACTTCGTTAGTTTTGAGAGATATGAGGTTGAAACCAAATGATGGAATATAGAGGACATTGTTAAGATAAAGGTTTTGGGAGAAAATAATGGTTCCTGAAATATCAGTTGTTGTATGTGTTCCATCAGGTAATTTGACTTGAATCGGTTGGATTTTATGAAAGTTTTGAAACAAAGACAAGTAAGGACTGGCATGATCACTTACACCTGAATTCTATGATCCAAGTTTCTAATGTAGGGGATGAAAATGAGAGTATGTGGGATGAGTAAGTAAAGATATGGGAAATACCTGATGTAGGAGATGCAAGTTGTTGGGTAGTGGTGACTTGGTTGACCATGTGAGAACTTTGTGGTCCTTTTTGCTGGAGTAATGCTAGTAAAGGTTGCTTCGTTCTTGAGTAAACATGATCTCAGAACTCATTCCAACTCCCGTTGGTCAAGATTATCATCATTGATTTTGCATCAATAGATATGTTGTTGAATGTGCCTTGTCTTGCTTGGAGGTCTGGAGGAATTCCATGCTTCTTGTAGCAATGATCCACCAAGTGGACATTCTTGCCACAATAGGAGCAAACTTTTGGTTGTTGCCCTTTTCCTCTGCCCCCTCCATAGCTACCTCTGCCACCTATGTGTGCATAACCTCTCCCTCTTCCTCTTCCTCGATAGGAAGAATTATTGTTGAATTGGGGAGTCCTGGCACTTGTTGTTAAGATCTTGGATTCAGTCTGGGCAATGTTGAATTGCTTTTCTTGTTGTGTCAAAAGGGAGAACACCTCATTAACATTTGGCATGGGTTTCATTAATATTGTTCATTCAAACCGTGAAGGAATCGAACCACGTAATCACAATGCTTGTAACCGCTGATAACACCAAGATCACAGATGCACTGACTACCACACGAGCATCCTGGAATTGGTCTAAAATTATCCAATTCTTCCCATATGGACTTAAGCTTGGTGAAATAAGCTGTGATGCTCATGTCACCTTCCTTAATGGCAAAGATTTATTCTTGCAAGTCTGCTACTCGATATACATCAGCTTGATGATATCGTCTTTGAAGGTCTTGCCATAGGTCAGAAGCTATCTCAATCCATACAATGCTTTGCAATATATCAGTGGTTAAGGACAACTGAATCCAAGAAATGACAAAAGTATTGCATCTATCCCACAAGAAAAATAGAGGATCATTTTCACTTGGTCTGGCTAACGTACGATCAATAAAAGACAATTTATTCTTTGACTTCAAGGTCCTTCTCATTGCCGTGGACCACATTGTCTAAACTGTGAGTTGTAAAGAAATAAAAGAAGAACCTGGATTTTCGCTTGGATGAAGGAAGTACGGGCTTAATGGATCAGCCATAGGATTGTAGTTGATGTTTACTTGCTGTGTTGGGATGTGATGCATGCAAGGAACTTGAGAAAAACTGGAACTTGTTGATTTGGCATGAAAGGAATTTGATGCTGAAATGGAATAGATGATGAATCCGCCATTGGAGGTTGTTGTTCCTCCACTGGTCCTTGTTGATCATTAGACGTCATTGATAGAGTGTGCACAACAAAGCCCTCATGTGAGAGCTCTGATACCATGTGAAAATGGTATCTGCTAGGTATGATTGCAGAGAAAACTCAAGGTAAAGGATAAAGTGAGAATGAGAAACTGAATTTCATTAATAGAAAATGATGATTACAACTACAACTAGTAGTGTGAACTAGGTGTATATATAAATGGGAGTGAGTTAACTAATAGGATTACACATAAGCTAACTAATTGTGAGTTGGGTGATGGCTATCCTAGACTAACAACTGTTAGTTATACTATTTAATAGTTCAACCTCCCTCCTTCCTTGTGTCATTAGCCTTTGTTTGTGATGAGTCGGGTAACAAGGAGGGACACTAAAAACATATCTTTGGAACACAAATTTAAAATAGTTTTTTACAAGAATATTCTTTTAAACATTTCATGTTTCATTATTGTCCTTCTTACTTTTTGATTTTTCATCGAATTATAACCTAATATTATTAATCTTTTCATCAATCACTATTACATATACATCACCACCTAACAGAATTCCGTCTTTATCTGTAGTATTGTTGCCGTCTCTACTCTCACTATCTTCATCTTTTCTATCCAACTACCAAATGCAGCGTTATATGACCATTGAAGGTGTAAACAAAATCTCCTTATTATTCAAAAATTCTTTATGAATAAAGCCTGACATAATTTATAAATTAAAAAGTTACGTAACACTTCCATAGAGAAATAAATTAATACAATATATATTCAGAACTAACTAGGCTAGTATTGTTATATACATCGTAAACTAAATGATAATATGATAACCTTCTTTAAAGACTATACATGATTAAGCATCGTCCATAGTCGATACCAGTATGAAAAGTGCTCGAGTTTAAAAAGTATATCATGTCAAGGAACAAGGTAACATGAAATTTTGTTTCAATATCGAACATATGCATAACTTAATTGTCAAATTATTTGCTCTTACCATTATAACTAAACATTCATTTCAGCCCATATACTGCATCAAGTTTTGATGCTTTACTAGGGCATAGAGAAAAACGTAAATGAAAAACTTGTGATAATCTAAGCTCAGCTATGCAGTGTCAATTAAAGTGAATTAATTGCTAAAATTATCAATAAACCTGTAATTTAAGTAGCACTGCTCCAATTTAGGAAATGAAGATGTGAAGATTATAGTGAGTTGATTCTTCATTATATCACTCTTTTTGGCAAAAAAAAAAAAAACGTGTGATAAGATTTATTGGTAAGCAATGAACCAAGTGAGAATAATGCGAGTGAGATTCGATGTATCTTAGAGTTTTGAGTTAAAACTAAGTGGTACATCCGTTATAATTATATCTAATGTTTAGTGAATTCTTTAGGTGTGGCATGATATAATGAATGAAAATCACATGTTCTCAAATCATATTTATTTTATTATCTATTTGAAGGAGTGGTTATTGTCACTCATTTTTTGCCATTGTCACTCCCTTTTCAATGCTTTTAACTTAGCATTCCAAAAATATTCTTAGCTTAATGTTGTGTTTAACTTTTGTTTATTATTACTCTAACATTTTAAATTATATTTAATAATTGCACTAATTAATATTACACATAGAAAT
Organism: Dalbergia oliveri; assembly: GCA_030441495.1. Lineage (NCBI taxonomy): Eukaryota > Viridiplantae > Streptophyta > Magnoliopsida > Fabales > Fabaceae > Dalbergia > Dalbergia oliveri. The sequence goes on from JAMLFY010000007.1 coordinate 18,023,049, forward strand.
TAACTATTTTTAATTTATCAATTTGAAAAAAAAATCAACATATCATTCTTTGGAGTACTTTTATGCAAAAGACGATCATTTAATAATATTTAAAATTTTAAAATAATTACCAAATATATATTATCAATCTTCCACATGACAACAAATAATTGGTAAAACTAGAAAAGAAATATGATTTGAGAACAAATAATTTCTGTCAATGGTATAACGTCATGGTTAAGGATCACACTCAAGCAATTCATGACCAATATTGATTGCCTTCCCCAAGGTGATTAAAAAGTCAAATGAGATAATTCTTATTAGGGTAAATAACAAGACTACCCTTGAGGTTTACTCAAATGACACTCCACCCAATTCTTCTTCAAATTTAACACTTTACCCTATTCTTAAAAACAAATAGAGAACATATAAATAAAATTGAAAATAAAAACTAATGAGAGAGAATAAGTTTTGTAAATATAAATTTAACTTGATAAGTTTTTTAGTTCTTAAAATTCAAATTCTAAATTTCATTTCCTTAAATCCCTACCTAGTTTTAAGTAAAATTAAATTATTCATTTATTTGGGTTGATGAATAAGAACAACACAGATATATTAATAAAAAAGAGTAAACTGCTAAGTTGACTTATGATTATAATAGCATAGATAAATTAATCTATAAAGAAAAAAAAATTTGTGATCCCTCACAATTAAAAACATAGGACAAATTAATTATTCTTTAGTATTTTAGTGGATTTAGTTATTCTATTTGTATTTTTATTAGAGATCAATTAAACGATTTTGTAAATAATTAGGAATCAAGTTGTCCTATAAATCCTTCAAAAATACTAAAGATGAACTCATTTATCCTATATTTTTCATTACTTTTCAATAGGAATGCTCACAAATCATTCTTATATAACAACTCAACTAATTTTATTTTATTTTTAGTCAGGTATAAATTTGAACATATGAAATTTAGGATTTGAATTTTAAAAATTAGTTTAATCTAAAAGACATGTTGAGTTGAAGCTTGGTTTATAAAATTCATTTTTTTGCTAGTTTTTATTTTCTTTCTTAATTTGTTCTTTTTTTTAATAAAAAAATAAGGAGGAGTGTCAATTTTGGAGAAGAATGAGGTGGAGTGTCATTTGAGCAAATATCAAGGATGGTCTTTGTTATTTATCCTTCTTATTAATTAGATGGTTAATCTAAAACTATTGTCCATTAATGATGCTTAAATCCTACTCTCTCAATTTTTTGATAAGAATCTATTTATAAAATTTTTATTTTTCTATCATTATCTATATATCCTTTTAAGAATTCTACACAATATTAATTACTTTTTTTTTCCTTGATACCCTTATGAGAAAAAGTTAGTGAAAAGATTAAATACGAGTAAAAATATTGGAGTAAATGCCAAGAGTACTATTATAAAATACACTTAAATTTATTTCTTTAAAATTATTCAATCATTTTCTTAATATATGTGTATGAGTGAAGATTAACACTTATTAAAGAATGAAATGAGTAACTAATAATTGTTATGTATTTACACCCAGGTGAGTCACATTAACTTAAACCCACATCTTCACACATATAAAGGTTAGCAAATTACCCATTTTCTTGTGGACTAACCACTCTTCTTTTAACTAAAGAAACATGTTAGTTTAGAGTAATTTTATTTCATTCACATTAATTACGATTTTAATTTTTCTACCATATATATATATATCATGGTTATGATATTTTAATACTTATAAAAAAAATCTAAACTAAAAAAGTAAATCAACTTGGGTTTAACAATGTTGAGTTTAAAAGACTAAATGATTTATTTGGATGAGAAGAGAAAATAAGACAAAAAGAAAATGAGGGAAAGAAAATGAAGAGCAAAATGCATTGTCTCTCCTATTGTTTGATTGGGTATAGGAAAGTGAGAGGAAAAACAAATAATTGTATGTAAATGACTTTTTTTTTATCAATTTGTCATATTTGATATAAAGGATAGAGTTGTAATTTTAATTACTCTTTACTCTTCTTTTTCATTTTCTTTCTATTAAAGAAAAGAAATACTTTTGCATGGGTCCATAAGAATTTTTATTCTCTCCTAAATCAAACAAGAGAAAACTCTTAAATCATCATCTTCTCTCTTTTCATTTTCTTTCCTCTCTTTTTCATTTTTCTTATTTGGTCACAATTTGTATCAGATACATTAGCTTTTTAATATACTAAAATGGCATGGTATCCCACCACAACTATTAATAAAGGATGAAGGGAGAAAAACATAACACTACATCTGCTATAATTATATCTCATGTTTAGTGAATAATTTAGGTGTGTGGAATAATATAATGGATGAAAATCACATGTTTCCATATCATTTATACTTCATTATCTACCTTATCAATCACTTTTTTATTTTTTTACGTGAAAGAAAATCATTTAATGGTAACTAAATATATATTATCAATCTTCTATGTGACAATAAATGATTAGCAAAATTAGAAAAGAAATATGATTTGAGAAAAATAAATAATTTCTGTGAGTAGCACAACATAGTTGAGGATCACACACAAGTAATTCATGACCAAGATTGACTGCCTTCCCTTAAGGTGATTAAAAAGTCAAATGAGACAATTTTCAATAATGGTTAACCTAAAACTGTGGTTCACTAACGATGCTTAAATCTTACTCCCTTCATTCTCTAATAAGTGTCCATTTACAAAATTTTATTTTTCTACAATTATTTGTCTTTTAAAGGATTCTAAACAATATTAGTTTTTTTTTTCCTTAATGCCCTTATGACTTATGAGAGATTGAGTTAGTGGATAGATTAAATACAAGAGAAAGTAGTAAACATAGTATTGTAAAATATATTTAAATTTATTTAACTTTAAAATTATCCAATTATTTCCTTAATATGTGTGCATAAGTGAAAATGAATACACCTATTAGAAAATGAAGAGAGTATATCATACTCCCTCCATTCAGAAATAAGTGTCTACTTTGAAGATTTTTCTTTCCCATAATCCAGTTTAGAAATCAAGGCAATATTAAATAATTTCTTCCAACTATATCCTATTAATGGAGGAGAGAAAGAAGTGGAGTGGATAGAGTATACTACTAGAAAATAGCTGTTCCTGACGGATTTTTCTTGTTCTCGAAGGAAAAATTCGTTATGGGTGGATTATGACGCATGGTAATAACGTCATTGGAAACTATTATTGGTGGTTTTTTTTCCCACCAGTAATTGTTTTTGAGGGAATTATCAGATTTTACAAAAAAAAATCCATCAAAAATATATTGGAAAAATTCATCAAAAATTCATTAATGGGGACAAATTATTGGTGGATTGTTTTTGACTTGCTAGTGGATTTTTCTTCCAGTAACACGCCTAAAATAAAAAATAAAAAAGCCTAAAAACATTACCGAAGGAAAAATCTACCAATAATTTTCTCAAAAAAATTATATTTTCATATTACTAAAGGAAAAATCTGCTAGTAAATTCTTTTTTTTTTATATTTTGTGCTAATATTACCGCTCCCAACCACCATAACCTTTGCCGCTCCAAACTACCATAACCACACCTACATCACCACAACCACCCCCACCACCACCACAACAACAACAACAACAATCACTCCTCCACCACCTCCTTCTCTTTCTCTTCCGCCATCGCCAACCATAACCACCACTGCTCCCGCTATCCACAACTACAACCACCGCTGCAAGGCTCACCTCTATGCTTTCCAAAAATGTAAGCTTCGCTAACAACCTCCATAGTGCTCCACAGCTCTTCTACAACCATAGGGCCTCATTTCCTTCGCAAGCTTTCGGTGGCGGGGCCAAGCAGCGGTGGCGGTGGATCTACACAAACATAAAAAATAATGCACCAAATCAGAAAAAAATTAAATCGATTAAAGAGTAGAGCACTTCAAGAGCAAGAAAATCTTGGTTTCACCAACAAAAATGGCGGCATGGTAGTGAAGCACTAGGCGGCGATAATGCCACGATGAGAGAGAGAGAGAGAGAGGGGAGGAAGAGAGAGTAGCGATAGGAGAATAAGAGGGAGACTGGACGTGTGAATGATTTAAAGATTGTTATCAGTGGACTTTTTTAAATTCTTGGCAAATTTTCTATCGGTAATGGTGACGCAAATCGTTGCATTTCATTAACTCCATTACCAACGAATTTTTCAAATTATTGGAGGTTAATTGCATTTTTTTTTTGTAAAAATATCCACTATTAATTCGTAGGTAATTGCAAGAGAAATTTTTTTTTTAGAATGACCTCTCCTTTATTAGTGGAAAAATCCATCGATAATTGCAAGAAAAAAAAATTAGAACGGTTTCACCTTAATCAGTAGAAAAATTCGCTGATAATTATATTTTTTTAATACAAATTGCACTATTACTAGCAAAAAAATCCGGTAATTACTAGAGAATTTTTTTTAGAATGGCCTCACCTTTATCGGCAAAAAAAAAAAATCCCTGAGAATTTGTGTAGAAGACTTCACATTGTATGGCGCTAGTATTCCTGGTGGAAAATTCAACAGTAATGAGTTTCAATTTTTCCAATTTGATCGATGTTTTTTCACCAATAATTCTAGAAAAAAAGTCCGCAAGTAAAATCCGTTGGGCTAACTTGTGTTTTTCTAGTAATGGTAGTTAAAAGAGAGAGAGTAAAATAGCGAAGGTAATTCAATAAAATAACTTAAATTATCTTAACATCAAGAATTTGCCAACTATTTTCTTAATCCACGGACATATTTATAAGTGGATACTTATTTGTGAACGGAGGGAGTAATTGTTATGTATTTACACCGTCATGAGTCACATTAACTTAAACCCATATCTTCATACATATAAAGGTTGCGAATTACCCATTTTCTTCCGTACCAACAACCCACTCTTCTTTTATCTAAAGAAACATGTTAGTTTAGAGTAATTTTATTTCCACATTAATTACTATTTTAATTTTTTTTCCATCACTTTATATATATATATATCATGGTTATGACATTTTCATAATGATAAAAAAAATAGGTTCTAAACTAACAAAGTAAATCAACTTGCGTTTAAGAATATTGAGTTTAAAAGACTGAATGATTTGCTTGGATAAGAAGAGAAAATGAAAAAAAAGAAAATGAAGAGCAAAATCATTTTCTCTCATATTATTTGATTGAGTAGAAAATGAGAGGAAAAAATATATAATTGTATGCAAATGACTTTTTTAATCAATTTGTTTATTTGACAAAGAGGATAGAATGGTAATTTTAATCACTCTCTACTCTTCTTTTCCATTTTCTTTCCATTAAAAATAAATAAATACTTTTGTGTGGGTCCCACAAGGATTTTTTTTCTCTCTTCTATTTTTTCTCCTAAACCAAACAAGAGAAAACTCTTAAATCATCTCATTTTCCCTCTTTTCATTTTTTCCCCTTTCTTTTCTCTCAATTCAAACAAAAGGTAAATAAAATAGTGTTCAAAAAAGGCTTAAGAATTTCGGCATTGATTTTTTTTAAAATCTGTTATCAAATACTTCTTATCCTTTCTTGAGCAAAATGTAGAAAATATTTTTGTTCCCCTTGTTACCTAAACAACTTGGGGTAATGGCCAGTTTTAATATAAACAAGCTTTAGAAATAAAAAGATATATACGCGGTTCATTTGTATTGGTATTGAATTATTGACAATATATTTTATTTAAAATTTAATTAGCAGCTATAAATATAAGAGAAATATTATAATCGTATTATAGTGAAAATTTTTATTTTAAAAGTTCAAATATTTTTAAATAATAAATATAATTTGAACTTGTTAATATATTCATAACAAATTCTTTTAAAGAATGTTCTTAATATGCTAAGGTGTGTTTGATTTAAAATTTTAATATTTGTAAAACCTAGGTAATAAATAATAATAAATATTAAATATAACTTTAATTTTAAAGAAATTTTAATAAATAATATATCTTCATGTGGAGATTACCAACCTACACATTTATTGTGAACCAAAAATTCATTCTCCTCTTTATGTAAAGAGACTAACTGTTTAGGATAAGTCCATAATTTTTTTCATTCACATTACTTATGAGTTTGGTTTTTCTTCTTACCCAATTAGTGTTCTCTCTCTTATGTATGACATTATCATTATTATATGCAAAATATTGTGCAATAAAAATGAAAAATAAATTATCCACACTCTTACACATTACGAAGAATAATATATTAAGAAAAAATATTTAAATTATATTTAATTTTTATTTGTAACTATTAAATATAATACTTAATTTTTAAAAACATTGAAATTTTAAATCCATCACACTCTCAACATGTTAAAAATTTGGTTAAGAATATATTAATAAATTGAATTTTTTATTATTTAAAATATTAAAAATATTTGAGTATTTTAAATTTTGTCATATCCATAAATTTTTAAATTTTTACTGTCAAATTTTATGTCACTTACGGTGTCATAATATAATATGTAAAGAGTATAGGTACTTTTGAATTTGTGGTTAATATTCTGAATAAATAATAGTAAACCATAAATGTTATTCCAATTTTAATTTTTTGATATATTTATAACAGATTCTCTTAAATCCTCTTAATATGTTAGGGTACTGGCTGGTCTATTTTTGAAAATGTCATTTGGAGAAATAACATTAATTAGGTTAGAAAAAAAAACCAAACCAGTAATTAACGTGAATTAAATAAAATTATAAACTTATTCTTATGTATAAGTTTCTTTAGACGATAAGAATATAAGTTTTGGTCTAAAAATTAAATGTATAGCTCACAAGAAAGTGTAGAGGTTAACATTCCCCTAACTTAAATCCTATATCATGATTTTGACTTTATGTATTTACACGAGTCACATTGTTAGCTTTTATCTAGATCGTTCAACCTTGATATCACTGACTGAAATCCCGAAATATGAAAGAATTTATATTCTTGGAATACCTTTCTGATAAATAAAAAAATATCTTAGACTCATTAAATGGTGGAAGATCTTAGAAGAACATCTTTTGTGACTTCACTGGTCCCCCACCTTCTTCTTGATGTCTTCCTGAGTATTGATCAACGTTCTGTGAATATTTCAATTAAAGATAAGTCAAGTCACTTAGCTCAAAGTTAGGAGGAGAGTCAAGGAAGAAGACAAGTTCATGGTAGGGGATAACACGGATTCTAGTACCTTTGAATGTATGTGAGTCCCTTTTGGCAATTTAAAATTACCTTGGGATCAAGGGCGGCCTGAGGTTAGGAAGTAGTGGGGAAAAAAAAATAATCACAAGAGTTTGTTTACCATCGTTATTTTAACTAAAATCTTAAGATATGGAGGATGGGTTTGTGTGCGCTTATTTTATAAGAAAAGTAAATTTTTAAATAAATAAATCACTTCTTAAGTTTTTATAAATTATTTGAATAAGCTTATTAAAAATCAAAATAAGAAAATAATCATTTTTTTACCATTTTTATATAAGTTTTTTTTTAATAAAAGTAGTTATTTTAAAACAATATCTTTGAGTATTGTCTTAAAAGTATGTGTGTCTATATATATATATAATACTAATATTCTAGACTTATTAGAGAAAGTTTTCTACGTCGCAACAAGAATAATTTAACCACAATTTTTAAGAAGTTAATTTCTAATTATATTTTTAAAAAATAAAACTTCAATTATTAAATATTATTAGAATATCCCTGATAATCATCAGCATTTAATAGTAAGATTATGTTACAAAAAATTAAATATCTTTAAAACTTATCACTATTTAATTAAATATTTAAATATTTGTACTATCATTTAAATAATAAACATAATAATTTATTTATTTCAAAATTTTAATTCATTGTTATTAAAATTTAAATATTTGTTCAAATAATGCATCATACAATTTCATAAACAAATCGTCATCTAAAATATTTTTTTTAAAAAATGTTAAACCTAGCTATATATATATATATATATATATATATATAATATTTAGGAATATTAAATAATAATTGTAATGTCAAGTATTATTTTTTGGTACTTTTAAATTTTTTAGAAAAAAAGTTCTTTCGCCGAAAGTAAAAATACATTTAACGATACATATTCTGATATAAAATTTAAATCTAAATTAATGCATATTATTTTACAATCTATCTATAATTGTAATAATAACAATATCATAATAATTTATATTTCCTACAATCATCAGTCACTTATCAATACCTATCTTTCTATGGTTCATCAATAATACAAACTCAAATAATAATTCTTTTTTTTTGTTTTTACAACTAATAGAATGGTCCTCTATTTATTATATACAATAATATAATTAGTATTAATCTATCAATATGGTTTCTCATATCAATTCTAACAATGAGTCATACTAATTTCATGTTAGAATTCTTCACTTATAGAATATCCTAAGTTATAAAAATTCAAAGTTCTATATCTATTGAGAGAAATGAAAAAAAATAATTTTCAATGTCATCAAAATTGATAAGGATAAGTAGTATACCTTATTTTAATTTACAATAATTTTTACCACTATCAGTTCTATATATTTTTTCTCTTTATTATTACGTTTATATTTTTCATCTTTTGTTATATATTTTATATTTTTCTTTAGTTTAGGTGTTTATTTTTTTTAGTTCATTATTACATTTGAATTGTCTTCACCTATTATTTTAGAAGCTTTGAAAATAGTTCAAGATTAGAGGGATAAGTTATGTGATCAAGAAATATTCTTCAATAAACACATTGAATTGTACAAGTTATTCCAAGAAGAATATTAAGTTAAGAAGGACATTAATTTGGCTATCAGTGATATAACTAATTTCATATGGTAATGAAGTTTGGAGGCATAGGATTATAATCTTTTTGGATTCATGCTAAAACAATATGAATGACGTAGCTACTAGATATGTTGATGGTTAGTATATGTAGTTTTAATGGTATAGATTTCTAAAATATTGGAGATTATATATGTATATATATTGGTTATCAATACTAATGATTTTATTGGAATGTAATGGTCTTGGTATGAATTTATTGATATATTTCAATTAAAAAAAATTCAATGTACAAAATATTTATGATTATGTTTTCAATTATGGGTTACTAATTCAAAATTTGAATCAAGATTGTAAAGCTCAATTCCATTTTTTGCCTTTATATATTATTCTTGTATTAAATTTTTTAATCTTGGATTTAATTAATTTGAATTTAGTTACACAATTTTATTATCTCAATTTTGAATAGGATTTTATAGATGAATTTTGTGCTCTAATTGAATACAATTGTCCAAATGATATTAAATTTTACGATACTCCTATATTTTGTTCGTTATTTAATTATTTAACTAACTTATTTTTAAAATTAATTTATATATTCAATTTACGATAACGTATATTTAATTAAATTGTTATTTCATTTTAGTAACGGCCAACAAATTATTTTTCAATACCACAGTGTATTACACGAGTCAAATGACTAGTGTGTGTGTGTGTGTGTATATATATATAAAATATGATAGAGATTATTTATTGTGAGAGTGAGATGAGTTAATCTTAACCGTTGAATCTTACATAAATAATCAAAATTAAAACATAACATCATATGAATTTTTTAAATAAGCATGTGAGCATTAAGTATCATTAATTAATTTTAAATCTTGATCATCCATATATAGTTATACTATCTAGATTTGCTCCTCTCACTTCATAATAAACTAAGGTAGTGTTTGGTAGCGTCTCTGGACAATGGAGAGAGACAGGTAAAGATAGTGGAAACGAAAACATAAAAAACATTGTTTATATATCGTATTTGGTTGTGGAGTATAAGATATGATAACTGTTTTCATTTTTTTTGGCAACACGGACAATACAACAAATACATAGTAAAAGACATATGTATCCTGCCAGCGGCGTTGACCTGCCATTGACAGTTGCCATTGACCGTCCAGCGGTCGCTAGACCGTTGCCAGAGGTCACTACCTAAAAGGTATTATTGGAAGAAAAAATATTAAATTTCTGTCTTTTTATCATGTTTCCACTTTTTGGAGAGACAAAAATACCGAAAATTTTTGTTCTTGGACAGAAATTTTTTTGTTCCGTATCCTATCTCTATCACCAAATAGATTTATGTCTTCAGTGTCTCGTATTTCAAGTCCCAAGGACAGTAAACAAATGCTACCTAACTCTCTCATGCGATGCACCCTATATATATAGAGAGAAGGGGGGAGAAGACCAAATGAAAGAAGTGGTTTTATATGAGACTGAGAGGAACAACTCTGACCCATTGAATTTTGCATTAATGATTATGATTGAAACATAAAATCATGTGACTTTTTCAAGTGATTATGTGACATTTTAATCACTTTTAATCCTGACTATTCATATATAGTTATATAACTTAGAGTTGATCCTCTCACTCTCATTTAAAATTATTCCCCTCACTAGATACATCCTCTTTATATTTACCAATCGTACTCTGAGTTTAAATTATATTGTTTCACTGTGTCGTCCTCACTTAATTATATTGATTCTTTATTAGTTCGAGAGTTTATCACTAACACAAACTGAGTCATAAAATTAGTTAACAATATCATTTTTCCTTTCATAAAAGCCATTCTAGATTCTCGATCGGAGGTACAGATTACCAACACGAGGTCTTTTCAAATAACTAGTTCCACTTAAGTTGAGACTAAACCTAAGCACCAACATAGAAGTAGTTTCTAGAAGTATCAAACTTACATCCCTCCAATTATGCCGTAGATTAAGATACGGTTCAAACCTAGTGACTTAATCCAATTTAATGGCAATAAATGTGGACTGGAATGCAACAACTAGTAAGTCGGAGCTAGCTAGACCCTCTCCACCGGGCTGGATAAATTAGTCCTTTGGGATATTTTGACTTTTTATTTTATCTGCGTTTTATTAGTGATTGACGAAAACTATTTTATAAAAAGTTTATCCTATAAATCTTATAAAAATATTAAAAATGGACTAATTTGTCCTATAATTTTAATTGTGAGGAATCACAAAATATTTTTTTTTAGAAAAATCAATTTGTCTGACATTGTTTTTGTAAAAGACAAATTGGGGGTTTAATTCTTAAAGAAAATATGCATTTCACTTGCAATCAAAATTGAATAATAAACATATATATGCACAGTATGCTGTCTTTTATTGTATTTGAACATTTAATTAAATAAAAATATTTATATGAACTAACCTTAAATATTTAAATTGCATTTTTTGACTTCGATATAAACAAATAATCAATTAATAAAATAAGAGTGAGATAGAAAAATAAGAGTGGGTAATAAAATTGGACTATTAAGGTATTGGGTTCATCTAATTTCTACTATTTTTATTATAATATAAATATAAGAAATTACGAGAGGGCAAGTGTATATACACACACATTCATATACATACACACACAAGAAAATTGAAAATTTTAAGGGTGCCATCGCCCCTCTAAACCACATGAGGCGCCAACACTACTAGTTTTCATTTTTCTTCGTCAAAGATATCCCATTAAGGCAATAGCCTGTATTCAATAGATAGATTTGTGTAAAAGAAACAAATTGGAGCAAGTTAATCCTATAATTACAATTAATAAAAACTATTAATAAACTGTAAGTAAAGCATTAGAAAACTAGAAGATTTTGTCATCACATAAAGAATAAACATAAATCACTAGTGAGCTTGCTAGATTTCTAATCTTAATTCAAAAGCCACTTCTAGACTCAGGTTGTATAGTGAAGCGTGTGAAAAAGACATCTATTTCTAGTTTTCACATGATTTTGAGTACTTTTCATGAAAGAATGCCATTAATTATCTGATTTTTTAGAAATTGTTACACTCATTGGAATTATGTTTGTTTGATGACTTTCAACTGCATAATTAGGATTTGAGGTCAAATTTGCCCAATTTTGACACGTGGAGATTAAATAAGCTAAATTAAGAGTTATTTATTGTTATGCTTGCATGGAACTAGAACAAATCTTAAAGAAATATCCATAAATTTCTCTCTAGAATTCAAAAATGGATGATACAAGAGGATTTGGAAGGATGAGAGAAAGCTCAGCAACCTCCGTGTTTGATACTTTTCCAAATTCTCAAGTCTTTTAGGAGAAACAATCGATGTAAGACCGAAGCTGTCGTCTGTCGTCAAGAAGTGATTAAGTCTCTTGCCATTAGAACATCCCATGGGCCCCCACGGCGCCACCATGCCCCTAGTGTGATTACACGCGACGAAGAGTTATTTTTGTTTTGAGCTTATTGATGCTACATTACTTGTTCTTGAGGTTGATACTAACAATTAATACCCAATTAAACCCTAAACATGAGAGAGGCAAAAAAGGGTTCTTTTGGTGGCTTTTAGTCATCTTAGATCTTGGGTCTTGAATTTTCTACAACTTAGAAGATCAAGGAGGCATATATTCTTGATTTCATCTATTTTTGTCTCTCTTCTTGATCGATGATCATTATATACTCTCTATTACTAAGTCTAAATTCTTATATTTTAAGGTAATTATGTAACCTACGTTGAAATTATAAGATATTAAGTTTTTTCTTCAATCTAATGAATATTGTTCTTTCGAATTGGGGTTTTGTTTTCGTGCCTTTTTTTCTAATGTTTTGGTCATCCACGGATTGATGTAGGTTGTGTAAGTGACTAAAAAATTGGTAGATATACCATAGACACATAATCATCATCATCACCATCTACTCAGTATGAATGAATGATCACAAAAAAGAACAAGAAATAGCCACCCTTAAATTTATTCTAATTAAATGTTATGAATTTAATGTGGAATACCATTTATGATCGTTAGTCATCAATTCAGTGATTAAGTGAGAACAAATAACTCAACACTATACACTACTCATTCGTAAATTTATTTTAAAATATGAGTTTAATACAATTTTAAATGAAAATCTTTTGTCTCCAAATAATATCTCCTTCCCTATCCCAATGTGTTGTCACGTGAAAAATAATATTATATATTTATGGGTAAAATGTATTTTATTTCCTCTAAACTTTAGGTCATGTGCAATTTATACCTTGATTTTCAAAATGTGTATCGTGACACCTTGGACTTTTCAGACAATGCAAAACACCTTCTTAGTTAAGTTGATATCCATTTTCACTATTAAATAGTCATGTGTATGTCATGTGCACGATTAACGGACAAAAATATCATTCTTTTTTATTAAAATTTTCAACCCTAAAACCTTCCCACTTAGAAATGGACAAAAATACCCTTCAAATGCTAGAGTTTGATTATAACAAAAGGATATTTTTGTCCGTTTCTAGTAGAGGAGAGTTCAGGATTGGAAAATTTGAATAAAAGAAATGGTATTTTTATCAGTTAATTATGCACATGACATGCATATGACTATTTAACGATGAAAATGAATGTCAACTTAACAGAATGGTGTTTACACCGTTGGAAAGTCCATGGTGTCACAATACATATTTTGAAAAGTTGAAATGTAAACTACATATAATCTAAAGTTTAGGGACAACTATTTTAAATTTCAAGATCTCTTTCAATTTTTATCTCCTACATAGCAATACATGGTTGGTGGGATAAGTAAGAAGGGATATGATTCAGGGATAGAGGATTTTCATTCCATAATTTCATATATAATTGTTAGACTTAGACACTCAATATGAGCATAAATCCACTTGAAAAATTTATAATCACCCGCCATTTCTTCTTAATGAACTTCAAATAGGATTAATCTACTAAGGTTAAACACCTGTTTAGTTGTGAGTCAAATAATAATTCAGTCCTCACCAAATATGTCCAATTTCAAATCCATCATCTTTAATTATTCTCACTATAAAAATTAGCATTAGTCACCAGAATTTGGAATCTCTACCTTCTCACAAACCTACAACCGGTACGGTTATCTACATATATAGTTTGATATTTCAAGCACTTTATCCCTCAATAAGGATTTTGAGGCAAAAGGAACATATGTTGCAAAGACTTCAACACCTTATTTATGCCCCGAGGATAAGCCTGAATCAATGTTTCAAATTGCGACCGCATCACGTGATGAGGGCGCCACAATATTCCAGTTGTGGTCCGCAGTGCAACCGCATGAGACCGTTATTACGATGTGATATATTTTCATATAAATTAACCGTAATAGGACTGCATCAAGACCACATTGGGCCATTACGAGCCGCAATAGACCGAATCAAGGTCACAACGGGTTCCTTTTCAAGTTGCAAACATGCAAAAATCTCACGCCGCATTAGTCGCAATGTGCTCCATGACAGCCACATTATCCGCAACTGCAATAACCCTAACCGCAATCACATCCGCGATCGCAACCACAATTTAAAACACTGGCTTGAATAGTAGCAACAATGATCATTCTCTTTAGTAGTGTCCAAGGGAATCATGAAGCTTGTAGTATTTAGGTGGTTTTATATGGATACATCAGTTACATTGATGATAATTTTGTGGTTTGTGGCTCCTATTTGTATGGTTTCTTGGTTGTGATTAGTATGGGTAGCAGTTCAGATGAATGGTTATTAGTTTCATGTTGATGCTACTAAGGAGTTTTAGGTACAATTGGCTAATATGCTAATATGCAACTACTGAACTTGTGTTGCTTGCCTCTTTTGGGGTTGAGCTTTCTTTTATATATATAGGGGATGACTCTAGTGAGAAGAGTGGTTCATTATGAGAATAAAAGGAGCAAATCTAGGCCATATAACCATACATAGATAGTCATGATTGAAAGTTATTAATAGTAATTAATGATCACGTGATCATTTAAAAATATCACGTGATTTTATGTTTTAATCTTGACCATTCATGTAAGATCCAATGACCCAAATTGATTCCTCCCACTCTCACAATAAACTACCTCTCTCACTTGAGTTGTTCTATATATATATATATATATATATGGAGGTTTGTAACATCTAACATATCTGGGCATGCTACGTATTGCTATCCCTAGTGTGAGTGTAACACATGTAGATATTATCTATTTTGGGGCCTAACTGGGCCTCCCTTAAGGATTTGTTGTTCCCCCTCTCAAGGGGAAAACGAGTCTGCATGGGAGGGTATCCTTCATTCCCCTTCCAACCGATGTGGGATTAGTTCCACCCCTCCTAGTGGGGGCCTAGCGTCTTCGCTGGCTGCACATCGATCCCGAACCAGCTACCCGAGACAGATATGATGCAGATGGTATCAGAGTTGGTCTCGGATCGGTGTGCCAGCCAGGAGGATGCTAGGCCCCCACTAGGAAGGGTAGAACTAGTCCCACATCGGTTGGGAAGGGAACGAAGCATATCTTATAAGGGTGTGGATACCTCTCCTATGAGACGCATTTTCCCTTTGAGAGGGAGGAAGAGCAATTTCGTAAGGGGCACCCAGTAGGCCCCAAAGCAAACAATATCTGCATGTCAAGTGTTACACTCACACTGGGGATAGCAATACATAGTGTGCCCAGATGTGACAGATGTTAGAGACGGTATCATGTCGATCCTGGATCAGTGTGCTAGCCAGCGAGGACATTGGGCTCTACTAGGAAGGGTGGAACTAGTCCCATATCAATTGGGGAGGGGAATGAAGCATGTCTTATAAGGGTGTAAATACCTCCCCCATGTAGATGCGTTTACCCTTGAGATGGGGAAAAGCAAATCCATGAGGGACGACTAGTTAGGTCCAAAGCGGACAATATCTGCATGCTAGGTGTTACACTCACACTTGGGATGATGATACGTAGTGTGTCCAGATGTTACAGATAGTATCAGAGTAGGTTCCAGGTTCAATGTGCCAGGCAGCGAGGACGTTGGGCCTCCACTTGGAAGGGGAGAACTAGTCCCACATTGGTTGGGGAGAGGAACGAAGCATACTTTATAAAAGTGTGGATACATTTTCCATAGACGCATTTTCCCCTTGAGAGGGAGGAAGAGCAAATCCGTGAGGAGTGCCCAGTTAGGCCCCAAAGTGGACAATATGTAGCACGCCCAGATGTGACAGATATTACATGACAGATGTTACACTTATGGGATTGAATGAATCTTTTGCTCAAACTAGAGGTAGATCTTACTTACGGATCTTATTCTACCAATTGATTGTCTTTTCCCTCTTGTTCTTCAAGAAGAACAACAAAGATCTTCCACTATTAGATCTAATTCACAGATCGCATTTGCTGTCAAAGGATTTGACTCTAAGAATGATCCAAAAGCTAAAGCTACTAAGAAGGATTGGCCGATTCATGCTTATTGTGGAGTCATAGGGCATGTGAAAGATAAGTGCTAGAAGCTCCATGGCTATCTTCCAAATTACAAGAAACCTACAAAAGCTTATTCATCATCCAATGTTCATCAAGTCATAGATATGGCGACTTTGCAATCGGATGATGCCTTAGTTTAGTTCACACATGCTCAGGATTAACAACTTATGCAACTGATTTGTTCACAGGTATCCAATGTAGTATGTCCACATGTTGCTTCTGATAATGGTCCTTCTTCCCCACAGGTACTATTCCATCCATCCTCTCTTCAGATTCCGCTTCTAGGTCACACACATGACTAATTGATTCAAAAGCAACAAGTCATATATCCTATACTCTAGAGAATTTTATTTCCTCTTATCCTATTTTGAATTCATATGTTACTTTACCAAATTAGCAAAAAAATCCAGGTGCATTCAATAGGAGTTGTTAAGATGAATGACTTTATCACATTACATAATGTTCTATACATTCCTTCATTTAGAGTAAATTTCATTTCTGTCATGCCTTATTAAAAATACCTAGCATCTTTGTCCTTTTTCATCTTGATTACTTCTTGATCCAGGATCATAGCAACATGAAAAGGATTAGAAGAGGTAAATTGATTAGTGATCTTTATGTCTTCAAGTCAGATACGCCTTCCACTCCAACTACTACACCTGTCATTACTCCATCAAGACCTTTATCTACTCAACATTGTGTACCTATTTCACTTACTAGATCAATAACTAATATTCATACTAAACATCATTCTGTGCTTGTTGTTTCTTGTCACTTCACATGCTAGGTTAGGGCATTTGTTTGATAAAATTTTCAATAAGTCAAGTAGTAGCTTACATACATTTGATTCTGTTTCATTATACACACCTTGTAATATTTGTTCTTTAGTAAAATTCAGAAGACTTTTATTTGTTTGCAATAATAATCTTTCTACTAATCCTTTTGATTTACTACATTGTGACATTTGGGGACCATACCATGTACTTATTTAGTAGGGAGAAAGGTACTTCTTGACCATTGTAGATTACTGTAATTTTACATGGATTCACCTTAAGACAAAATTAGCTATAACTGAAACTTTAAAGAAGTTTTTTGCTTTTTTGAGACAATTTGGAAAGGTTATAAAAGCCTTGAGGAGTGGTAATGCCAAGGAGTTGGTTCTCACAGATTTTCTACAATCCAAGGGAATTATACATCAATTTTCTTGTGTACAAAGGCCACAACAAAATGCTTTAGTTGAAAGGAAGCACCAACATCTTTTGCATGTTGCTAGTGCCCTATTTTTTCAATCTAAAGTTCCAATTAGTTTTTTAGGAAACTACATTCTCACTGCTACTTTTTTGATAAATAGCTTGCCAGCTTCCATACTCAAATTTAACATTTTATATTCCCTACTATTTGGTCATACTCCAGATTATAATGCTCTTAAAATCTTTGGTTGTTTATGTTTTGCAGCAACCTCTCTTCCCATAGAACCAAGTTCTCCTTTAGAGCAATTCCATCTATTTTTGCAGGCTACCCCATTGGCTATAAGGGTTATAATAAGCTTTACAATTTAGAAACCAAACAATTTTATATTTCTAGGGATGTCATATTTCATGAGTCCCCATTTCCTTTTCGTTCTCTTCCCTATACCAATGAATAACCTAATACCTTACTTGATCTTATATTACCATAACCACAACTAGATTGCCCACAAATTCCTAACCCCCAATACCCAACCAAACTATCCATAGCCACCCTTAGAGCCTCTTATTGATGCCCCTGCACCTGTATACCAACCTAACCATAGAAGATCCACCAGAATTATAAGACCTCCAGGATATCTTGGCCAATATGATTACAACAATGTTGTCACCAAATACCTTTTATCCAGCCATTTCACCTATGACAAATTGAATTCACCTTAACAACAATTTGTCATGATGGTTGACAATATCCCTGAAGCGATTTTCTATCTTCAAGCAATGAGATATCCTAAATGAAGGGATGCTGGGCTGAAATCAAGGCAATGGAGGATAATGAGACTTGGGAGCTTATTCCTTTACCTTCTAGCAAGCACAGTTGGGTGTAGATGCATTTATAAAATCAAATACAAGACAGATGGAAAGGTTATGTTGATCATTACAAGGCTAGGTTGGTGGCCAAGGGATATACACAACAGGCTTGGATTGATATTCAAGATACTTTTTTCCTTTTTGGTAAACTCATAACAGTAATATATAGTTTTATTAGCTTGGTCACCATAAAGGGGGCTAGAAATTTTTGCAAATGGATGTCAATAATACTTTCCTTAATAGAGATTTATTTGAAGAAGTTTATATGGATAAACCCTTAGGATGTCATAGTGAAGAGGAGCACTTTGTATGCAAACTTAAGAAGTCCATATATGGACTTAGACAAGTCTTTCGCCAATAGTTCGCCAAATTTTCTATCCTTAACCTTATATGGTTTCAAGCAAACTAAAAGTGATTACTCCTTATTTGCCAAAGGTTCAGGTGTTGATTTAGTGGTTTATTGGTATATGTAGATGATATAATAGTTGTTGGTGCCTTAACTACTCTTATTACCTAAGTTCAGCAACAATTGAAAAACCTATTCAAACTCAAAGTACTAGGAGACCTGAAATATTTCCTAGGTTTGGAAATAGTCAAATCCCCTGTTGGTTCATTGTTGTTTCAGTATAAGTATTGTCTAAACTTGCTTGAAGATGCTAATTTTCTATATTGTAAACCAAAATCGTTACCTATGGAACCAAAATTGGCACTCCTGAAAATTGGGTGAACTTTTACCAAATTCATCACAGGATAGATGTTCGGTTGGCCGATTGATGTACCAAATCATTTCTTGGCCCGACATTAGCTATGTAGTTAGCAAATTGAGTCAATTCACGTCAGCCCTAGAGCACCTCACTTGCAGGCTCTGCATCATATATTGAGATATTTGAAGAATAAACCTGGCCAAGGTATTTTCTTTTCATCATCCTCCGCCTTGCATCTGCAAGCATACACTAATGTAATTGGGGAAGCTATGTAGATACTTGAAGATCCACCATAGGGTTTGTGGTTTAACTTGTGATTTACTAATTTCGTGGAAGTCAAAGAAACAAGTCACAATTTTATGGTCCTCTCAGAAGCGAGTGCCGAACCCTTACTTCGTCACAAGTGAGATCACTTGGCTGAGGAACTTGTTTTGTGACATGAAGGTGAAGCTTGGTCCCTATGGTGTATTGTGATAGTCAAGCCGTAATCTGTAATCCACATAGCAACCAATCCATCTTTCCACGAACGATCCAAACATAGACAAGGATTGTCATGTCACTCACGAAAAGGTGAATGAAGGTTCCATTCGGCTTATCCATGTTCTCTTCAAACATCAGCTAGTTGATCTGTTAACCAAACCTATGCCTCATTGTCTTTTTTCAACCTTAATGAACAAGTTGGGTGTAGCTGATGCATATGATCTAACTTGAGGGGAGTTTACAATTTAGTTAAGTTAGTTGATAATTGATGAATTACTTATAGCACAACTGTATTTAGTTATTCTGTTGAGGCTTGTTAGAGTTTTCCCACTCTCTACATCATGTATATATACTTTACATTCTTCATATAATGAAGAAAGTTCATTCATTCCAAATTCACAAGATTGTCTCTCCTATTTCTCTCTTCTTCACCGTTTTTATCTCTTGTACTCTCACTCGCTTTATAAGTAAGACTTCTAGCACTTCCCTCCCACCATTGCTTGGAAAAAACAAAAATTCAAGGTAGAGCAATAATATGATTTCAAATTTCGAGATATGATGCCAATATATAGAACGCAAGCTTTTTTCTGTTATACTAGCAAGCTTGTTTTATTTTGGACATTATATTTTAAAGAAAAAATTACATCCTGTTTTAATTCACGACATTCTTGAATAAACAAAAGATACATGCAATTCACTTTATCAAAATGGAAAAATGAAAAAATAAAGATGCAAGCACTTCACAATGAAACATGTCTGGTGGTGTGCTCTTAGCATTAGCAATGTTGTGCTCTTTTTCCTAGGAAGAAAAAAGCTTGCAACGAAGGAAAGAAAAAAAGTGGACAAGAAAATATTAATAAAGTGAGAGAAATGGTTAAAACAATAATTAATGAAAACAAAATGAAATTACAAATTTATCCATGATCATAAGTTGACTCATAAAACAAGGGGATGGATTGTTTTGTCCAAAATAAAATGTGTAGCTTGCTAATCATTCATTTACAAACCATAGCTATTTAAAAATTATTCAAAAGGATATTTTTATCTATTAAGAAAAGAGATTAATTTTGATTCATTGTCAATGTAAAAGAGTTGTATAGGATGTTTAATTATATAGTTTTTTTTTCCATAATATTAATAATGTATCAGAATTAAATTCTTAAAAAAGATAAATGATCCTTCCTCTTGAATAATTTATATTTAATCTTTTTCTATAACTTAAATATTTTATGTACTTTAAAATCAAATATTGTGTCCTTCCTATTAATTTTCCTTAAATCGATAATCACATGGCATAATTGTCAATCTATAACTATATTGTTTAATACTTATTAAATGTTTACACCATACTCCCTCCATTTTGGTTTTAGTCCACTATTGTATCATGCAGAGAACTTTGGGTGTTACTTTGGGCTGCAATTAGTTATCCAGAGGGCTACTCTAATGTTCTGGTGGAGATGGATTCCAAGAGTGCTATCTCTCTTATCCAGGAAGGAGAGGTCCGATCATTCAAGGTGTTGTGCTTCCCTTGCCCAGCTTCCTTAGGCGAAGATCGATCACATTTTCGTGAAGCAAACACTGGAGCTTTTGCTAACGAGGGGCATCGCTTGAGTTTTTGGGCTGATTTTTCATACTGTTCCTAGTTTTGCTTCTTTAGTTCTTCATGCGAATGTAATGGGGACTAGTCTCCCTCGCACTTTTTCTAAGCAATAGCTTCCCTTGGGCCCCTGGCCCTACCTAAGAAAAAAAAAACTATTAATTATTTTATGCACATTTTATCCTTATATCAATTTAAGTTTATATTGAATATATGATGAGTGATAAAAGAATATTTTTTGTTTTTTATTTTCATTTTTTATAGAATCATGAGTTAAAATCTTTATCTTAATTCCTATACATAGTCCAAAAAATGACTTATTTTTTGATATAACATATGTGTTAGATGCTTATAAATCATAGCATATGTCATAAATTATGACTTTTCAGATTTTCACTTGCGAGCCTTATTAAATTTACATTCTAGGCATGACTTTGTTACTCACCAAAATTGACTTTTTTCTTCTTTTTTTTTTAAATTTCAATACATATGTGAGGCACATAAAGTTGTCTTACCGCATGACATAAGTGCTTACTATTCCTTCCCATATGTCTTCATCTTTTTTTTATGTTGATTTATTTTTTAACTCTGCATTAACCTTCCACACTTAATTTCTTGATCACATCGATTTTAAAATTTGTTGCAAGTATACTTCTCTAGTGAAAGAAATGTACAAACTTCTATCATTGATACATATATATATATATATATATATATATATATATATATATATATATATATATATTCTTAGGAATTGGTTGGATATAATTCGAACAAGTATAGTCATAGAGCCATTTCTTGGATGGTTATTTCAAAATTCAAATCATTTTTTTCGATAATTAAAGGTGTTTGACTCTCAAAGAGATAACCTGAAAAAAATAATAGGTGTTCACTATTACATTGAAAATCAAAAGAGACTCACAGATGAGCCTAAATCTAACAACCAAAACACATACTGAAGGTGGGATCTTAAAAGTTGCTAAAGGTGCTCTTGTGGTGATGAAAGTAGAAAAGTTCTCTACAAATCTATACAAGCTTTAAGGTGATATGTTGTAAAAGGCAGATGCATAGCAAGTCAAGAAAAAACGACAATGATGTGGCACCACAAATTAAGCCACATGTCAGAACATGGTTTGAAGGTTCTTGCGGAACGAAATCTCATTCCCGAGCTCAAATCGGTGAACTTACCATTTTATTAGCACTGTGTTACAAGCAAGCAACATAGATTGAAGTTTGGTAGATCAACTGCTCGGAGTAAACATATTCTAGACTTGATTCATTCTAGTGTGGGAGTCACCAGAAATGTCCCTAGGAAGAGCAAAATATTTTGTATCATTCATTGATAATTACTCTAGAAGACTATGGGTGTACCCAATCAAAAAGAAGTCAGATGTATTTTCAATATTCAAGGACTTCAAAGCAAGAAAAGAACTTGAATCCAAAAGGATCAAGTGTTTAAGGACAGACAATGGAGGAGAATATACAGATGGAGATTTTCTAGCATTTTGCAAGCATGAGAGAATTCAAAGGCAATTCACAATTGCACACACTCCTCAACAAATAGTGTAGCAGAGCGGATGACAGGACTTTCCTAGAAATGACAAGTGCAATGCTGAGAACGCGGGTTTAACCAAGTCTTTCTAGGTAGAAGCAGTCAAAAATGTTTGTTACGTGATTCATCGGTCGCCATCAACCGTAATTGGTTTAAAGACACCAATGGAGATGTGGAATGGCAAGCTAGCGGATTATTCTTCTCTACATATATTCGGATGTCGGCATATGTGATGTATAACTCCCAAGAAAGAACAAAGTTGGACCCAAAATCTAGGAAATGTATATTCTTCGATTATGCTGACGGTGTAAAGGGGTATCACTTGTGGATCCCACCGCAAGGTTATTGTCAAGAAGGATGTTATATTTGAAAATGAACTGCAAAATAAAGAAGAAATGACAACACTATCAAGGAGAAAACTATGGTTCAGATAGATGAGAAAACTGGAGGAAAAGATTCTGAAGCAAAGCCAGAACATGATGAACAAGTACCGAGTGGCCAATGATCCAGAACTTAGGCGATCAACATGCCAGACACAGTCACCATCATGGCATTCAGACTATGTTATGGCAAGCCACGATGCATTCTATCTTCTGCAGAAGAAGGAGAACCATCAACTTTCAAAGAGACTTTGAGTAGTTCAGATGCTTCTCTATGGATGGCAGGATATAGGAAGAAATGGAGGCCCTGCATAGGAACAAGTCATGGGAACTTGTAGCACTTCCAAAAGGTCGAAAAGTCATTGACAATAAATGGGTCTATAGGATCAAACGAGATGACAATGATCAAGTGGAACAATATTGTGCAATACTCATGGTAAAAGGCTTTGCTCAAAAGGAAGGTATCGATTTCAATGAGATATTTTCTCCAGTTATCAAACTTTCCACTATCAAAGTAGTGTTGGCTATGTGTGCTGTATTTGATTTATATCTTGAGCAATTAGATGTAAAAACTGCTTTCTTCACAGAGAACTTGAAGAGGAGATTTATATACTCTAGCCATAAGGCTTTGAGGAACAAGGGAAAGAAAACTTGGTTTGTAGGTTGACCAAACCTCTGGACGATCTAAAAGAGACGCTAAGGTGTTGGTACAAGAGATTTGATTCTTTCATAATTCGCCTCTGATATAACAGATTGAGTTTAGACCATTGTACATACTATAAGAGGTTTGGTGATAATGATTTCATTATTCTATTGTTGTACGTGGATGACATGTTGGTGGTAGGTCCCAGCGAAGATCAAATCCAGGAATTAAAGGCACAGTTAGCTAGGGAATTTGACAGGGAAGGACTTGGGACCAACAAATAAGATTTTAGGGATGCAAATTCACCAGAGAAAAAGACAGGAAGATCTAGCTTTCTCAGGAAGAACTATTTGATGAAAATCTTGCAGCATTTCAACATGCAATATTGTAAGCCAGTTTCAACCCCACTTCTTATGAATTACAAATTATCCTCAGGTATGTGTCTTAGCAATTAAGCAAAGAGGATGAAGATATCTCGAGAACCGTATGCACAGGAGTGGGAAGGCTTATGTATGCCATGATTTGTAATAGACCAAATATTGCTCAAGTAGTTGAAGTGGTCAGTTGGTTTATGGTAGATCCAGGAAATAAGCATTGGAATGTTGTAAAGAGGATCTTGAGATACATTAAAGGAACCTTTGGATGCACTATATTTTGGAGGATTAGAGTTTATTGTCAACGGATATGTTGATTCAGATTTTACAGGTGATCTTGATAAAAAGAAATCTACTACTGGCTTTGTGTTCACACTTGCAAGCGGAGCTATGAGCTAGTTATCCAAGTTATAAACTCGTTGTAGCTCTGCTACTATAGAGCTGAATATATGGCAGCTACACAAGCTTGTAAGAAAGCTATTTGGATTTAAAAGTTAATGGAGGAACTCGGGCACAAACAATCAAAGATTACTGTATTGTGACAGCAGAGTGCCTTGCACATTGCAAAGAATCCAGTTTTTCATTCCAGGACGAAGACATAGGTGTTCAATATCACTTTGTTCGAGAGGTAGTACAAGAAGGAATGTGGACATGAGAAAATTCACATAAAAGATAACTTAGCATATGTCATGAAAATCTGATCAACCCCGACAAGTTTAAATGTGTATATCTTCTTTTGGCCTATTAGAAATGTAGACAGGTATGGAATTGACAAGATGAGAAAAGATTTTGAAAAATTATTAAAAGTGACTTTAAGTGGGAGATTGTAGACTCGTGCTACATGTAACGCGAAATTTTTATTATAATTTTTACTGTCATTAGGAATTACCGAATTACCGTAGGTAAATATTATATAAAATTTGAGACCAAACAATCCTTAATAAAGGAATATAACGTTAGAAGAGAAGTTAGGAGCAATTCGTGCAAGTATTGCAAACCAATTTTCTGTACGTGTAAAATGACCAAAATGCCCTGAGGTTATTTTACTGAAAATGAGGATCGTGGGCCCCACCCATCCTCAAGGGGATGTTTTGATGTTAATAAGGGATTGTTTGTGTTATGTGTGTTAATAGAGGAGAAGAATCCTAATTTTGAGTTTCCACGCGAAATGACCAAAACGCCCATGCAACTTTTTAACTCCGATTGCGTGCCGCTAGCCGAACCTCACTAAAATGTGTTAAAAGGTGTTTTTAAGCCATGATTAACCATTGGTTAAGCTCGGGTGGTCTCGGGCAATTTTTAAGTAAAATGACCGTTTTGCCCCTCTTTGTAGTTTTGCAAATTTTGAGATTTTCGATTCGTCTAACGAAACCTAAGCAATATTAGGCTCAAATTAAAGCTTATTAAATTCTAATTATTAATCTAGAGTCAAAATTATTTATTTAGATTGATTAGAACCTAAAATTGCTTAAAACACCCAAATTGCTTAGTAATTCACTTAAACCCTTAACCGTAAATTCTCTAAATTGCATGAATACCTTGCCTACACCTAAAAAATACATGGAACACACAAAATCCTCTTCCACAAGGCTGTAATGCACGAAATTATTGAGTAATAAGTCAGAAAATTATTACACAAAAATCCAAAGAATGAAAACAAAGAATCATGAAAACATGGAAACATGATTCCATGTTTTAAGCCACCAAACAAAATGATTTTTCTTCCTTATTTTTTTTCTCTAATTTTTGGTCAGATTTCTTTCCTTCCTTTGTCCATTTATGAGCTGCAAAATCTCTATAAATAGGCATGCTTGAAGATAGTTTAGATGCTTAGTTCATAACTTACACAAATTCTAGTTTTAGGAGCACCAAAAGCTCTCATTTCCTCCTCCTCTTGGCTGAATTCTTTCTTCAAGTTTTCAAGAATATTTTCTTTCATTTCACTCAAGGAAACCAAGTTCTCTTCCTTTCCTTCAAATCAGATTAGGTAGGGAGTTGTTTTTAAGTTTATTTCTATGCTTTGCTAAGTGTTGTTCTTGGTTCAAAATGATGATTTCATGGATTTTCTCTAGTTTTTCCATTTGGTTTTCTTCTTCCTTTTCTTTGAACAATTCGGCCATATGGCCTAGGTGGGACTAAGATGATGGCTTGATGATGAGGACCTTGAAGGTGGGTTGTGAATCCATCACAAGTTAGGCCTCTAAAGCTTGAAAGTTCCACTTGATGCAAAACTTTAAAGAATAATATTTTTATGATGTTTTTATGATCTTGAGTTTAGAACTTGAAAGATGTATTTTTCACTTTGTCTTGCTAAGATATATTGGGTTGAATTTATATTTCTCTAAAGTCTTGGAGGAGCTCTAGTAAAGAAATAAAATGAACTTGCATCCATGTTTAAGTTTATGCCTTGCATAACCATGTTTACTTTCTATGTCATCACTAAATTCTCAAGAATGAATAAATGAACTTGCATATTCATGTTTAAATTTCCAAGCTTGCATTTCATGTTTAAATTTCAAGTTGTCACTTAATCTCTAAAGATAATAAAGAAGTTGCATCTCATGTTTATTTTATGCTCTCACTTTATTTTATAATGGCTAAAAGAGTCAATGCATGGCATGTTTATTTTATGTCATCACCTAAAAATCCTAGAGCTCAAAGACTTGCTTATGAATCATAAGCGAAGAAATGAGATAATTGGAGTTAAAGAATTTATTCTTTAAGAAGTCTTGAAAATTGGAGCTTAAAAAAATGTAATTCTCATCTCCCTCACCGGTCCTATGCGGACTACCGCGCTCCTTTAAGATTCTTCTTCCTCCTTCTTCCTATGCGTACCGCCGCTCAGTTTCTTGCATCATGTTTATATTACAAGTTCTTGCATCATGTTTAATTTTCAAGTTATCACCTTAAATCTTAAAGATAAAGAAATGGAATTGCATATCATGTTTATAATTCCAAGCTATCACCTTATAAAGATAAGATTAAAATAAGGTTGCATAGCATGGTAATAATTCAAAGATGTCACCTAAATCTCTAAAGCTCAAGACTTGCTCCTTTTATCTTAAGTGAAAGATTTAATTATGAACATTCTTTCAAGTTATAAATCGGTCCCATGGTTAATTTAGGCCTAAAGTCCTATGACTTCTTTCAAGTTTAACAAAAGGAATTAGTTTTAAAAGAGTTTTAAAACTTTGTAAGAATTTTATGGGAAGCTAGTAATTTATGTGTACTTAAAATGTGATTTGATGCTTATTAAGAATTTGGTGTCATTGATTGATTCCCTGGTTTGTATGTTATAGTTGTTGTTGCAAACAATGAAAACTTATGCATGAAATAAAGACATATTCTGTTCCTGGAAGAAAGTGTATTCCTGTAAGAGTGCAATTTGGAAAGATTCTGGCTAAGGAAAGATTTGGTATTTAAGCGTGTCCATTGTGACCCACCTCTCTTTCCTGGGAATCTCCAGATGCATGATTACAGTTGGTATATATTATTTCGGCATAAGACTATAAATGAGAAAATGTTATGATGATTATGAATGAAGAATTGTATTATGATATAACATGCAAAGACTTAAAGGTGACTCAAAATATATGAGAAAATGATCCTTTGAACCCATCAAACTATAGGCGGTGAAAAGGTGATTCTTGCCCCTAGTCTGTTCTCTCAAAAGGGTAGAGACGGAATTTTTACTTATCAAAAGGGATAAGTATGCTGGTGACGACTAGCAAGGTATGAGCTCATAACCTAGATTACTCCCAAAAGGGTGGAGTATAGGGTGGCCCAGGAAAATGATGATGAAAGTAACTTTAAGTCACCTAAGAAACTAAGTAAATGCATTATGTGAATATGATGTTCTGCTATGCATAGTATTTATGAGATGATGATGAGAAATATGATATTCTGCTATGCATAGTATTATGAAATGATGATGAGGAATATGATGTGATTTTATGCATAACTATGTTATTATATATGAAAGGAAAAGTTCATTATAAACATGACATGCTAAGTTTATGATGCATTATAAGACGCATGATTAAAAGGACGAACCTCGGTAAAGTATATTTTCGAACTTAATAAATCAATCTTAGCATGCTCACTATTTCATAATAACCCGAGGTTCCTGGGGACGATGATGATGACACAATGCATCATGAGGTGAGTACCCTACTGAGATTCTTTTTATAAGTTTCTCACTCCCTCTATTTTTCTTTCCATCTCGTCTTAAAATAGAAGGAAGCGTTCGTGAATCACATTGAGGCTCTCAGGTACTGAACTTGAATCCTCTAGTTTCACTCGTATATTTAGATATCTATCCCTATCCCTGGAGTGTTATTACTAGGTGCCATTAATGGATGTCCTTCCATCCATATATTATTTATGTTTTATTAGATTGCCTACACTTAGTCTTATTCTGTTGGTAGGCAAAATATCTATATGATATGTAATTATGGATGCTGTATGATGGAGCCAATATATTATGATGTGATGTTTGTAAATTCCTATGTGTCTTTTAAATTTTGCTAAATCATTCACGTTAAGCGGCTCACGTTTTCAATTATGTTTAAAAAAAAAATGGCTCGTAATTTCACTAAGTATTTTCAAAGCATGATTAAGGAACTGAAGCAAAGAGTAAAGTCTAGTAATTAATCAAATCCTGCCTAGGTGTATTGGGTTAATTATTAGGGTGTTACACTACACGAGTAAAAGTCACTTTAGTGACTTTTGAAATTAAAAATTGATAAAAAAAAAGATGGTATAAGGAAAGTTGCTTGCTCAAGTTGGTAAAATTATAAACAACACAAATGCAAGGACGCGAAGGACGCAAGGAATGCTAGGTGCAAGGAAAAGGGAGGTCGGTGTGAGAGCTCTCCCCATTAGTTTATTCATAAAATCAGAGTGTGTATCCTTAGAGTAGTAAAATATACATAGTCTTTTATAAGAGTTTCTCCTATTTTATAGAGAAAGGTGTATCTCTTAGTATAAGAGATGTTATTGTTAATCTTATTTATATATAGGTATATTTTTCTCTTCACATAATGAAAATCTTCTAGTTCTTGTGATTTTACCCCATCATTAGGACTTTCATGTAAATATTATGTGTCACTTCTATTTTTTCTCAACTCTTTAGCTACCATTTTGTTTATGTTACCAACACATAATTATATTTACATCCGTGATTCACGTATGCTAAAATTCTAGCGTTTTACACACACATCAATTAATCGACATATATGCTACAACTTTTCTAACTACTCACTACAATTTGTGCCGGATCGTCATCAGCAAATTAGTGGCCAAAAGCAATCCTTGCTAGCGTGCATGCATCCATGGCATTGCAAGCGTGATTGCCGGTTTGATATCCCAAACGTGAAAGATGTTGATATAATACGCTTATTAATTAGCGTATCTTTCTTTTATTGCAAATTAATACTCCTAGCTAGCTATCATGTGTTAGTCATGGTTATCGGAACATAACAAACTCCTGTCGTTATACATCATGCATACAAACGCATTGTATTTTGGTACAGATTTTGAACTTTGTGGTTGTCTCACTTAGATTTAATTTGTTTGGACCATGCAAAGAGTTAATTTTAGTAGTACTAATTAATTTGATTTAAAAACGTAAAAAGCACGCACGCAACCACGCCGGATCGTCATATTTTCCTGGAAAGTGACAGATAAATTGAAGAGTGGTGGCTATGGAGATACCATGAGAGGCCATTAAATGTGAGCTGAATGAGGATTCATTCTAAGTAAGCAAAGGGGCTAATGTCAACAATGGCATACAAGCATGCGAGGCAGCAGCAACGTACTAGTGAGGCTGGCAGATCTTTATTAATTACTAATACCATGAATGATACTATGCCCCGCGGAAACTTGAACGATACCATGCCCCACTCGGAATCCCCAAAGAGTTGTGCTACATAGCGCGATGAAATAGCCTAAAAACGTGGTGCCCGACATAGGTGGGCCCTTTTTAAGCAACGAACCATTCAGTATTAATAATTAACACTTCATAAATAAATTGTTAACAACCAAGGAGCTCATGTCATTTCAATCGTGTCGAGCATGGAGTCGGGCCGTGTAGCATTTTTTGTCCCAAAAAGGACGGGAAAAAACGTTTTTTGACGATGGATATGGCCCTAATGACTATATTGAGGGCCCATTTGACATTGTATGAATGTGATAGGATAAATCAATACAATATGTAATTATTTTATCTGTTGTTTTATGCAAGTAACATATTTTATAAATTTATCTATCAAACTTATTAAAATGATGAATAACTTAATCAAGTTTAGGGAGGTCAATAGGTCTAATTAGTTTTTAACATGTAATGTTCATTTTTTATTTAATTAAATAATAATAATTATAAAATATCTTAAATAAATAATAATTAAATTAAATAAATATGGATAATAGAATAATTAAATATTTTATAATAAATAAATACTTATATTAAGAGTAACACATGTCTAATTAAAATAAATTATAAATTATATACTACTAAATATATACATAAATAATAAATAATGTGTGATATATATAAAAAAGGTAAGAATTAATAATAAAATTGTAATTTAATACCGATTATTACATTAAAATTCAAATAATTATGATAAAAATACTACAAAATTATTAAATTATATAAAATAAAGAAAATATTTTTATATTTTCATGATTTATTGAAATAATAAATATTTATAAAGTATTACCATAATATTTAATTTGGATTTTAAATAATAATATATATTTTAAAATTATATTTGAATAATTAATAAAAATTATCCTTTTATTTGATTAACATTTATTTATAGTTAGAGTTATTTGTAAACAAATGATAAAATTGTATATTTTAAAATTATATTTAAATAATGAAAAAATATATTAATTTTTGTTTAATATTTATGTATAGTTAGAATTATATGTAAATAAATAATAATATATATTATATAGTATAAAATATAGTATCTTATACGTCACTCTAAATATTGTCTAATATTAAAAACTCATTGATCTTATACTATAAGCCTTTTTGTATTAGAATTTTATTTCTACGAACTGTCAAACAATCAATAGTGGAATTGTTGGAGCAAAGAGAGAAAGAGATAGGGAAGAGAGATTTCACCCTTTTTATAGATAAAAGTTTGGGCCAAGGAAGAGCATTTCTTCAACTCATGCTTAAATATCGTAGGAAAACTTAAGGCATGCTTATTACTGTTTTCATCCAAATCAGAAGAAGATGAAGATGCCAATTCAATCCCAAGTCATTATTTCAATGATACTGAAGCCCAATATGACACTTGTATAAGGGAGATTGTAAGAAGCAGGGAGATATGCAGAAAAACACAGCCTTCATTCCAAGAAAAACATTGTATCCACTCCCCTCAGTTGTACTAAAACTTTTACATTTCAATAAAAACTTTCAGGAGCATTTCAAAAACCTTTCATCATTATCTTGTAAGTCTCTATCTATTTTATGGTCATTAGAACACATCAAACTCCTGTCGTTATACATCATGCATTGTATTACAGATTTTGAACTTTGTGGTTGTTCACTTAGATTTAATTTGGTTGGACCCTACAAAGAGTTAATTTTAGCTGCAGTAATTTGATTTGAAAACGTAAATAGCACGTACGCAACCACGTCGTCATATTTTCCTGGAAAGTGACAGATAAATTGAAGAGTGGTGGCTATGGAGATACCATGCGAGGGCATTACATTACATGTGAGCTGAATCAGGATTCATCCTAAGCAAGTAAATTAAATGGCCTAAGGTCAACAAGGGCATACAATGCAAGCAGGCGAGACAGCTATGTACTGCCTGTGAGTGAGGTTAGCAGATCTATGCCCACTCGGAAATCCCCAAAGCCGAAAAAGGAGAGGAAAAAAATGCCGTGTGACGGTGCAAATGGCCTTAATGACTACATTGAGGGCCCATTTGACACCTGACATGAGGCGTGATAGGATAAGTCAATCCATTATGTAGTGATTTTATTTATTGATTGATGTGGTCAATATATTTTATAAATTTATCTATCAAACTCGATAAATAATGAATAACTTAATTAAGTTTAGGTGATAATATAAAGTCTAATTAGTTTTTAATATGTAATGTTCATTTTAAATAATAATAAATAAAATGAAATAATAAATATTTTAAATAAACAATAATTAAATTAAATAGATATGGATAATAAAAGAATGAAATATTTAATAATAAATAAATATTTAAATTAAGAGTAACACATGTTTAATTAAAATAAATTATAAATTATATACTACTAAATATATACATACATAATAAATAATATGTGATATATATAAAAACGGTAAGGATTAATAATAAAATATTTTAATTTAATACCAATTATTACATTAGAATTCAAATAATTATGATAAAAACAATGCAAATTTATTAAATTATATAAAAAGAAAGAAATTTTTTTTTATATTTCATAGTTTATTGAATAATAAATAGTTAAAAATTACGATAATATTTAATTTAAATTTTAAATAATAATATATATTTTTAAAATTATATCTGAATAATTAATAAAAATTATCCTTTTATTTTGATTCAATATTTATTTATAGTTAGAGTTATTTGTAAACAAATGATAAAATTATATATTTTAAAATTATATTTAAATAATTAAAAAATATGTTAATTTTTATTTAATATTTATGCATAGTTAAAATTATATGTAAATAAATAATAATAATAATATAAAATATAAAATATAGTATTTTACATAATGCCACTTTAAACATTTTCTAATATTAAAAACTTGTAAGATCTTATCCTTTAAATGTCAAACAAACCACGGAGGATTTGTTAAGCAAAAGAGAAAGAGATAAAGGAAGAGAGATTTCACCTTTTTTATAGATTCAAGTTTGGGTCAAGGAAGGGCATTTCTTTACTATTGAAATGCTTAAATATCGCAAGAAAACTTAAGGCATGCCTAGTTGTTTTTATTTGCTATTGTTTTTTAAATTTTGTGATAGAAATACTAAAATAATGAAAATAACAAACACGTTTTCAATTTTCATTTTATTTTTTTCATTATTGTTTTTATAAAATTTTGGAAACATAAAATGAAAATAATCACCAAACATCACTTATCATATACAAGTCAAGGTTGTTCAGGTAAATTAAGCTTGTTGATCAATAAATTTGTCAAATAGGTGATTGAATCAAATGCTTTTATTGATTTGATGATAAATTAGATGACTATATAATCTTTTTTTACTGATAGTGTTTTAAACTTAATTTTTATATTAACTTAAAGACTTTTTTCATAAACTACTTGTGTAATATTTATATTTTTTTTATCTAGTTGTGAAGTATTTATATGTTTTACTTCCTATTTTTTTTATATAATCTTTAGATGGTATTTGACACATTAATTAACAAGATTATTGGTAATCTAGATTATCATTAGAAAGATTTATATTTTAATTTTGATAATATTACAATGAATTTTATGAATATGCATGAAATATAATTTGTAATTCACATTACCATATTTGGTGTGTATATATTAAGAAAGATTATACATATATATATTACTAATATAATAATAATACTAATAGTAAGAATACTAGTTAATAGTTAGCACTAGTTTATTACCCATGCGATATACAGAATTGGCAACTTCAGGCTTAAGTGGGCTAATGTGGACCAAGCCAAAACCAAGTCCATTAAAACCGCATTTGCTCCATTGATTTAATTCTGGTCATCAGGTTGGTATACCCACCTCTAATAGTGAGGGTAGTTCAGGAATTTCACAATAAAAAAGAAATTAAAATAATACAAACATAAATAAAATAATAATTTCACAAACATTTTAATTCAAACAAATATCATTATACTCTAGTGTCTTGGAATTTGAAATTTTAGATGGGAGGGAGTTCTAAATTTTAAAATATTCTAATCCTTAATTTTTTAATAATTCAACATAACAATTAACATAAACATGTACTCAAACTGTTATAAGAGGAATATCTAATTATTCATCATCTAGTTAATTAAGGAAATTAATACCTAATTAAACTTAGTTAATTGTAATGAACACATAATTATAAGTAAAAGAAAAATGAAGCATTACAAAAGAAATGTTAAGAATAATATTAATAGCATGATTGGTACCAAAATAAAAATAGAAAACCATAAGAGCAAGACTTTAAAGACATTTAATCCATAAGTAAGATAAACTTTTTCTTTATAGCTAACATGTATAATTGTTAGCTGCAGAACCCTTCAGAAAGCTTAAAGTCAATATGTTTTGAATGATAACTAAGCCAATTTAAAGAAAATATTTTGAGAAATGACTAATATCTACCTTGAGTTTCTTGAAATAGCAAATATGATCATTCATTAGCATATTATGGCTCTAATAGCGAGAATAATTTCACTTTACATGTGCAAACATGTTTTATCTTGTGTAAAGAGATGGGAACTAAATGGAAGCAATAATTATATCGTGAAATGAGCATATAAATGCTAATAGGTTGAAGAAAATCAACAAACACAAGAAACCAAGACTCTGGTATTCAAAAAGAAGCATTGGACTTTAGAAAGTATGCTAAAGATATAAATATTTTAAGCCAACGTGTTGACAACTTTCAATCTTCATGATTGTAATCTTGTCATCATCAACAAGCATTGATTGGAGACTAGAAGACCAAAAAATCATCAAGAAATTGATAACACACTTCAAAAAGTTCACTTCACACTGAATTTCTAAATGAGGAAAATTTGAATTTCAAATTTGAAGTCAAGTCTAGTTACAACTGACACGTCATCGCTTCTGCCAACTTGGTCAACCACGCCAACTTCTAGAAGGAATTGTTTAGAAACCAATCATTCAAAAAGTAAAAAGATAGTCCAAGAACCACTGTCTCACAACGGCTTTTGCAACAGTTTAACACAAGACAAACTACTCCTCTATACTACTTTTCCAAGACATAACGATGATCAACACATGTCACTTGGATAACAGATCAAGGGCAATGGTCATAAATGCAAATCATCTATAAATAGATATGAGCTTTTAAAGAAAAGATCTTGACAACAAAGAAAGGCTAAAACTGCAAAACTTTCTCCTCATCTTTCTGTAAAGTTTATTACTTCTTGTAATTAGTTTCTTACTTGCAAAAATCTTTTTCTACATTCTTAGTAGATAACACATTCTTCCAAGAATAGTTAGAAAGAAGTTATTCAAGTTTTGCCCAGGACATTCATTGTATATTTTATAGAAACTTAAGTGTAGGTTAGTTTGAGTGGCAAATCCAAATACAAACCTTTGTATCCTTGATCCAGGAGTGATCAGTGAGATAGTTTTGAGAGGCTATGGTAAAACTACTTGCAACGCATCAGTAAGTGTTCTTGCTTATCAGTTAGCTAGAAGGCTAGTTAAAGACAACTAAGGTTAGCTTGGCGACTATACAAGACTCTCGGGTTTAGCTTGAAAAGGCTGGTGAATAACCACTTGATTTGTGACAACAAAGTATGCTTGCTATTCATTGGTTCAACTTGGAGGCTGGTGAATAACTACTTGGTTTGTGACAATAGAAGTTGCTCCTGGTCATAGGTAAGAGCTTGGAAGACTCCTGCAAAGACTATCCTATTTCTTTCTTGATTTAAGAAATGTTTAGTAGAACTCAATTGTTATTGGGAACTGGATAGGAGGATTGGCAGAACTAGTATAAAATATTATGCATATTTTCTCTCCCCTTAACTCTTTTACATTATATGCTTTGTGAATATTCATCTGTGTTTACCTTTACTATCTTTCTCTATTATTATATTCAGAAAAGTAGGTTTACCAAGCAAAATATTATTTCCACTGCACTTAAGTTTAACGCTTAAACAATCTATTTAAGCTTTCAAAATCTTAAGAAAAAGGGGAAGAACAACGAATCACGATTCAACTCCCTTCTTATGCACTTTTTCAAGCTACAATAATTTTGGAAATGGCTAAATGAATTTAGAATTCAATTGATTGATCAATTTAAAAAAACAAATCTACTTGGGTTGTAAATGAAAGATTTGTTCACAAAAACCCTTTTTTTGTTTAAAATCTTATTTTTGTAAAAAAAACATTTATTTGGAAAATAGATTCTTCTTAAGAAAAATAAATCTCGTTTTATATATGATTTTTATATGTAAAAGTAAATCCATTCCAACATATAGTCATGTTATACTAGAATTTTCTTAACATTTGAAAATCAAAATGATTGTTAGCATTAAATGTTATCATATTCCTTTTTCTCTTTTAGGTCCATAAATGAATCCTTAATTGTTAGTAATTAGAATGACCTAATTAAGTGTCTAATTAAATCTATTAACTAGATGAAATCAAATGCTGATACTAATACTAATGATTTACATTTTAAAATCTTTTTTCCAAAATATTGTAATGCAAATCATTTGCATCTATTATTATAAATCACAAATGATATTTTAATCATCAAATGATTTTATTAACATTTACCCAAAAAAAAATTTTATTAACAATATTTCTGTTTGTTACTAATATTTGAATCCTATTCCAATGAAAAAAAATCAAATTATTTGAAAATTAGATTTTAACAATATTTAAGATTTTTACTAAAATTTTATTAAAAATCAGATTTTATTAAAAATAATATTTGAATCTTATTCCTATAAAAAAAATTCAAATCTTATTCCTATGAAAAAAAATTCATCTAAAAATTATATTCCTATTAACTTAAATATTTACTATGTGATTTTTTTATTAAAAATTATAAAATGATAATTGAATTGTGTTCCTATAAAAAAATTGATTCATTTGAAAATCATATTCCTATTAAATTAAATATTTAGTATATGATTTTTTATTAAAAATTCTAGATCTTATTCCTATAAAAACTAATGCAATTAATATCTTTTTATGAGCAAAAAACAAATGGTCCAGTTGAGTGACACGTCAACCATAATTTTTTTGCAAAACCCGATTTAGAATTTTATATATATATATATATATATATATATATATATATATATATATATATTTTGAATCATAATATAATTTTCTATAATGAATATAGAGATTAGCACATGATTTTGTTTAAAAAAAATTATATTTTTAGGGGCCAAATTACACTTACCTATATTGTAGTTTGGTGAACTTTACCTCACCTCATCTCTTTTTGTTGGGTAGCATTGACCTCCTCTAGATATATTGTTAATTATTAGATAGAAGGGAGATCAATATAATGATTTAAAAACTTACAGGATTAGTATAATGATTTCATAAGCTCATGGACCTCTTGAAGAAATTTTACAAATAGATGAATTTTTTAGACGAGAAATGAATTCACGTGGAAATGACTCATGGAGTTTTCCTTATATGGAAAAGTTTCTTTTATAAATTATCAAATATTATTCTTTTAAAAAATATTAAATAGTAACTATATTTTTTTTTACAATTATTATAATTGATAAATTGTCAAAATAAATAATTGGAATAAAAAAATCTATCGAATTTCCCTAATCCTATATAAAATAGTATTTTGTAAAGAAAAAAGTATCATTTCATGTGTGTAATCAATCCCATAAAATAGGAGCCTTGGAATTTAATATCAGTAATAAATCTCATGAAATAAAAACTAAACAATCTATAGCACCAGTGGGAAAAAAATTGTCCATTAAAATGTTGCATCGAAATCTAAGTTTGCCCATCAATTGCTAGTAATTGGCTAAACTCATCAATTTTTTTAAAAAAGAAAAATAACTTCCTAAACAACAAAATAAACTAAAAAAAAGTTCTTTCTACCGCCCCAAAAAAAAAATAAAAAAGAGCTTTAAAATCAAAGTAACAACAACAAATGTCCACCCTAACTTGAAAAGTTCTTATGTTATTGGCAATTACAATAAGAATGCAAGTATTTCTTTTCTTCAATGAGTTCAATTGCATAATACTATCTATCATAAGCTATGATTGCTTGGAATGGGAGTGAAGAAGATAAAGCGCAAGGAATGAAGAAGATAAAAGGAAAAATATGGAATAATTGGAAGAAAAAAATCGTCACAAATTAACATATATAATTACCAAGACCAATAGAATGAGACAACTGATATAGAGTTCATTATACCATATATTCTATGGTTCGCTCACATATATATAGTCTACCTTCTGAAAGTTTTGATGGGCAATAATATAATTGATTGGAAATTATAATTATTTGATTGATAATTATAATTTTTATTGAAATTTAATGAGCAAGATTATGATTTTTTGATTGACAATTATTACTAAATCAATGACTTAATATAATTGGTGCCTTAATTGTTTTTCATGGGCAGGATACCAAATGCTCTGTTGAATAACACGCCAACCATTTCCTTTCTTGCAAAACTCAACTTTAGAATTATATAATAATAATAATAATAATAAATTTTTTGGTATCCTATAAAATTTAAAGGTACCATACCTCTTAGTTATTTATGACTAAGAATGAGTCATATCCTACTAACCTATTTTTTTAAACTTGTCAAATCACAATCGTTGATTACACTAAGATACTAGTACCCTATGGGTGGGAGAATTCTCATATGGGTGGTAATAAATCTAATCAAAGAAAGTAATGTTGTGGGTATAGGTAATTTAAAGTTGCATTATCAGTAATACAAAAAGATTACCCCATATCAAATGCCCACTTGGGGCATTAAACGACAATGTATCAAAATTTGAGAAATTTATTAAGTTCGGGCCAAAAAGAAAGTGCGTTCTTCAATCGCCAGCATCCTCAATTTTATCAATATTTATTGTCTTTTATTTTAATTATATTTTTAATACAAAAGGTAAAATATTGAACATCACCAAATAATATAGAACGGAAAGTTTTTATTTTAAAACACTTAAAAATTTCTTATAATCTTTTATATCTAAATAAAATTTATTTAAAATTCATCTACTTGAAGAAAAAAAATTGTTCATCATAAAAAATAAAAGAAAAAGGAACGAAGGTTTTCTTTTTTTAATCTCAATGGAATTACCAGTATTAGGGTTCTATCGCGTAGAACCCAACTGATACCGCTCAACTTAATAGAGGTCCCTTGACAAAGCATTTCACGTAAATAGTTTTCTGGCTTGCGAAAAAGAAAACAAAATTACCATGTATGTTGGCGTCTGGATTTAAGTTTAGAATTTTAAAAACACAGTTTTAACATTATATATACGTAAGAGGGCAAATTCTTACACGGTGACTATTAAGTTTGTCACCATGTGGTCTCTCATTATATTTTAATTGATCAAAAACAATGAAGTGACTTATTTGCCCTTAGATTCTTCTTCCAATTCTTTTCTTGCAGAAACTGTTTCTATTCTTGTCACTCTTTCTTGACCATACTCCAAACTCTACATCCCACTTTCAATTATGAATTCCATAATACCACCGCACAACAATCACCATTGCCACTGGTCCCTGATTGTACGTCATTTAGGTAGTTTTGCCCCATTTTTTTGGAGAATTTCCCAAGGGTAATAATAATACACCATAACACTTTCGCAGAGCTTAGTGATGAAGGAAAAAAAATAAGCTTCAATGAATGTAATCATTCCTTTGGGCGAAAGATACTATAATACTGCTAGGTGCAGCTCCAAAGAATTTCAAATTTAGGAATAAAGAATACTAATCACGACTCTGAAATACTTGTCTACTTGATTTTATGGATTCAATGCGCACTGAATATAATATAAAAAAGGGGTCCGATGCTCACAAAAATCCCGAAATTCCACAAAAAAAGGGATTGTGATACACTTGACCGAAACTTTTTTCAAATTTTTTTTTTCCTAAATCGTGTTCTGCAATATGACACCAACAGCTACAACTTGGCGCCCGAGACGGTCCTCAAGAAACCACCCAATTTGTGTCTCTAGCTGCACCTGCAAGCTCGGCAGCCACACCAGGCGGGAAGCCTGGGTTGGATATCAGGGTTATGAAAACAGAATAACACAATTAAAATAGAGTTAAGAATTAGAACTGATATAAAATATTTAGATGGAAAGCCCCATAATGAAGAGGGAAAAATCATAATGACAAGAAAGATTTTTCCTATGTGAAAAATAAAAATTATACCTCTCTATAAATATAAGGAGAACAATAACATTTTCTCTTATATTAGGAAAATACATCTTTCTATAAAATAGGAGAACTCAGAAATACTATGTATATATTTACTAGCTCTGAAATGGAATACATACTCTGAATTGAATGATGAAACTGATGAGGGAGAGTTCTATTTATAGGCGAGCATATCTCCCCTGTTTCCTTCCTCCTCGCATTTGTATAGTGCATTATAATATATTTCTGCCACCTCGCATTTTGCATGGTATGAATTTTTAATCCACTGAAAATTGTTTGATCAAAGCTATTCAGTGGTTGCACTCCCCTTTTTCCTTTTTTTTTTTATATTATCATTTGGCAAGGAAGTGGCTTTACAGGAACCATGAGTTCCACAAGGTCACAGCTTGAAGATGCTGCTGCTGTAGGCGACAAACTCCGATAGCCATAACTTCCATGGTTGGCGGTGTTTGTGCTTCGCTTCGACATGGATGACTATATGGTCCTCGACATTTGGGATCGATGGTGGTGATGATGTAGTCTATTTCAATGACGGCAGCCTCTCTATCAATAGTGACAGTGGTGCCGGAGGAATGGGCGGCAGTGCAGGTGGAGGGAAGAGGTTGGTGGGGATAACGAGAAAAGTGATATTTTGAGTTAAGGGTGAAGAGGGAAATATAACTTTTCAGCAAGTATTAAAAATATAAATAGTAGTTAATATAGAATTATTTTAAAAAGGTTTTAATCTCAACTCTTACATAGGATATCAATGGTTAAAATTCAATGATCATGATAGTCAAAAACTCATCAATCTCTTTTTAACAACCCACCCCGTGAGAGAGAAGTTTTATAGATAAGACATTTCTAATTAAAAGAGTTTAACTCGAGCATTCGGTGAGTTGATGTTTGTTGTAGCATCATGCTCGTTTTTATGTTCAAGTTTGTTTTTGGTGATGGTCTCGTGCACTTCATAGTTCGTATTCGTCTTTGTGTTTAGTGGTGTAGTGCCCTTTCATTTCGATGCTGTATACTGTTTTAAATGAACTTCATATGGAAGATGGTACAAAGCATGCTCAAGAGAGAGGTAAGAAGGAAAACTTGAAGTACTTGTTTTCGATTTTGCTTCATATATGGTGTTGTTTGCTTCTATCAATATGATCTTCTTTTATGTATTTATTTGCACTTTGGTCTCATTATTTTGTGTTTTTCATGAGTTTTTTATAGTTGCTTTTGTGTCATTGTAACTCTATATATGCTCCACATTTATTTGGATATTTTGAGTTTTTATCTATTTATTAGAAAAAATATTATCTCTAAAGCGATAGAGTGATATAGATCAATTAATTACTCTCTTTACTAACAAATTATTGATTAGAGTCAAAAAACCGGGACTCAAATTCCTTAAACATGAGCTCTTATGTTTAGTCCAAAATTAATGCATATAGAAAAAATACTATTGGAAATGGTCCTTCCTTATACAACTGATCGTATCAAAAAATTCTCTCATCTATCGAATGAGAGGATACTTGGATAAACATAAAAAAAAAAGTTACTTTCTTTATTTGGTCCGTTTTAATTGTCACTTTAAGAAGATGCACGGAAACTAAGAAACCTAGAACTGAGGATCGTTCATGAATTTTTTTAAATTAAAATACCCATTCTCAATTTTAACCATAAATTGTAAAGGATAAAATTAAAAATTTAACAATAAATTATTTAGTGATGTATTCATTGATAAGTGAGTATACTAAATATTTTGAACCAATAATGTCATGAAATCATTTCTCGTAAAAGTTTAAGTGGATGGATAGAGAACTTAAATGGTTTTATATTTAACATACTCCCTTACATGAATTTTAGCGTGAAATTTTTTTCATAATAGGGATAATATTGAACCCTTGATCACTTGGTCATTGAACCTCTGATATACCATGTCATGAAATTAAACTCTCTACAAAAATTTAAATTGATAGGTAAGTAGAAACACATAAATAATTTTACATCTAATAAACAATATTCGACTAGAAATAGCCAACAATATTTGTCCAAATTCACAAATAAAACTAAATAGACCATTGTGATAATAGCTTACTAAATGATTCAAGGATGCATATTTCTTTACTTTTAAACTCTAGAGCAAACTTGTCTCAGACAATTTTTCTCTTTTATCCAAGCCATAATATAGAAATTTTCAAATGAAATACAAAACATGCATGGTATAGAAGTATGAAATTTTTTTGTTATATAGACACTAAGTCTAAGTCATACAAAAAAGCTATTGAAACTCATATACATGAGTGAATATATATTAAATATAACTAATAAAATCTATTTTTATTGTGAGCATGCCTGTCGGGCTCACGCTGAGACAACACAACACGTGAGAAGTCTAACGACACAGAAATCGTGGTACTTCAATTCAACTCTCTTTCACCTAAGCTTTTACCTTTCCAATGCTCCACAATGAAAATACGGGGCTGTGTGTGCTTTCATTGGTGGCTTTCATTGGTGACACTCCCGAGCAGTGATTCATGCAAGACATGACTTAGGCAATCGTTGACTTTTTTTTTTTATCATTTACTCTGTGTCTAAAAACTCGGTTGGGAGTTTTGATGCATTATTGCATGGTTCTGCGTTAAGGGGCTATTTATTCAAATCACAACAACAACCATGAACATTAAACAAGCGGCAGGACTGTGGGAAGCTACTATAGTATGAGCCGGCGCATGAACGTGTGTCGCTAGCTAAAAGTCATGTTATCTGTTACTATGCAACTGCAATGTCCCTGCCAACGATTACCATGCAACCATGTGGTTGTTAGCAGTGTGACCCGATCGATCGGCCATGCGTACTGTCTTGGTTTGACTTTCTTCATTTCCATTGGGTTTGCCGAGTTGAATTATTGATCGATGTGAATTGCTTCCTTTATAGTTCATACATGTGGCATATTAGACGTCCTTGCAATTTATACAGGAGAATTTCTACTGAGATATATGGAAAATGTTTATCAGATTCTTCGGAAAAAAAATCATTCAAATTAAAGAGGTTGGCTGAGATTAAGTGATAGAAGTACTCACTCATCCAAAAATTAATACTTAATAATACGATGTATCATTCTGACAACTTAATTTTGCAAGGGTACCAGTACATACAGCAAAACAAGGGTCCCAGTAGCCTGTCCATATGTCTGTCAATAGCTGGTTCAGTTATATTTTAATTTTAAGATAACTTATTATAATAATTAGTAACTTACTAAATAGGTAATAATCTAAATGTATTTAGTTTAAATTATGTTATAATTCTCATATCTTCTTCTATTTTGAAAAAGAGTTTACTTTCTATACATTATTAATGTAAAATAATTTACACTAACATTTAAATAGGTGCTACAGAAGCAAAAATGGTTGATTTTCAAAGTCTTTATCTAAAACAAAACACTTTATTTATATGGAAACACTTGATTGGATGTTAATGTAAAGCTATTTGATATTTATAGTATATAGAAATTGTGCATTTGGTTTATGAA
This sequence comes from Dalbergia oliveri, assembly GCA_030441495.1. NCBI lineage: Eukaryota > Viridiplantae > Streptophyta > Magnoliopsida > Fabales > Fabaceae > Dalbergia > Dalbergia oliveri. The sequence continues at coordinate 18,066,718 of JAMLFY010000007.1, forward strand.
AATATTTTCTATTTTCATATTTTTTTCATTTTTTAAAAATTATTTTCATTTAATTTTCATATTTTCAAAATTTAGGAAATGCATCCGTTTAATTTATAAAACTAGATTTTGTTTTAAAAAATGAAAACAATGAAATTTTGTTTGGTTTATTTGTTTTCAAAGTGTAATGCTTAAAATCAAATTTAAAATAATAAAATTATATTTGTTAGTAAACAATAAAAATTATATAAATTTGATTTGTATTGGTTCTTTTACTAAAAGAATTTATAAAACCAATAATCAACTCTATAAAATATTAATACTAAGAAGAAAATAAATTTCTCACCTTCTTTTTTGAATGTAATCAAAGGAAGCATATATTCAATAAAAAATAAATAGCATAAATGATATAAATAAATTTATTAAACTTTGAAAAAGAATAAACAATAAAAAAAATTCAGATATGGATATATTATACTAGGTGAAAGAATGGGAAGAACAAAATACCTACACGAATGTGTGATTGGCTTATTGGCTTTGTGATCTTTTCAGTAGATAAAAAATGGAATGAAAAATGAGAGGCTCCCACATGTTGATGACACTTGACACATGCCCAAGAAAATGTGATTTCCACTTCAGTGTAGCCAATATGATTCAGTGTCAACGATACGAAAAAGAGGTGTCAATGGTGAGGTGCATTGGTTTATCAATGGACATGTTCAAAAGCGGTACATTGAAGCCAACAGAAGAAAGTTTCCATATATTTACTGTCATGCCACCACAATTTTTATTGAAAATACTTTCACAATTGTCACTCAAAGTAAGTATATTATATCCTCCAATTTTGAAACACATGTAAATTGATCCCTGAATTTTTTTAAATGTGCAATCTAAGATCCTAAAAATTTTTAAATTTGTAATATTTTTATTATCAATTGATTGAAAAATTAACATAATAATCAATTTATACATTCAAGAAAATTTAGGAGATCAAATTGCATATTTTCAAAGTTTAGTGTCTAAAGTATACATGACTTACAGTTTATAATGGTAAAGTGTAGTTTTTCCAACATTTTATGTTTGCCCCTCTTCATTTTCAATCATCTTTCGCCATTGATAGGAGGTACAAATAAGGTCGTTTGTAACCTAAATAAAGGTGGCTATTTGAAGGTCTAGGCTTGTGTTAGGTCTTTTTAACATATTAGCATGTTAGTTTGTTTGAAATAATTTAAATTATACTAGACTTTTGAATACATGCATCACGCTTAATTAGGCTAAACCACAAATTGTGAAGCAAAAGCCAAACATGGTAGGGGGCTTCAACTGTAGATTAGCATGCAAAAGGAGTTACAACTATGCAAGAGGATTCTCGACGCCACAACAACCGGTATCATTGGACATTGCACAACATACAATTGGCGAGCCAAATCGGCATGCATGTTATTGTTCCCTAATAGGGTGAATAGTATGAGATTCAAGCTCTTACAAGACAGATGAGAGCTAGTGCTGCAAGATAGTTCAACCACAATTCATCTTAAATCCCTAATCTCCATGCTAGAATTAAGCCACCACTTCCTGCAGGTTTTACGGAAAAGTAAATGCTAATACCAACAGCCTTATCCCATTTATATGAATATGGTTTGAATAGATTTCTATAAAATCAATAGAATAATTTTCATATTCTGTTTATATGTAAGCAAGCATATCTTTGCCCCCATAAAAAATTTAAAAAAAAATTATTCAGTATCATATAAAATTCAAGGATACCAAAACTTTTTAATTATTTACGATTAAGAATGAGTCACGTGTCTCATTAATCCCTCATTTTTTAAATCTATCAAATCACAATTATTGCATAATACATAATTGAATGATTGCAAAAACTTATTTCTATTGACGGTATGTCAAAGTAAAATCTTAAAATCAATCACAATCTTAAAACTTTGATATGAATTACAAGGAAGTGATCCTCTAAAATGAGAAAGTGATGAGTTATCACCATTAGATCAATTTAGAGGAATTCTCAAGTTGGTAACCCCATCATTTTCTCACTAAGGCTCTGTTGGTGTATCATATATGATGAAGTCTAATAGTATAGTACGAGGATTCCATTGTATAATTTTTTATTCCATCCATTGTTTGGTGCGTCATATGACTAATGGCGTGCGGGCGGCAATTGGCTAGGGACAAAAAGGGGGCGGGAGGTCATTGGTGGGGCGGAGCGCAAGGGTGGGCATTGATGAAGAAGAGTAAACTAGGGTTCATTTGAGATTGACTAGTAATATCATACCGACCTAATAATTTAATCCTATAGTCATAGTGTCGCCGGATTGCAACGGGCAGCGAAAAATTAATCTTGTTAAGATTGGAGTCGCCACCAAGTTTATTTAATTGGGAAAACATGGAAAAACCCGTTTTATTTAAAATTGGTCTTTGAAACCAGACTTAAGCTTGGAGTCGGTTATGCATAGAGAAGGGTAGGATTTAATCCTACGCACCCTAGTACACCGTTCTTAAACGGTACCTTAATTGATTTGTGCAAATTATTAATAACCTTTCAAAATACTTATTTTTATATTTTATTTACAACAAAATTTCAAAAGATAAATTGAGAAACACCAAGTGTCACAACTCAAGTGTTCAAAATATATGTTAACAAGTACGGTTAAATTAACAATTTTATTCAAAGTACCATATTTCACAAATAAGTAACAAATTTAAATTAAATATATGAAAATAAGATTTTTTATGAATTATAAATATTTACAAATAAGATAAAAATTTATTTTAATATTTTTTACGAAAATAAAATAAAATATAAAAGAGAACATGCTTTTAAAAGAAAATTGGAACATCAAGTTGTCACAACTAGATGTCCAAAATATAAAAGTTAACAAGGTCAGGTTAAATTAACTTTTTTATTTGAAATAAAATATTTCCTAAAGAAAAGATTATTTAAATTAAATAAAATCTCATAAAAAATTTACAAATAAGACAAAAATTACAAAAATTTAATTTTGACTTGACAGGATCGGAATGGCATCTCCTACGCATCCTTGCAATGGGGAATTCAAAGTCACAGTCTTCTGAAAATATTTATATATTTTTTTTATTATTCTAATTTTGGAAAGGAATTATGAATATAAAATGTAAAGGCTAAAAATTCTGGAATATAGAATTAACAAGCCGTCATGGTTTAGTTAGTTTTTTTTTAAAAAAAATATATTTATCGATTAATTGACTCAAATCCTTTTTTAGTAAAACAGGATACTCTAAAATTTATTTCAAACTCAAACTATATAAAAATATTTTTTTTTTTATATTTTAGACCCAAGTTAACCCAAACCCAAATAAGCCTAAAAGCTAAAAACAAATAGATACTAACCGAACAAATAAATCTAATCTAAATGAAGGAACCTAAAATCCAATCCATCAAAAACGAAAATAAAATAACACTACTCTAAAATAAAATAAATAAAATTAAAATTTATTTTATTCTAACGCTAATAATTTTTCCTAATTTAATTTAATTTCACTAACCTAAATCTACCCTTTTTCCACTCTCACTCACACGGTACACACACTCACTCCCTCGCGGACACACGCTCACACACTCCACGACTCTCTCACCTTCACACGCACACTCTCACTAAGTTCTCTCACACACTAACACTAACACAACACAAATATCACAAATAAAAAATGATCTGAGAGAAATAAAGAAGCTAAGAGAGAGAAGGGGATAAGGAGAGACCTGAAAGAGTGAGAGAGGTAGATCAGGGGAAGAGGTCGCGGCTGGCGCGGGGCGCTCGGTGAGGCTGGCGCGATTTGTGGGCTGGAAGGGGAAGGCCACGCGGGCAACCAAAGGCCCGCGGCGGTGATATGAGGGGATACACGATGGGTGAGTACGAGCTTAGCGGCGGCAAGGCTAGATGACGGCTTCGACTAAGCGCGTGGTGGGTGAAGATTTCGAGGCGCGAGGGCGGAGGTGTCGTTCAGTCTGAAAACGGCAGCGCCTACGTGGTGGTCTCGCGGCGGAAAGGGAAGGGATGACCTGGGCTGGGCTTGAGCGGCGAGATGGCGCGTTCACGGTCGGGAGCGGTGGTGTTCGGTTCGAGTCTGAAACGGAGGTGCGGGTTTGCGAAGGTGCTATGGTGGCACGGATGGGGAAGAGGATGCATAGAGGAGGAGGCTCGATAGTGGGGAGTGGAAGAGGAGAGCTTATGAGGATGATGATGACGTGAGGATGATGGAATCGTGAGGGAGGAAGAGGAAGGATGGCAGAAAAGGGGTGATGATGATGGTGTTGCAGCTGAGTTTACCTTGTTCCTTTTTGTTGTTGGATTCCCTTGAAGCTGGTTCTTTGCAGCTTCCTTTCCAATTGACTATATGCTTTTATTTCTAGTATTGAATTTTTTTATTCCTGCCTCTGATAGTTCCTAATGATTATATATAATTCCAGGTTGATCAAAAAATTTACAGGTTGGCTATGGTGTATTGTGATCCTTCGCTCATCAAAAAAAAACTCAACGTCTTCCAGGGAGTGGGGGAGGAACACTATCATTGTGTCCGGCCATTTTCAAAACTCCCCATCATTATTGATTCACGAGTCTGGGCAGAGACTTAGCAGTGACTCCTGTCTCCCTCCTTTCTCTCTTTTTTGTTTTATTTTATTATTTCATTTTTGTTTAACAAATGGACAGGACAAAACTAAAAACGGTGGTTTCTTTGCTTTTTATTTTTTCTATTCCTGAACTCACATACGTGCAAGTTGCGGGCTTTTAACAAAAAAGGAAATAAAGTAAAATGGGCTGGACAATTTTGTTTTGATTGGGCTGAAAATGTAAATGAGCTGAAGGATTTTTTTTTGTTTTGTTTAAAAGAAGGTAAATAAATGAAAAAAAGAAACCTATAAGGGGAATACAAATTATGCAAAAAATTTTGGGTTTTAATTAAAGAGGACAAAATTTGGTATTCACACATAGGATAAAATAGTTTGATCATATAATATTATACTATCATAAATGACACCAAACATGTGATTAAAATGTACCTTAGGCCATGATTGATGCATCGTATAGGATAAAACTTGATAGTAATAGACATACTAATACAAGATTTGATAGTATAATATGAGAAATTCATTGTATAAGTGTTTATCATATAAATTATTTGGTACGCCACATAATTGGCGGTGCTGAAACTGGGTGGCAGGTAGCAATGATTGGGCTAGACGATGACTGGATAGCGGGTGGTAAGCTGCGAGCGGCGGTGACCGGCCCAAGCAGGTTGTAATGCAGATGACGAGGCGGAAGTGATCACGATGCAAGACACGAACAAAGAACGGCTCCTGGCAAGGCCTTTAGCGGAAAGGTACATGAATAAACTGATTACATACAGAATAAGAGGAATCTTGAGGTTGTATAGATATAGGACTATATAGTTAAGGATGGCTTATATGAATTGATTGGTACTACCTATGTAACAAAGATGCATCTTCTTTTCGGAGCCATCACGAAAGAACTCAGAGGTAAGCGTGCTTGACTTGGAGCAATTTTGGATGGGTGACCTCCTTAAGTTTCTAGGAAACATTGAGTGAGGACAAAGCACGCTGAAAAGACCCATGTTAGTTTGTGGGAGGTTCAATCCATAAAACAGTCAGGGATGTTACAAATGATATCAAGCCTGCACCTCTCCCAGGTACGTGTGGTTCTGACGACCAAGTGGAAGCTATGGGCATGTAATGCCCAGAATAAGGGCAGGAGTGATCGTCGTACAGAAGGCAGCAAGGAGTAGCTCCTGGTAAGCCTCTAAGCGGAGGGGTACATGAATGAGGATTACCATAGTTTTAAAACTCAACCTGATCGACTAGTAAGGTACCGGTCACTGGGTCATGATTCACAGGGGTCATTGCAAAGGGTTAACGGATTTATACAAAAAATATGTAAAAATATATAAAAATTTAAATTAGATATAATAAAATGATAACTAATTAACAAGTTGATACCCTTTAAAGGATCCAAATACAAAAACATAAATAAATAACATAAATTCCTAAATATTGTTCACACTTCACAATAATGAATCACAATTGACAAGTTCAAAACATAATTACACAAGCAAACTCACAAAGTTTTACATTACAAACTCACAATTCGTGACAATACAAATAAAGTTATTGCATTTTTTATATATGTCATATTAGAATTTTTTTTAAGGTTTTAAAAAAGAAATTATTTAGCAAAAACAAAGCAAAAAAAAGGAAAAAAAAAAGTAAAAAAAAAAAAAAACTTCAACCAATTAAATGTGAATTGGCAGAGTAAAGGCAACTTTTTGATGCGGGCGATCCAAATAGTGGCTGAACGGTTTCATGACCAATTTCACGGATTAAAAAGCAGGAAGGGTTTTTAAACTATGCCGATTACACACTAGAATGAGAGGATCCTAAGGCTGTATAAGTATGGGACTATGGTTGATGATAACTTATATGAATTGATTAATACTACCTATGCTAACAAAGATGCACCTTCTTTTCAGTAGCCCATCACGAAGAACCCCAGTAAACATGCTTGACTTGGAGCAATTTTAGGATAGATGACCTCCTAGAAGTTTCTCAGGAAGCATGTGAGACATAACAACCTGAAAACCACGTGTTGGTTTGTGAAAGTTGACAATCCATAAGGGTAGGAAATGTTACACTGGTGAGGGTGGGCATTGACATAGAAGAGTAAACTAGGGCTAATTTGGGATTGACTACTAAAGATAATATTATCAATTGTTAGGCCTCTTAGACCTTAATTTAACCCTATAATCATAGGATAAAAATGACTTGATTGTATAATATTATACTATCATATGTAACACCAAACATATGACAAAATTGACTTTATAGTATTAGCTAATATAATTATGTCTTTTCTTATATATAAAACGGGGCCTTATAGTATTAGCCAATACTATTAGGTCTTATCCTATGTATCAAATGGGGCCTTAGAGGATTCTAACTTAAAGAATCCAAATTCAAATTAAAAAGATATATATTTGAGATAAAAGTATCAAGTTAGTAAAAACTGGTCATGTTTTACTTAGTAATACTATTTTTTTGGTCTGCTAAATAATACTAGTTAAAACGAATATTAATTTCATTACTTGTTTAACTAAACAACCCAAAAAAAGAAGGTAATAACCATGATACATATTTGTTCCAGAATGGGTTCTGTGAATGGGCCTGTAAACTAGGCCTTGTCTTTAAATAGGATATACTGAATCTTGTACCGGAACAAATACTATTAAAAAAGAATGTAGGACAAGATTTTGACAAAAATAATATAAAATAGGGCAAGAGGGGACAGACTGGTCCAAAAGTCACGCCCAATCTGCCTTGCAAGTTTAGCTGGTTGAGTACTCGTAGGTTATTACCAAAAATAAAAAGGTACTTGTTGGTTTTGGACCATAATGAAAAAAGTACTAGTACGTTAAGATAAAACTCCCAAGTGAATTTCGACCAAAAAGCCTGTCAAGTGAATGAATTATTCAATTCTTGACCAAAAACAAAAAAAATGAATTATTCAATTAATTCGAAAAAACAAAAAGACAAAACTGTCAAGTTGGCTTTTCATTTCCGCAAAAAGACTAGCATTGGTTAAGACTACATTTTATAAACTTGAATTCTAAATGAATTTCATTTTGTTAAATTAATTTTATTGAAAAAGTGTTTTAGGGTACGTAAAGTGCTTTATATTACTATATAACATAATTTAACAAGAACTACTATATGCCGATTACACTTTTTTCAGAAGACAATTTTGTAGTTGCACACACCTGTGAGATAAATCAACCAAATTTTGAAGAAGAAATTTGCTCTAGCCTAGCCAGGGGACTTGCCCTTGGTGGTGCCAATGTTTCTAAAGTAGCAGAGAACTTGATGCTAATAAATGTTAACTCCACTCCAGTTATAAACAAAAAGATGCCATCTCAAAAGTCTTATTAACTCCAGTTTCACGTCCAGCACACCAAAGATCGAGCATACTAATAAGTCTGAGATTAAGTTCAAAGATAAACATTATTTGTACATATACATATATGGAAAATACACAAGCATTACACAAGAAGTGATTCAACTCAGCTCAACTCTTGTTGGGCAACCCATGTTCCTGGAGTCTAGTGAGTGCCTTCTCAAGCTGGCTCCATTTTTGCTCCAATGTCCCAATGTACCCAACAGACATCCTGACAAGACCAGGTGAGATTCCAGCAAGTGCCCTTTCCTCAGGGTCCATCTCACTGCTGGTGCTACTCCCAGAGCATGACATGAGTGTCTCATAGTATCCCAAGCTAACTGCCATGAAACCAAACTGCCCGTGGTTTTGCAAGTGGTGCATGAGCCAGTTAGCCCTCTCCTCAGTCTCCATGTCAATGCAAAGAAGCCCACCAAAGCCATAGTCCTTGTTGCACATGGACTTCAAGAGCTCATGCTGTGGATGCTCCTCCAGGCCCGGGTAGATGACCTTGAAGCCCAGATTCTTCAGCCTTGTGGCGAAGACCAATGCACGCTGGCAGTGCTCCTTCATCCTTAGGCCCAAGTGGGGGATTCTCTGAGAGTTCGAATGCCACCTTGGGGTTCATAGTTGGGCCCAGTATCATTAGGGCCCCCTGGTGGAGGTCCATCATTGAATTCACCAGGTTTGCAGGCCCACACACAGCTCCTGTCAATTAATCAGATTTGATGTCATGAAAAAAAAAAAGCAAAAGTGATAGATTAAATGAGTTACAGCTTACAGGTGCATCTGAAAAATATTTTGAACAAAAATTGATAGAAATAGTTTTACAAAAATATGATTTTAAATAAAAATATTTTTTTATGAAAAATTGAAACAAACACATCCTATAATATCGACTATACATCTAATTTATAACTCCCATATGTATGGGTTTTTCGATTAGAGTGTCAATTTAAAATTTAATTACATTATATTATAATTATCATTTAAAATTATATTTGCCACAGCCAATACTATTGTATTTACATGTATTGTGATTTATATATGATTTAAAACTATAATTACAAACTATGATTGCCCGGTGGATAATAGATATTAAAAAAAATGAAGTTTTATTTTATTTTATTTTTTGCTTTCTTTAAAATTGTAGAGGTAAATATCACCTCACCAACTCTTGTTTTTCTTTTATCCCATTAATGACCATTCTATTCTAAATTTCTAATAATAATATGAACTCCTTATTTTCATGAATTTATATTTTTACATATTTTTCAGTGTTGAATTACAATTAAGTTAATTTTATCTTTATATAATTATACTCTAATTAATTTTATCTTTATATAATTATACTCTAATTTTATTATATCATAAAATGAGACACAATTATGTGAAAATGACTAGGTCTACATTCTTCCATAACATTAACACGTGTAGGAGAGGAAAATGGAAAACAGAACTGAGAAACGGACAGGGAACAGAAAGACAACGATTATTCATGTGGCCGCATATGCAGAAAATTTGGGATCACATGAGTCCAAAGGTGGCTAGGCTGAGGTCGTGTATAAATTGCATACTTGCTTTAATAAAGTATAGACAGAATATGAAAATATAGCTTTTTTTCTACAAAAGTATTTGTCGTACTGTAGATGTAATTGATTTATCTCCCAGAAGGGGTGTCCTATGTCCTAGTCGTAATGTCGTTGTCCGGTGACAGTTACGAACGAGCTTGTCAAGACTGATGTATACGGGTACATGACATACGCGAAATACTAAAAAGTTGGGTGATGTATACGGGTATCAAGGTACATGACATACGCGAAATACTAAAATGTTGGGTGAATTAAATCAAAGGCGTCAATAATTACGATAAATTTTAATAGTTAATTATAATATATACTTATTTCAAAGTAGAAACTTTTTAAAAACTTTATTCCTTTTCACTCAAAAAATAATAATTATTATTCCTTTCTATTTATTAATTTAAAATCTTAACACGAATGAATTTTTTATAGTAATTTTATTATTTTTATTAATGCTGATACAATAATTTAGAAGAATAAATTTTAACAAGTCCAAGTAATTCTTTTTTTTTTTTTTTTTGGAAATCATCTTTGAACTTTATGTCATTACTTAGCAGCCTCTATTGATCAGTAATGCGTAACACACTAAATTTAAGTATGCCATAAATATATATATATATATATATATATATATATATATATATATATATTTCCCGGGACATTTGTAGATAAGATAAACTCGAGGAAGAGTTGTGATGGCCTCATGGGTTCATCCATTAAAAAAGGAGGGTCTTTTAATTAATTTAATACATATTAAGCTCCTCTAAAGTAATAACAACATTATTAGGGAGAATGGACAGTGTTATGTAAAGTATCCACTACATATATCAAAATCTTGCTTCGGTTTATTTAATTAAGACAATTGTCGCAAGGAAAAGGGGAGAATAAATTAAACCGACGCATAGCAGCCTCGAATCATGCACATTTCATAATTCACAACAAGAATTAGGCAGAATTATTCACGTTTTGTATTTAGAAGTGAATATCTTATTGGGCACTTGTTTATCACCTTGGGACACCTGACGAATGAATGGGATAAGCGTGGGCCAATACATGTTCAAAGATAATGGATCATGGTTGAATTTTATATAAATGATTCATATTAAAATAAAAAATTATGTGATTTTTAAATGATTATAAATATTAATTATTATTAATTAATTTTAAATTTAATCATTTATATATAATTATATGACTAAAATTTATTATTCTTGCTCTCATAAAAAAAAATCACCTATCTCATTTCTCACTCTCATTTCATTTCATGGATGGATGAGAGACCCAATTTAATGTGCAAATAATCTATTGTTTGTCAAACGTATTTATTAGCAATTATGAATCTGATGCAGAAAAATTTGGGAAAGAAACAAAAGAGAGGACAAGACACAAACCTGCGATGATATCGGCCCCACCGCTGATGAACTTGGAGATACTGTGAACCACCACATCAGCACCCAGCCTCGCCGGCGACAGCACCATCGGGGCGAACGTGTTGTCCACCACCACCGTCACCCCCTTCCGGTGCGCCAACCTGCTCAGCTCCGGCACGTTAGCCACCCACAGCGTCGGGTTCGACACCGACTCGAAGTACAGCACCTTCGTCTTCCCTTCCACGATCGCCTCCTCCACCATCTCCAAGTCGTCAACGTCCACGAAACTCGTCGTGATGTTGCACGCCCTACCATAACAGAATCAGTTATAATGGCACCGCAATTAGTTACAGTTAGTTACAACGGCACCGAAATCAGTTTTAGATTAAACACGATTAAACACTGATATGGTACGGACAGTAAAATCTTCAGATCACATGGTTAAATGCTATGTCAACAGGAAAATTTTATATGACACATGGAACTAATGCGTGGAATTTTCTGTTATTTTTATCCCTCAATTAGACATACGCAAGCAATTGCTGTTAAGTACCTAGGGAGGAAGTGGCGGAGGAGGGCATGGGTACCGCCGTAGAGGGCTCTGGAGGCGACGATGTGGCCTCCGCTGGAGCACAGCTGGAGGAGGACGGCGGAGATGGCGGACATGCCGCTGGCGGTGCAGTAGGCGGCCTCGGTGCCCTCGATGGCGGCCATGAGGCGGCTGAGGTTGAGCACCGTGGGGTTGAAGTGGCGGCTGTAGATGAAGAAGTCGCCATCGGGTCCCAACTCTCCGGTGAACATCCTCCGCATCGTCTCCGGCTCCATCACCGTGAACGTCGCCGACGCCTCGATCGACATGTTCACGCCGCCGTGCTCCCCGAACTCGTGCCGCGCGCTGGCCAGCGCCGCCGCAGGGTCGTGGTGGCCGGCGGCGGGGTTGAACAGCGTCATCAGCTTCTTCGGGTCGCTGCCGCCGTTGTCGGTGTCGTCGGAACGGCTGCGTTTTGAGGGGGTGTAGATGGCTGTGTCACCCATGGTTGTGGGGTGGTGTCAAGAAAAATGGGAGGTTTTAAGAGACAAAGTGCGAAACCTTAATTGACTCTGTATGTGATGTGGAAGGTTGTGTGGCGTTGTTGGGCAAATAGTACTCGAGTTTCGATGTGGTGCGATAACTCTGTGCGGGTATATATAATTGTTAGGGCGGTTATCTGGAACTTACATGGATTGTATTAATTTTGAAAAACGTAAATGTGAACGGTATTTTTTTTATATTTTTGGTAAGTAAATGTGAACGGTATTGTATCATGAATCAATTGCCATTCAAAATTAAACGTGTGCATTTTAAGATAATAATAATAATTTAATCTTAAATATATTTTTTATCCTTAAAAGTAAATAAATTTTAATTTTAGTCAAAAAAAATTATTTGATTTTGATTCAAGTATAAATAAAACTATGTGGTTTTAGTCCCTATCATTAAACTGTTTATGTTAAATATTGAGTATTGATAAAAATTAGGGGCCTTTTTTGTTTAAGTTTTAGTTTTCATTTTTTTTTTACGATTTTATAAGGGAAATATTAAACGAAATGAATATTAAAACTAAAATTTGTAATTTTTAAAATTTTCATATTTCCTTCAAAAAATCAAAACCAAACTAAACTTAGGTGACACTGAAACCAAACAATAGTTTAGAAATCAGTAAATCGAAATTAAAAAAAAATCAAAATCAAAATCAAAATTTGCTTTATCATTAGAATTAAATAGGTATGAAATAAAATTTTGTAGTAATAACTCATTAAATTTGAGTGAAAGTTATTCTCTTTTAGCTTATTTTTTAAAAACGTAAATGTGAACGGTATTTTTTTATATTTTTGGTAAGTAAATGTGAACGGTATTGTATCATGAATCAATTGCCATTCAAAATTAAACGTGTGCATTTTAAGATAATAATAATAATTTAATCTTAAATATATTTTTTATCCTTAAAAAAAAGCAAATTTTAATTTTAGTCATAAAAATTGTTTGATTTTGGCCCAAGTATGAATAAAACTATGTAGTTTTAGTCCCTATCATTAAACTATTTATGTTAAATATTGAGCTACTAATAGAAAATTAAGTTTTTTTTAAGTTTTCACTTTCATTTTAATTTTATGAAGAAAATATGAAATGAAAATAAAAGTTGAAACTGAAATTTATAATTTTCAGAATTTCAGTATTTTTCACAAAATTTGAAAACTTGGAAACTCAAATTAAATAGGTTATGAGTCATCCAATTTTACCTATGACACTGAAACCAAACAATAGTTTAGAAATCAGTAAATCAAAATAAAAAAAAATCAAAATCAAAATCAAAATTTACTTATTTTTAAAACCACAAACATATTTAAGCCAACAATTTCATTATTATTATCATTAGAATTAAATAGGTATGAAATAAAATTTTGTAGTAGTAATTCATTAAATTTGAGTGAAAATTATTCTCTTTAGCTTATTTTTTAAATAATATAGATAATATTTTTCAAAAAATATTTCAGCGAAAGTTGGAGTGTCTGTGGTGATCACTAACTAATAAGGTGTGCGTAATCATTCATAACTCGTCTTAGGTCTTCACATTTTTATTTGCTCCAATAACAATCACGTTTTCTATAATAATACTTCTCAAATGAAATTTAAACACAAAATTTGACATCATCATTTTGGCTTGTGCGTTATATGTTAAGCTTTTTTCCACCACCGTTTTTTTTAAAATAGATGAATTCCACTGCTGACCCCCAAATTGGTGGAGCCAAGAACAAATACAACCATACATCATCACAATGCACAAAAACAGCAGAAAAAAACACAAAACAGCACGACAGAATGAGCTGTTCAAAATCGTGATTTACCGTTGCCTACAAATGGCACACCTCATTCTTGCGTTAGCATAAAATTGAACAGCCCCCTCTACCTTCCTTCTTTTTGTGGGATAATTCATGTGTAACAGCTCCCTCCTTCGTTTGTTTCTTTTTGCTTTCCTTTTAGTGGTTTTGGTCATTCAAATTTTTCACACGTCATTGAAATTTTTTAAGCTGAATAAATATGTTAATTAATTACTCAAGTAATATTTTCACCACCCGAAAATTTGAAAGTTTACTTTGAAAATCAAGTAAACACTCAAATTTTCTGATAATTTCATTAATGAACAAATTAGTCTTACAAAAAATATTAGTGTTAAGGTGTTTTATAATTGTAAAAATAGGACACATATCTTCTGATAATTTTATTGATAAACAAATTGGTCTAATAATAAAAAATTAGGTTGAAGTCTACAATTGTACAAATAGGACATATAGGTTTTTTACTCACTTGTAACCTATTAAATGCTAACGTGAACCAAATACACCCTTTGACTTATTTATTTATTTATTTTTATTTTTACAAATTCCTCCCCAAATGTCCCTATATTTCACTATACCCATTGTCAAGAAAGAAACACTTATTCTAAAGCTTGTCATTCTAAATGAATCATATTTGAAATCAAATTTCTTATACTTTTATTCTAAAGCACTATAGTACCAATATCATAAATTCATAATTATTTTCCTAAATGAGTTGCCTATTAGAGTATATTGATTGCATATTACAAAACAATACAATACTACTATGCTTAGTATGGGATGCTCTATTAGGAGAAATTTGTAAAAATGAAAAGGTGCATATTAGTAAATTGATGATGATTGAAATTAGTGGGTACGATATGGATAAATAATTAAAGTCTACCTTAGCATTTAGCAGGTCAGCAAGTGAAAGACCTATAATGTCCTATTTTTGCAAGGTGGATTCTCACATAGTTATCAATCAATACAAATGATGTAGTTGCTTTTAACCATATTTTGTAAATGTGGCTAAATGTAAAAACAATATATGACTAAGCACCACTCATTCTCTTCCTTCTTTGTTCCCACCTTTGTCACTCCCTACTCGCTCCTTCCTAACGACCACTGTCGCACAACCTCACACATCATTGCTGCATCCATGGTGAGTGCTTGTCGCTCTCGTGCTAGCTACTCCTTGTGCACTCTACGATACAAGGTTAAGAAAAGGAGGGTCGTGGTCCTTAGCAAAGTGCAATGGAAGACGTTGAGTTGGTATTCCTCCTTCGAGTGCTTTGATGGCGCGACGAGATGCGTAGGCGAGGGAGATGTGGAATTTGACAGCGGAGAAGTTCCGAAGAGGCCTGGTGGTTCATGGCTTTGGTGGTTCGAGATTGTTGTGGTGGTGGTGCTAAAAAAATTTTATCAATTCTCAATATGACAAATGATAAACAAATGCTATAATCGAGATTAGGTATTAAAATTACCTGGAACGGTCGAGCTTGATGAGTCCATGACTGGGTAGCTTCATCCCTTGAAAAGAATCACCAAAAAAGAAATCCAGAGAGAGCTCCTCCTATCATCTTCATTGCAAAAGTCTGTATGTCCTGTCTCAATGGGCAAAGTCACTAACTAGGGTTAGGAGGGCCTCTCAATTAGCAATAAAATGGGCCAAGCCTACCCATTATGGCTAAGCCCAATAACAATAACCAAACAATACCATATCCACTAATAACGAAATAAAATCAAGCCCAATAACAAAATTAACCATAAAATTGGGCTAAACAATATGGTCAAATATATTTAGCATCCAATTAATAAAAATCAAATTAAAATTACAACAAAATGATTTATGCTAGTCCACATATAGAATATCCAACATTCTCCCACTTGGACAGGCATAAATCAAAATATCATAATATACCAGATTAATTAACAATATGTGGCCACAACAAGATGCCAAAATAAGCCAACATAAACCACGAAAAGGTCCAAAATGGAACTACAAGTATCTCAACAATGCAGAAAATCATATTCGAAGGAATTGTGATATCATACATTGCAAGACACTTATATCCTGTGACCCAACAACAAAGTGGAATATGGATAAATGGGAAAGCACAACAAAACGGCATGCCAAAGTTTGAACAAAGTGCAGTTTCCAACAAAATGGCCCAAGCATCCGCCCAAGATGCCATATAAGATTCAATAAATCTTATCACAATAACAAGATTGAGACTGGGTCCAAAATGTCTCCACAATATGCCATCACAATGTATAAACATATAATAATAATTGTAATAACTAAACTGTGTAGAATAAACATATGGCAATTTCAATATTATTGAATATCTCAAATATCACAAATATGAGGTCATAACAAAACATAAACATGAACTCCCACTAATTCAGAACATCAAAAAAACCTCACTACACCCATACGGGTTACATGATCAACAAAAGCTTTACGTTATGCCTTTTGTTAAGGGGTCAGCAACATTAAGCTCTGAGGGATATGCTCAACACGAGTTTTAAACTCCTGAATCTTTCTCTCACAAACATAAACTTTGTCTCAAAGTGCTTTGTCCGCTTTGAGCTCTTATTATTAAGAGAGAAGCTCACCAGGAGAGTTGTCACAATATATGGTCAAGGCCTAGAGATACTCTCCACAAAATCAAACTCAGCAATAAAGTTCTTCAACCATATTGCTTGACGCGTAGCCTCATAACAAGCTATATACTCGCTTCCATGGTTGATGTAGCTGTAAGAGTCTGTTTGACACTCTTCCAAGAGATAGCTCCTCCAGCTAACATGAATACATAACCTTACGTGGACTTATGATCATCTGGACAACCACCATAATCAGAATCACAATAACCTGTTACCTCAAGATGATCTGACCTCCTGTATGTAAGCATATAGTCTTTGGTACCTTTCAGATACCTCAAAACACGTTTGCAGCTGCCAATGTGCCACACCAGGTTTACTCAAGTATCTCCCAAGTACACCAACAACAAAAGCAAGATCAGGACGTGTACAAACTTGAGTATACATAAGGCTGCCAACAACAGAAGAATAAGGAATTTTCTTCATATCTGCCATTTCACTTTCAGTCTAAGGACACTGGGCATTAGAAAGCTTCTCACCCTTTTGAATGGGTGCAACACAAGGCTTACAAAATTGCATATTGAACCGGTTCAGGATTCTATCAATATATCCTTGTTGAGACAAACCAAGGATACCGCGAGATCTATCACGGTGAATCTCAATGCCCAAAACAAAAGATGCATCACCAAGATCCTTCATATCAAAATGAGTTGTAAGCATTTGTTTGGTCTCATTTAGAAAACCCACATCATTGCTTGCCAAAAGGATATCATCAACATAAGAACAAGAATAACAAATTTTCTCCCAATTCTTCAGATAAATGCACTGATCAACTCATTTTCCTTAAAGCCAAGAGAGCTTACAACATGATCAAACTTCAAGTACCACTCTAGAAGCTTGTTTCAAACCATAAATGGATCTTTTTAATTTGCAAACCATGTGCTCCTTACCACTTTCAACAAAACCATCAGGTTGATTCATATAGACATCCTCAAAAAGATCGCCATTCAAGAATGCGTCTTAACATCCATCTGATGAAGCTCTAAATCAAAATAAGCAACCAAGGCCATCACAATGCGAAAAGAGTCTTTAGTAGAGGAGAGAACGTCTCTTTATAGTCTATGCCTTCCCTCTGGTTATATCCTTTAGCAACAAGCCTAGCTTTGTACCTCTCTATCTCTCCTTTAGCATCACGTTTGGTCTTAAAGACCCATTTGCAACCAAAGGTTTGCAACCTTCAGGCAACTCCACCAAATCCCAAACATCATTCTTTCGCATAGAAGCCAATTCATCCTCCATAGCAACCAGCCATTGTGAACTATGGGGATCAGAAATGGCTTCATGAAAAGTAACTGATCAGAATCCTAACAGAAGCATACTCATGTTCCTGCAAATAAACAACATAATCTCTGAATCTAGTAGACTCAGGAGATGTAGGAACACGCTCAGATCGCCTCAATTGAGGCATAATAATATCTGGATTCTGAACATCATGATCATCATGTAGATGAGCATCATCATTAATAATGGGATCAGTGGCTTCATCATGAGTGACAACAGCGGGCATGGACTCGGGCAAAAGAGCAATAGGTACAGGAATAGTGACATGCTCTTCTCTGAAGCTAACAACACGCGGCTCTTGAGTTGTAACCTCTGTATCGTTTTCAAAATACTCACGATCAGACTCAACAACTCTAGTGGTATGAGTAGGACAATAAAATCTAGAGCCTCTAGAGCCCACACAATATCCTACAAAGAAACCACTAATCGTCTTAGGATCAAGCTTCTTTATTTCTGGATTGTAGAGTCTGACTTCTGCCTTACAACCCCAAACACGAAAATGCTTCAGAGTAGGCCTCCTCCTGTCATAAGTTCATATGGAGTCTTTGGAACTGACTTACTTGGCACATGATTTAAAACATAAGCGCTGTCTTCAAAGCTTCTCCCCATAAAAAATCAGGAAGAGTTGAATGGCTAAGCATACACCTAACCATCTCCATGAGAGTACGATTTCGCCTTCAGCGACACCATTTTGTTGTGGAGTGCCAGGCATAGTGTCCTGTGCCTCAATACCACAATCCTGCAAAAACCTTGCAAAAGGACCAGGTCCTGCAGTTTCATCATACCTTCCATAAAATTCACCACCTCTATCAGATCTAACACACTTAACCTGTGTGCCAAATTTCAACTCAAAGCAGCTTTAAAATTCTTAAAAGCATCCAAGGAGTCTGATTTCTCACGTAACAAATCAATCCAGCCAAATCTTGAGAAATCATCAATAAAGGTGATGAAATATCTAAATCCTCCCAAAGCAATGGGAGTAATTGGCCACAGATACTGTATGAATTAACTGCAATATACCTTCACTCCTCCCAACTCTTTTCTTCCTTACGCCAGTGAGCTTCCCTTTCACACAATCAATACAAGTATCAAAATCTGAGAAATTCACACTATGAAGAATGTTCTCCTTGATCAATCTTTCCATCCTCTCTCGGGATATATGTCCCAACCTCTTATGCCACAACATAGAAGAATTCTCAAGCTTTCCACGCTTTTGCCCAACAACATTATTAACATTGGAATGTCGTTGTTCAAGAGAGAGGATCGAGATCCAACATATACATGCCATTCAATTTAACACCATAGCCAACAATAGCAGATTCATAATATAAAACAACTTTATTAGA
This sequence comes from Dalbergia oliveri, assembly GCA_030441495.1. Classification (NCBI taxonomy): domain Eukaryota; kingdom Viridiplantae; phylum Streptophyta; class Magnoliopsida; order Fabales; family Fabaceae; genus Dalbergia; species Dalbergia oliveri. The sequence goes on from JAMLFY010000007.1 coordinate 18,085,791, forward strand.
TCCAAAATGGAAAGAGTAGCCACATTCATCCAAAACTGAAACGAAATCAAATTCCTTCTCATGGAAGGTACACAAACAGTGTCTCGTAAAATCAATTCATGTCCACTACTTAATTTCAAGGCAACTACTCCTATATGTTCTACTTTGACATTCATCCCATTTCCAACTCCAACAGACACCTCCCCTTCATTTGGCCTTCTCCTGGTTTTGAGCTCTTGCTTTTTCTTTCTAGCCACTTCTTAAACTTAAAACGAGAATTGTTTGTGTCCAAACACATCACAAAACTTGCAGGTACCATTGAATCTCCTTTTACCACCCGATGATTCACCATCTTCATGAACTCAGGAGGCCCAAACTTATCACTCCCCTTTTCTTGAACTGAGGCTTGCTACTCTTTCCCTTAAAATGCTTCTTCTTCTTGTCATGACTTTTATGGGAAACCAACTGAACAACTTGAGTTTTACCCTTCTTCATAGTTTGCTCCTCCTAATTAAGAATGACTATGAGCTCATCAATGGACCACTCTTCCTTTTGTGCATTATAAGAAGTCTTCAAAACATCAAATTCAGAAGGAAGAGAGTCCAACACCTGCCAAACCAGAAAATCACTTCCCAGTTCTACCTTCATGGATTTCAACTTGTTGTACCAATTGGTGAGCTTCATAGCATGCTCACGAACACCAGACACACCATCATATCTAGTCTTTGTCACAAGGAAAGATAGTAAGCCTTCTCCGTCTTATCAAATTTCTTGAACTTCTTGCCCACAGACTCAAGAAACTCCTTAGCATGTCGTCTCAGGAACATTATCTTTGATGGTCTTATCCATAGTAAACTTCATGGTCATCAGACAAACTCTATTAGAATGAGCCCACTTATCATATTTTGCAATATCAAGACGGAAGAATCAGTGTGGGAACTTCAGGCTCATTCTAGGAAGGGCATCAATGTTAGAAATGGCAAGGAATAACTTAACAGAATCAGCCAAGTCCTCATAATTTGTTCCATTCAACTTTGGTAAAGAGTTCATGTTCATAGGCAAAGCTGAAAGTTTGTACATTAATGGGAGATTTTTATCAAGCATATCCAACAAAAGAAATAGAGCTTATGACCACAATAAAGTTATCTCATGCAAATGCAATCCCGCGAAGGGTCCGAATTACAATGCATAAGTTAACTCCCACATTACAGAAAATAACTATATTCTTAAAGCTAATATCGAGAGGATACTGAAAACTTTAAAATATAATTACCAATCACCAAGAACTATTTCAATAAAGACAAACCGATAGGGTAGGTGCATTATTAAAATAATTCGTAATGCCACATTAGTAATAACAGTTTTTTTTTTAATAATAGTATTTTATCATAATTCGTCTCACGAAGGCAAGCTCACAACTATGAAAAATACCCAACGACAGTACAAAATGGTCTAAAATAGCATATCTAGAATTATATATCACAAAATTTTATAATAGCAATAAAACATAATCTCAATAATTAATAATATGCACATAATAAAGTACAAAATTATTTAATTGACCAAATGATATCAAAACTGAAACATACTGAACATAATGTGCCAAACGTGTTAGAAATGTGCACAAAAAATTTCAGACTAAAATTTGGAGAGTACCTAATATTTTTAAGCAATATATGTAGTGGGAAATTAACAATAATTATTTTGGCTGCCTAGAAAAATAATTAAAAATTACCAATAATTCTAAAAAATTAAAAAACCCAAAATGAAAAAAAAAGGGGCCAAAACGGCCCGGATGGGCCCGCACGCGCCTCACGCGCCTGGGCCAACGCGTGGGGCTGCTCCTGATGCACTGTCCATCGTCCTAACCTTGAACCGTCTGGAACGGGTTGACCCGCTTGCTGCGAAACGGGTCGATCGCGATATCTCCCTCAATTCTCAACGAAATCGAGTGATTTTAGTTTCTATGGATTCCTCTTTCAGTGCTCTACAAAACCCATATAATTTTGTGTCTAATAATGGCCTATAAAATTCCAAAAAATTCCGAAAAAGGGATGGGTAGCCTCGGTTTTTTCGCGATATCTTCTCAATACTCAATGAAATTTCATGATTTTGGTGTCAATAGGTTCGAAATGTTATCCTCTATAATAGCCCTAAGCTAATTGAAACAAATTAACATAAATATGGGTTCAGGTTCATCAAATCGAAATCGGGTTCTATGTTAGGGTTCTAACTTTCAATGATAAAATTCTCTCTATACTCAACCATTTTACACGATCTTTATGTCGATTTATTAGAACAAAATCATCAACAAAAGCCCTCAAACAATTTTGAAAATAATCAGTTAAATCGAAAAATCCGAATTGGTGTATTATGGTTCATATGATATACGAAAAATCATCATTAACACCTAATTTGAAACACTAAAATCATTGTCATATCAGAATTGGTAAGCTCATACCAATTGATAAAAAAATTTTATCAATTCTCAATATGACAAATGATAAACAAATGCTATAATCGAGATTAGGTATTAAATTACCTGGAACGTTAGACTTGATGAGTCCATGACTGGGTAGCTCCTGCCTATGAAAGAATCACCAAAAAAGAAATAGAGAGAGAGCTCCTCCTATCACTTTCAGTTGCAAAAGTCTTATGTCCTGTCTCAATGGGCAACAGTCACTCTAACTAGGTTAGCAGGCCTCTAGATTAGCAATAAAATGGGCCAAGCCTACCCATTATGGCTAAGCCAAATAACAATAACCAAACAATACCATATCCACTAATAACGAAATAAAATCAAGCCCAATAACAAAATTAACCATAAAATTGGGCTAAACAATATGGTCAAATATATTTTAGCATTCCAATTAATCTGGAATCAAATTAAAATTACAACAAAATGATTTATGCTAGTCCACATATAGAATATCCAACAGGTGCTTCACTACATGGAGGAAGTTGAACGATGGTTGGGATGCATAGCAATGAAGGTGAATGACAAAACTAGTGGTCGGTATTGCGGGAAGGATAGATTTGGAATTTAGAGGTATAGGAATGGAAAGGATAGTGTGTGGTTAAGGAGGGAGGAGGACTTGGATGTGGTGGTGACAAAGTGGAAGATGATGTTCCTGGGAGAATGAGTGTTGGTGGATGGTGAAGATTCCAGCCATGGAGTACAAAGGTTAGTAGCGTCAGTGTGGTGGTCTTGGTCGTTGATGGGGTTCGTATGGTTGTTGGAGAGAGAAAGAAGGGGTGTGGCAAACAGCATAGGCAAAATTGACAAATGTAGGGGAGCAATCACTTTTTAGCAATTATGAGATATCTCAACACTAATATCTTTTTGTTCAGGGACTAACTCTGTCGAACGAAATTATCAAGGACCTACGTGTTCCTATTTTTGTAATTATGAGACCTCAACACTAATTTTTTTGTCAGAGATCAATTTATCCATCAATGAAATTGTTCAGAGACCCATAGTGTCATATTTTTATAATTATGAAGAATCTTAATACTAATATTTTTTTTATCAAATCACCAATTTAAGTGTTTACTCTTTAAAAATCCCGATCCTCCCTCATTTCTACTCCAAAAGCCAAATTTGTCGCAGAAGTCCTAGTGGAAAATTTAAAATTTTAAGTGTATAAATCAACTTTTGAAATGAAATTTACAAGAAGAGCAAGAGAAATAGGAAATACAGAGTAAGTTGTTGAGTTATGATAGAAATTGATTTTTCTCTCCTCTCTTTCACATTCAAACTCTCCTTTGATTGGTTATCAACAATTTATATGCTCTAACGAAGATTTTTTTGTATCGTATAGCATACTTCTTTTTTGTGTTAAATTATACTAATTATGTCTAAAAAAATTAACTGTTAAAAGTAATCTATTGACTAGTTAAATACCAAAAAGGAAATACTTATTATTAGAGTAAATATCCAACTTAGTCCCAAAAAATATTTTTACCAAGTAATTTGGTCCCTAAAAGAAAATTAATCTCTCGTCCCTCAAGCATTGAAATGTAAGATAAGTTAGTCCCCCTATAAGTCTCCGATTAATGGAATTATACACATGGTACGTTACAATATTAATGTGTCATATGAGCTGACACATTACATCCAACGGTGTCGTTTTGGAATGATTCAAGAAATCACTTTATGTATTTAAGAAATCACTTCCCTTACATCATATAGTTCTAAGTTTTAGGGAAAAAACGTTAAACAACACCGTATTCCTGAAAGGGTGTGGCAATATTCTCACGTAAAATGTAATGCCACATCATTGACTTAAGCAGGCCACGTGTGTTACCGTTAAAGTTTAATAAATAGATTTTACAGAGTGACTAACTTATTTATATTTCATTTCTTGAGGAACCATATGAGGGTTTTATTTTTTTAGGAACCAAATTATTCAATGCAGTATTTTTGAGTGATTAAGTTGGGTGTTCACTTTATAATTTACTAGTCGTTTGACCCGTGCGATGAACATGGTGATAATAAAAATAGTTTGTTGATCATTATCGAAAATAGATAATTTATTTAAATATATCTTATAGAAAATTGAATATATAAATTCATTTTGAAAATAAGTTAATAGATAAACAATTAAATAAATTAACAAAATATAATTGTGTCATTCTATTTTATATCTTATTTTGACTATCATGTTTATAAGGTTGAAAAAATCTCGATAGATGACCTATAATTAACAATAAATAGTCTATTTTATGAAAATTTTATACATTTCGAAAGTTGAAATTGTTGAATAATGAAAGAATAAGTGAATAATTTTATTATATCATGAGTCATTTATAGGGATGACAATGGGATTCATGAAAGAGAGGACATGTTTCACACTCGTGTCTCCATTTAGAATTTTGTCTCCCCTCCACATCCTCATCACCATCACGTCCTCATTCCTCATTCCTCGTGAGAATTTGAATTCCTATGCATATTCATGGATTTATTAAAAGAATTCCAAAAAGAGAAAAAAATTTAAAATATTTTGAAATTCAAAACATAAATATCTATAATAACAAATGCTACTAATATAATATAATCCAAATTTAAAAAAATTCTTACATAATACAAATCCAATATAAATAATTGAAAAATTAAATTAAAGGTGTGTTATCATCATCCTTGCCTCGTTCAACAAATAGGGACTACACCTCTGTCGACGTCCCATAAAGACAAAACCCGTCCCTATTCTTATTTTCATAGCTGGTAATCTCGTTCTGTGTGTACCTACTTTAGAGGGTTTTTTTTTTTTTTGCATCCCTAGCCATTAACATATTTTTAATAAGTTAAAATGTTTAATTTATAAAAAATAAAAATATATTTTCTAATTAATAAAAATAATAAATGAATTTAATTTATTTGATTTCAAATACACATCATTTCCTTGTACATCCCTTTAGTAAATTAAAATATTAATTATTTTAATGTATATGTTATAATTAATGTGCTATAATTAGTAAAAAAAATACATATAATCCTAATTTATGTCATCTTAATTATTGGAGCAATATATAAATTACACAATTATTTTCAATAAAAAAAGTGATGTAATTATTTAATTTTTCAAAAGAATTAATAAATAATTAGTATCATTATCAAAGAAGTGTAAATTGTGAAATTGATTTGTTAAAAAATTTTAATATTGAAAATTGCAGTATTTTTCCAAAAAAAAAATATCAAACAATTGTGGAATTGATAAGTTGGAATGTCTTAGTTGTAAAAAATTAAATATAGTATAGTGAGTCGGGTAAATATATTTTTTTTGTGATTTTCAAAAACTCTAAATTTGAAGTTATAAACTTCCCCTTCTCCACCAACCAAGTCTTCATTTAGAATTTCATCTCTCATTCTCATTCTCATCCTCACCATGGATCTCCATTCCTTTTCCCAACAAAGATTTGAATCCTTACGGGTATTTATGGGTTTATTAAAATTATCATGACCCAACTTGGAAACGTAACCCACGTGAAGAATCTCATCCCTACGTAAGTCTCATGACCTCTGAGTCTCTCTATATGCATATAATAATAATAATAACCCATCTTTGAAACATTATTTCATCTCTAATATAAACCTCTAGCTCTTTGATATCAAATTTCTTATAAATAGTTTCATAATCAAACTCTAAATATTCTCTTAATACAAAATATAATGAGTTGCTCTATACAAATAACCATGAGAATTATAATCATGTAAATACAAAATAATCATAATAAACAATGCAATTAAGCCTCTATGGTTCAGAACCTACCCACAATGACACTTGAGCACTCTATCTCTATGCAAAATATAAAAAGGTACTTCACTCAGAGGTGAAGCTCACCAGCTGAATATCTCTACTATTGGGAAGAGGTGGTGAGAAGACCGCGGTTAATGTATCTGAATGAAAAAGGGAGAGGGTGAATTTCATCTAAAACTCATTGAGTAAGCTCTCACCAGTAACCTCTCATAGAACAACAACAAGATACATATATATAGTAATAAAAACTTGATCAATGCAATATCTCTTAAATCATTTTAGCATGCTCATGCATAATAGCTCTGAAATCAATAATATCCGAAAATATAAACAATAACACTCTAATAGAGAATCGGAAATCTCTGGTTATGTAATTCATAACAATATATATATATATATTCTTTGGTTATGCATGTCAGTTATAACATAACAAATTCTCTATTCTGTGATCCCTCAAGGATCTAAATTGGACACCTAACTGGGTTCCATATTTGCTATGAAATTGCCCTAAGGATAATTTAATACCAATGTTAATGATCATTTTTATAGTTGTTAACTCACTGTCTATTCTCTATAGCTGCCGTCTAGTCTCTAAATCATAACAATATTTATTTTCTCTAAAACTCTGTTCTGGGCTCTTCTGGGCAGAACTCTATCACACATAAATACTCTACTCTTATAATCATCATGATAATTCATAAAATCTCTAAATAAAATCATATTTATAGTCTAACTCTTTATAAAATACTTTTAGCAACAATGGTCCCATGAGTTTGCATTAAAATAACTATTTCATTCTCTATTGAAATTCATCATTTTCATAAATTTGGTAAAATCAATCATAATCTCTAATCTCTTTAAATAATCTCTAAAATCATGCAACCATACCTTATTCTAAAGGAAATAGCTCTAATAATCAACGTAAAAATCATAGGGTTTGAACACACTCACCTGGAGGAAGAAAAGGATGGTGTCAACACCAACAGAGATCCAGGGATGAGGGATGACACCAACATCTTTGAGCTTGGAGGAGAAGTATTTGAAGTGGGATTGAGTGGAAGAGAGTGGAGAGGGTTTGGAAGGGAAGGGTTTCGATTTTGGGGGAAAAACCCGAGTGTGGGACGTTTTAAAGGGTTGGGTTCATTAAACGAAATTGCATCGTTTTATCCTGTGCGACATCAGGGCCCGCTCACTGGAGCGAGTCCGTTGACGCCACTCGCTAGCGGGCATGCTCACTGTAACGAGTTCTCTATAGAATTCTCAGTAACAACTCCCTCTCACATCCCTTGACCTTCACGCATCCGGGCCTTCTGGGACACAGGTGGGTTCCGGAGGACCCTAAGGCCATATTAGACTCATCTAAAGACACGTGTCACGAGGTATTACAAATATAATTCCAAAAGGAGGAAAATATTCAAAATACTTTAAAATTCAAGACATAAATATCCATAATAATAATTAAATGCCACTAATGCAACATAGTTCAAATTAGAAATAAAAATACATATATAATACAAATCCAATAAAGATAATTAAAAAAATAATGATGTACTAAGATTTTCTTGTTATCATTAATTATAATAGTATATAATATAATTTTAATGGAAAAAAATATGAAGATATGATTGGAAAAAATATTTAATAATTGGAAGGTAAATTAAATCCAATAATTTACTTTAAATACTAAGTTTTTGAAAATGATGGGGCATAAAAAATGTTTAGAGATTGACGTGCTATTTAGAGTAAACATTCAACTTAATCCCTAAAAATTATTTCACCGGATAATTTGGTCCCCAAAAGAAAATAAATCTCTCGTCCTCAAGCATTGAAATATGGGACAAGTTAGTTCATCTGTTAAGTTTCCGCTAATGGAATTATGCACATGGTACGTTACAATATTAAAGTGTCACATGAGTTGACACATTATATCTAAACAGTGTCATTTTGAAATGATTTCAAGAAATCACTTTATGTATTTAAGAAATCACTTCCCTTACATCATGTTGTTCTAAGTTTTTGGGGGTGGGGGGAATAGTTAAAGAACACCGTATTGCTAAAAGGTTATGGGTGTGATTCTCACGTATAATGTAATATATCATATCATTGACTTAACATGTCATGTGTGTCACCTGGTAAGGTTTAATCAATAGATTTTCCAGAGTGACTAACTTATTCACATTTCATTTCTTGAGGAACCATACAAGGGTTTATTTTTTTGGGCATCGAATTGTTCAATGCAATATTTTTTAGGGATTAAGTTAAGTGTTCACTCGATTATTTATTATGTGTGCATTAATTAGCATTGTTATTTATTTAACACAACTTTATTTTGTATTATTTATTATCTTTTTGTTAACAAATATATATATATATATATATATATATATATATATAAACAAATTAATTTTAAACCACTAGGATTGGTATAGTGATGAAGGGTTTGAATAGAATATATAAATTGTAAAAACAATTAGACTAAAATCCTAAGTTAGTTAAGTTTATAATGAGGGATAAATTAATCCTCAATTTAGAAAATCTTATATTAGTCCCTCAAATTTAAAAAAGGGAACAAGTTAGTCCCTCCTTTAAATTGTTATTTGAACTGTTAATAGAAATGTTCATGTACTCGTTAACTTGCTTATGTATCCTGTTAATTTTCAATGAATCATAACTTGCCTCATTTCTCTATTTTGCGCAAAACAAATGCCAATTTAAAGTCAAAATCTTTCTTCTCAAAGATAGCAAATGAAAAAAAAGTCTAAACAACCTTATTTAGAGAAGTAAGACAAGTTAGGATTTACCATGAAGATTAACAGTGCATGTAAACAAACTAACAGTATGCATAAATTCCAGAACACAGTTTATATGACAATTTTATAGGGAACTAACATATCCCCTTTTATAAAATTTGAGGGATTAATATAAAATTTTTTAAATCTAAGAGATTAATTTATCCTTCATTCTAAATCTAAAGAATTAACTTGTGATTTTAGTCAAAATAATAATAATAATAATAATTTACCCGTTTAGCTAGCAAGGCTTACGTGCTTGTACCATACGCCACACATGTAGTTAAGAGCTGCCGCGTATTGACTTCGCCAAAGAAGTGTAGAAATTGGTCTTTTAGTTTATTCATTTAATTTGCTGTGAACATGGACTGAATCTTGTAGTCTATTCATTTAATTTGCTGTGAACATGGACTGAATTTGGCCATCAATTAGCTTGGTTCTAGGGATGAAAAAAAATCAAAGCGCCAAGTTTTCAGGATTGAATTGAATTAAAGATGAGTACGTGTCTTTGCTTCATTCAAATCCAGCCGAAGTTTCTTTTGATCCTCCTCATTTATTTCTTTCTAAATCACAGATTATATAACTAAATACTATCTGTTATTATTAAATAAATAAAATGGTGTCATTGTGAGGTGTTAGGTCGAGGGATGAGGAGAAGCATCCATAAGGAAAATTCTGATATCCTCCCGGAAAAATAGCATTTTTTCCTCCATCATGTGTTATTGCCTTCAGATGGTATTGTGGGACCTATTTAAAAGTACACAATCCATATATCTTTTGGTGGGAAATTTTTTTTTTTTTTCTTCCTACTTGAGGATGGAAGAAATACTCGCGTGGATAAATTGATTATTGTATGTTATCTTAGTAATATCTTTAATGGGAAACTTTATTGAATTATTGTCCTTATCATACGGATACTATGTATTGACTGTAATATGACAAGCTGATCTGATCTGTCAACCAAACCGGATTGGAGCAACGAATATTATCTTATCCAAAGTGTTTGGACTCATCAAATTAATCTAAAAATTGATAAATTTGCCCAATTGACTTTACGTACAAAAGCAAGTTCATTTTGGATTCAGGCTTGATCTAAAATTCTAAATATTGTGTTCACATACATTTGAGGATATTTTTTTCCCTACAGATATATTTCTTTCGAAATAAGTATTTGAGAATTTATAGGAGATGTAATTCTTCGATATTAATTACTTCATCTTTGGGAAACAATTGAGATCCTATAGAAAATCTTTTGATTGCTCTAGGAAAAAATAATATATTTGTTCTTCTTAATATAATATATAAGTTTATAAACCATCGCTACTTTTTAATTTTCCTATATGCATAATGCAAAAATTGAAATATTAAACTATAAATAAAATGCCGCAGAATCTTTTTTTCTATTTTCTTGTTCTTTTTTATGTCTGGTCTTTTTCCCTTATTCTTTATTTTTGGTTGTGATGGGCCCAAGCTCGAACACTTCATTTCATCATTTTTCTAGTTCAAGTTAAAAGTAATCACGACCAAAAAAAAAAGTTTAAAGCAATCCATTCGTGATTAGAAAAATATTTGTTATTTGTTATGATAGAAAAATATTTATTATATTTCAATTCAAATAATTGATGTAACTAATTTTTTTAATCTTATGATTAAATGTTTATTCATACACATTGCATATGCATATATTAGACTATCGCTCAGGAACTTTTGAGCAATATACATGCGCATATAAATTATAATGGATTTTGTCAATTACGTTGTTAAATATATTTATTTATTAAGCAAGACATTTTTGTTATTTTGCTTCATCTGATTAATAGAATTTAAAAATAAAATAATAATTTTTTAAATTTCTTTAACTACTATACTTTATCATATTTTATATTTAAATTTTTCGTCCAATGTATACATAATTCTCTAAATTATAATATATATGTGTATACACACACATACATATTATATCCCCGTATTAGTATTTACAAACACTGTAAAAATATGTCCGAAACCGGCCAAAAATGTCATAGTTGGATACTTGGATGTGACAAAAAAAATTATCATAGTGCAGAGATTTCTTTTCCAACAACGTTTAAAAGGGGAACAGGAAAGTGACTTGCCAGTACACCCATTTGAGCTTATCTTCTTCACCGGCTAATGTAGTCACTCTCTTCCGAATATGAGATTAAAAATACGAGTTATGTTATTTATATTTATGATATATAAAATATTTTAATTTATATTTTATTTATTATTAGATAGATATAAATCATAGATAAATAAGTTACACCACATTTAATAATAGATAAAATATTAATATAATATTTTAAGTCCAAATAATATTTTCCTTAAAACTGTTAACTATCTTCAGAATATGACAAAGCATGGCAGATATATTCCAAGCTGCTGAAGCATTTTCTAGCATAACATGACAAGTGGAATGGAACGTTAACGCGACGTCCAAAACAATAGGAACTTGCTTAATTGCTATTTATATACTAATGTTTGTGATGTGAGGGGACATTTTAGCTAATATATACATGTATGAGACAATGGCAATGACAAAAGCGAAGGGGGATTGCTTTTACTTTATGTGACGATAGCTGTGTATCTTATTTATTTAATAATAATGATCTCTGTAGCTTTCCATCTGATGTTGGATTGCTTTTACTTTATGTGAGGATAGCTGTGTATCTTATTTATTTAATAATGATCTCTGTAGCTTTCCGTCGGATGATTCACATGTGAAATTATTTAGAATATCTATCCAACGTTTTCTTTTTTAAATATCTTTTAGAATATTATTATAATATTATTGCATTATCAGTTTCTTCTTCTTTTTTTTTGGTTCACAGTTTAGATTGTTCTTTAATTATAAGAAAAATTGTATACGTATATAACAAGAAGACGTTAAATGGATAAAGATAAATTGATAATGCAATAATATTATAATTTTCTTTTGCAGGCTTTTTCTAAATAATTTCACATGTGAATCATCAAACAAAATTATATTCTCTAATTATTTACAGTTTGATGTGTATAAGGATATGGCCAAAGATTTATCCCTTAAGGCTCTTCCTTAAGAATTAATAACTGCTGTCAACAGTAGTGGAAATCCTAACAAAAAAAATATTATTCTGTAATTATATTATTAACTTATCTTTAGATTCTTGCAAACTCATTAAATAATAATAATAATTTTGTTCTGTAAACAAAATTATGTCTCGATATTAAGTTTTAATTGAATAATAATACTGTAGAATCAGGAAAATATGAAAATATTTGCTAAAAAATAAATATATTTGCTAGACAAAATGAAATGAGTGATCTATTTACTAAGTAAAGAATAATACTTATATTATATCATTTTAATAAATAAATTTAATTTAAAATTCTGATTTTTAACATTCTTTTTGTTAGTTTATAGCTAAAATATGTAAGCCTCCGACCTCCAAACAACACATTATGGAATAGATTTTTTATGTGAAAATCTCATATGATAGTGCATTTATTTCAAATTTTAGAAAAAGTGATTATGAAAATTAAATATTAAATGCAATTAAAATCTTGAAAAAGTGCTTTTTTCTATAAGCTACTATTTTTAGTTTTTATAAAAAAATCTAAAAATTGATTTTTTAAATTTCTGATTATTTTTAAAAAATTATCTAAATATATGAGAAGTAATTATTTTGGCTAAAAAAAGTGATTTTGAGTCAAACTAATCCCATATAAACGCACTCAAGTCATATGTTGATTTTCATTTTTGTTAGATATTCTTATGGATCTTTCAGCCTCATCTTATTAATCTATAGTCACTATTGAAAAATAATCGTATCAAGTGAAATTTTTGCATCGACTGATTTATTCCCAACACACTCGTGTGCTTGACTAGCATAAATGAAGTACCATGTAAGACCCATTCAATGCAAGTAGATCCTCCACTAACCTATGTATACAGGGATGGAAGTAGTTTGGATTGCTCATTAGAGGCTCACAACCCAGCCTGCATTATGCTTGGCTTGGCCTGCGTGTTTATTAATATTCTAAATACACTTAATAAATTATTATTATTATTTTATTATTTAAATAAAAAATCAAACATCTAATATGGCAAATTCCTAATCTCTAATACTGAATTATCGATACATATATACCCTCACGCTCCACCCTAACTCCCTTCTTACCATTCCACCTCACCAATCAATCTACATCTAAGTAGTACTATATTGGCATCTTTTTTCAAGTAATGCAACTTTGAATGGTTTTGACTTTTCAAGAGTAAAAATTAGTTGAAAGTTTTTATGGATGAATTTGATGTGTATTTTACACATAAAATTTATCCATAAATATTTTGACCTCGTTAGAAGATGATAGGTAGATTGTTAAATTTTATTTAGACAGTTATTGAATTTTGATTTAGGGGCCATTTGTTTGGGATTTTTTGAGGGTAAAAAAATGTTTTTCACCCCAAAAAATAACTTTTCATATATTTAAATAATATTTTAAAAAAATTATCAGAATTTTAAAAAATAATTTTAATTTTTTTAATTACATATAAAATTGTAGTTTCATAATTAGTTTTTTTAAAATATAAAACAAATGCACCCTTATACTATTTTGCTAAGAGGCCAATTTTATAGTTTTTTTCCCCTAATACATGTTTTATAAATCATTTTCATCCTTTAAACCTATCCATCTCACATATGTGCTTTTTTCCAACACTTTCCTCACATGCGTGTCACTTGGTTATTTTTTTATCCCTTTTTCTCATATTATGGGTTTCTAAATTGCACTGTTGTATATATAGCTTGGCCTCAATTGAGCCATCAATGGACTTCTTTATATATTCTTAATTATGTACATTTGCTTCAATGAATGAATGTCAACATGTGAATGCCAATCACTAGTTATGGGTACTAGTTATATGACAATCAAATCACGCACTTGATGTGTGGAGTAACGACGGTGAATCCTACACATAGCATTATATCAAGTGAAATACAATTAAGATGGTTTAGTAGCTAGACATAAGACTAGGCTTGTAGCTCAATGTTTTACTCAACAAGAAGGGTCTAGGTGCAACAACCTATGCTTAAGCAAATTCTTCAAAACCTTTTATAATATTATTAAAAAAATGGCAGATTGCATAATATTCCAGAAATGCAAAACAGAGGGCTCAAACTAAGAACCTTGGTTCAAGGAAAATGCATACAACCACTACACCAAAGTATAGCATGCTTACTTGATGCCACATAAATATATATTGTCTCCTTTTTCATAGAAATTGAACATCAACTAGGTCTAACAATCGTGGTTAGCCATCTTGATTCAACATATGATTGGGCTTCCCAAGTCTCATTCAATGACGATGTGAAATTTTTTTTAGTGCTACACATATGTTACTGTCATACTCAAACAACTTTGATAGAGAATTATTATTATCTTGTTTTCATGATCAGTTAACTTTGATATGAATATTCTTAGATGCCAGACATTATCCTTGATAGGCCAAGCTCTACCACCGTGTCCAGCCAAGCTCCAACGCCATCTTCAGTTGAGCAACACCACCACCCTCGGCCAAATTATATCATCGCTTCTCAGCCAAAAAACTTACAAGATGTCTTTATTATTCTCATAACTCATTTATTTGTGATTTGAAGATTTTTTTTTTTTGTCGAGGATATTACTTTCATTGCTATCATGCCTTTTTGAATCCGAAGATTTTAATATAGAATCAACATGTTTTAATCCAAAGATTTTTATGTGGTGTTAGAATACTATATATCTTGACATACTACCATCATGCTTCCAACATATTACCATTATACCTCCAAGAAGAAGGTCACAAATCACAAGGGAGTTTTTCGTAAACCTTATTAGTTGTTCATAAATGCATTGTATATAACTCTTTGATTTCTCATCAAAAGCATATTATTATACTGACTTACTTTTCAAGATTAGATCACAAGACATTAAAACCCTAGTTGGCATCCCAACCAAGCACTCTGTCTTTTCAAGCCGAGTTTCTAGACAAGCTGTGGTCAACATCCACACGAGTCACTCCACCTTTTCCCGTCGAGTTTCCAGATAAGCCCTGGTCGACATCCCTACCAAGCACTCTATCTTTTCATGCCGAGCTATGTTATTGCTCCCAAGATATGTCTTTCTTACTCTTAGAATCATCTTATTTATAATATGAAATATGTTATATGTCGATCATATCCTCTAACATCTCATAAAGATTCCTTTTATGCAAGATATATCCTTTTACATCTCATTCAATTCATCTATGATCCAAATATTTTTAATACACAAGACATATCTATATAATTTTTTATGTGCCAGACAACAAGCCTTCCTCACCATTGCCAAGCTAAAAGGCACTCAAGAGCACAAAACAACATGCAACGACGGATCTCCTCAAACTAGCACCAAGCAGGTCCCAGAGCATAACCAGCGTGCAACATCAGATCTCCTTAGACCAAAGCCGAGTAGGTCCTAGAGTACAACTAGCATCATGAGCACAAACCTCGTATAACATCGAAATGTCCTCAAACCATCACCAAGCACATTCTAGAACACAAATCATAGCACAAAGAATGTCCCCGCGAAGTAAGAAGAAGACCTTCTCAACAAACAAGTTCTACCTCTAGACAAAACATCTGTGCAAAAAAGAGCGAGAAACAGAAAAATATACAAAGTGCAGAAGTAGACTCACTACTTAACTACTCAACACAAGCAGACTCACCCCAAACATCACTAGTCGATTATAACATCACTAGTTGATCATAACTTGGAAGCACAAAAGTAAAGCAGATAAGATCAAGTTCTCACAATGACTTCAGTTCCGCCCTATGCAACCAAGTCACCAGCAAGTTGAAGTATAACACTCCCTAAGACACCAATTCCCTTGCAATTGGGTCTGGTGGAAATAATGAGCAATATAATGCGCCACAAGCCAATGCAAGCTTATCCTAAGTTGATGATGACTTAGGGCACAAAGGCCTACTAGCTAAATATCATCCTAAAACCCTAAGTCAAAAAATTGACTAGGTGCTCCAATGTTCTGCCTTGAGCCTCAACCAAACCAAACTTTTGCTTCACTGGACCCGGATAAACTCGATACGGATCCTAAGCCCACGAGTCAGCCAAGAATCCAAATAAATCACCAAGCCCTGATTCCACATTCGAGTAGGCACCTTAAGCTTCATAAATCCTGAGTTGCAATCCTAACCAGGTATTACGCCATCCCCACTGACTCCTGATCGACATAAGCCTTGAGTCGACATTCCAACTAGGCACTTTGCCTCTTCAGGCCGAGTATCTAGACAAGTCTGGCAGGCTCCGTACTAGGCATTCCACTTCTCGGTTCGCTCCAATACGTCCAAGACAAGTTCAAACCTACTAAGACCATTATTCTCTCACAAATAGGTCTTGAAATAGGTGGACAAGATATACAACCTAGGCTAGTAACTAACCTCACGTCCTTAGTTAATGATTACTCAAACTAAGCAGACTTAACCTAAAACATCAATACACAAACAAAGTTACCAAGATAAACTTTCACTCGCACCAAAGCGACCAAACCAAGACACAACTTTACTCTAGGCCAACATCAAAGTAGATTTGAATCACTAGACATACCGAACCAAGTCCTAATCGCCAATCTAACTTAGAACTCCATGGCATGATCCCATACACTTGCATGGAGGAATGATTTAGCAGATCTTTAAGCATGCAAGCTGAAGAAAGCTAACAAACTCAAGCAACAAAAGGTTTAGATACTAAGCTCGAAATAGAAGTCCTGAGTCGGCATCTTAACTAGGTGCTCTGTCGTTTTTGGCCGTGTTCTAACAATGCAAAGTCAACAGCCTGACTAGACTACCTGCATCCCGACCAAATTCAATGATGGGGGTTAATTTCATACTTAAATGGACAAATCTTGTTAACTAATAGAATCCTGGCTAAATCTTCAAGCTCACAAACAAAGAGAAAAAGAAACAAAAGATTCTGCTTCCAACCTACACATTACCAAAGAAAGACCTTGGAATAATCAACGGACTAGGGGCTTTAATCGCCTATTGACAAAGACAAGAATATGCCACATGATTGAACTGTTATTTGATGCACACCATGTGAACATCCATGACTAGTACCACTTCGTTGTCGAAGGTACACACTTGAGAGACCTCTATGTACTCAATGCATAGTTTGTAGCCAATTACCAAGCTTGAAAGCTGCAAAAATCAGATTCAATCAGGCTGACAACTCAGCCCAATTTGTACAAGCTCGAGCCTTGGCACTCAAACAACTGCAAAACCATTTGAAATGGAATAAGAAATCGCTTCAAGCAAAGAGAACAACACAAACACTATTGCAAAACAGACAACCCACCTAATCAAAGGCTGAGGGTTCATCACTTTGATCTAATGGCTCACAACAGCCAAAAAAATGCACCACGACTGTGCTTGCATGATCAAGTAATTTAACCTTGACCCATAGTCCTCGCACTCATCGCCCAAACTATGACCAAAACTAAGAGATTTGAACCGCCCACCTCATCAAACCTCAAGGGCTGGTCACTTGAATCCAATAGCCCGCATGTGAGCCACGATCACCATGTACATGCGACATGATTGCTCTACACTCTAGGAATGACCTGTGTCCTTACACGCTCCCTCATAACTGTCATTACAGCATCTGAAAAAACACACTAAGTTGCACATAATAAGTCAACTTATTCAAGCTCGACAAGCAGTCCTTGGTAGAAACACCTCGGCAATGACACCACGCACCAGCTACTCGGACTACAACCAAGCTCGAAGGCTATGTAAATTACTAGAAATATAGGCCAGGGACCTTGGTCAATCCTTGAAGAGCTCAAACAATGGGCTCTACATGTCGACCATGTGGCATTGAATCTTCCTGGAGATTCTCCATCGATGGAGTCTGGAATATCTCCTAGAGACTACCAGATTATATGAGATCTCTATTAGCTCATGGAATCTCCTATTATCATATCATATCTCCTATATTATATCTTATATTCTACAAATACATAATATATCTAATATCTACTAAATAGTAGGAATGCCTCCCCTATATATTTAGAGAAGATTATCTTTAACTTATCATAGTCTTTCCTTATATAGGCTCAACGCCCAAGTATCACAATCTTAATATATATTATACTTTTACTACTCTATGCATTATTCATTCATTGAATTGAATATTAGGGTGTTTTAGGTACCCATCCTTGCTTTATCACGACGAGAAGGAGCCTTAGCCTTATTGAATTTCCAGGTAAAAACATAAGTGACATCTAAAATTTCACTCACGCTTAATAGAATCATCTCTAACTTGAGGGTTGGAGTTCTTCAGGTACCCCACCACGATGTTGGAAACGTATGTGAAGATCTCTAGCATAGGTGCACGGATAGGTTGAGGACTCTTACACCAGAATTAGGATAGAACAATATATCATGTTATATGAGGAAAAAAATCCACTAATATATAATAAGCCTAACAATTAATCAATTTCATTTGCATATTAATATTTGAATTTAATTTTTATACAGTGATATTGTAAAAAATAGTTACACAGTTATCCAATTAAAAATTTTAATTTTTATGACCTTTCAAATAATTAATGAGATGAGATTCAACTATATGTCCTATATAATAATACGAACGGTTGAATATCGATGTAAAAATTTTTTACAATATCGGTATATTCAAATTAAGTGCTTAATATTTTAAAATTTATATATCGCCCCATGTAATTTTTAAGTTATCCTTCAGCACTGCACTAAAGACAGCACCTCCAATCATGTGAAGAAACCTCCACCGTTAAATTTTGAAATGACAATATTATTTGAAGAAAAATACAAATATAAAATTCTGAATAGGATCTAACAATCTCACAATTCACAAATTTTAATACGACTTAATCTATTTAATGTTTATCCGTCTGTCTCTCTTATATGATCTCGTGATATGTTGAAAATTAAAAGCTTGTGATATGAAATTCACATGAGAATATTCATTCTCATCCACTCATTACTCATACATTCCCCTTGATCACAGAAGTTCAACCACAGCCGCAGCGGAATGAGTAACAGCCAGTTTCGTCTCAACCACGCGCCGCTAACGCGCTGCACCAGCGACTAGCGTTAGTGGGGAAAATCTAAATGGGCCATTTGAACATGTGCCCAATACATTTTGATCATGTGCATTGGCCTCTTTATTTTTTTTGTTTTAGTCAAGATACACTGGCCTCTTGGGTTCATGGGTTATATGTTGGCCAGTAACAATGGGCCAGTTTGCTTCCTGTCCGCCCAGGCTCCCACATTCGGTCACCTTTGTTTGAAACTTTTTTATTTGCGTTTAGCGAATTTCTAACTGAGTTTGATTGTTTGGTCCAAAACGATTTTGGGAATTTTTGGAAGAATAAAACACTATAGTTTTTGGGTTTGTCTCTAATTCACACGAAAACACTACATCTTATTCGGCCAAAAAAAAAAAACACTACATTTTAATGTGATTGGAATGAGAACCACATGGACTTACACAATTGATAGTTAATTGAATTTTTTAAGTATCTAGTTAATAATTTAATTTTTGGTAGTATGTATAGAAAGAGTCTTTAGATAGAGGTCCCTGGAAAGCCAAAAAATGTGATTGGATTGAGAAATTTTAATTGTAAACAACAGTAGACTTGAGTTCAGTTCAATTGCAAGCTAGGTGCACCACATATGGTTATCTATCGGGTGTTGGAGTACTGCACTTATGGTAGGTGATGTGTCCTCATGCTTTGTTACGAAGGTAACAGAATCTATATTTTTCATATGTATGGTGTTTAGAGCTTTTGTTGGAAAAACCAGCTTAGGCTAAGAGCTATTTTATCCGAGAAAAGAAAAAATATTAATCACAAGAAGAATTCAAGGAGTTTTTGTAGAATAATATGTGATATGTTTTTTCTATAGATTGGATTATTGATGTAAAGAAAGTTTCTAGAATTGTCAAGGATATTAGTAGCATACTAGGAAGCTTAATTTTATAATTAATGTGTAGACATGACTTTTCCAATTGATTTTGTTTGTCTAGCCATCTTGTCGATGGTTTACCCAACTAGAGAATTGTCTTAGACTATTCTTTTCTCTAATTGTATAGTTGATTGTGGACTTTTGCCCTCATTAATGAATATCTCTCTTTATTTTTTTTTCTTAAAAAAAAAATCTGCTTTATAAAAACCACAACAATATCCAACTAATTTGTGTGTGTATATATATATTGCTATATATGGCAGGTTCATTATCTAATATTCAACTATACCTATTATTTTCAATTTATTGCAGTTAATTTTACTTTTACTTAATATATTTGATACTTTTTATTATTTTCTGTCTGTTTTGTTTTATTTTATACCCTTTCAGTACTTCAAAAAGGCAAGCCGTGGAAACGGGCACACTCTTCCATCAATGAGTATAATGTACTTATTTTTTTTATTAATAATAAATATAAGTTTAACAAAAATATTCAAGAAATTTAAAAATAATTTGCAATTTTATACAATTTTAGGAGTAAAATACGCAAGTTCTATTATTCAGTTGAGTAAATTGATTTTTTCACATATATAAAACTAAAAACAGTGCCCTCTCCCCTGTTCGTTGTTTCTCTTTTCTCACTCGCTCTGCCTCTGTCAACTGTTCCCCTCTCTGGTCCGCGACTCTGTTCTGTTTGTGATTGACTGGGATCAGAGATACCCAAACTCTCCTTTCCTCTCTACTCAATCCTCCCTTCCAAACACCCCCACAATGCCTGAACCTGAATCCCAAAACAGGATCCAACCACCTCCCGAGCCCAATCCCAAACCAGAAACAGAACCAAATCCCAATCCAGAACCCGAACCGGAACCACAGCCGAACGCCGAACCGGCGGCTGAACCCGTGCCCACAGAACAAGCGCAACAATCGGAGCCGGGACCTGGATCCGAACCTGATCCACCGGTCAATAACGATGCAGATCTCAAGGGAACCGCGATCCATTCCAACGACGCAGAGGCCAACACTTCGACGCAGCATCCTCAGCTTCGGAAAGACGAAGGGAGCCGAACCTTCACCATGAGAGAATTGCTCAACGGATTGAAGAACGAGTCCGAACCTGACAAAGAAGATCCCAACTCTCCCCACAGGTTACCACTCTCTCTCTCTGTCTCTGACAAAAAAAGAAAAAAAAGAACGTTCCTTTGATTCGCGAAGTGTCGCAATTGATATAATGATCTTAAGCAGAAATTGTGGATTTAAAAAATCTCTTTCATTGAGAAATGCTCTGATTTTATATATCTGGAAGAATTTTAGCTGGAGTAATTAGTGTCCAAAAGATGTGCATTTTTTTAATATTGAATGAATTAATGTTCAAAATCTTTAATTTCGCGAAAATCTTTGTAGAAGTAATTTGAGTATTTGCTCATTCTTCCTTTTTTGTTTTTTTCTAGCTCCCATTGTACCTGCATGTAGTTATTTTAAATGTTATACAGCTGTGGTGAATCAGAATGATATAAATTAAAGGGTTTGACTTTGAGGCTGTTTTCATCCTTTGCAATGTAATGCAACTTTGCGTTATGTTAATTTGAAAAATTCTCAGCCAAGAGGGTCCACATCAGCGTCACACAGACCAGAACGACGCTGCGATGGAGTTGATAAACAGTGTTGTAGGTGTCGATGAGGAGGGCCGGTCCCGGCAACGGATTCTTACATTTGCTGCCAGGAGGTACCCACCACTTCTATCTTCAGGGAAATTCTTGCAAAACTACATTCTGCATTGTAAATTTATAATCTTTTTTCACATATTTGGAGCTCCATGGCAGGGACTGCCTTTTTGGTTGTACTTATTGTGGAAATCTTTCTTCTAACTAATAATTTCTTACTTGAATTTTCCAGGTATGCGACTGCAATTGAGAGGAATCCAGATGATTATGATGCACTATACAATTGGGCATTGGTACTTCAGGTATGAGCAGCAGTCTTGGTTTTTGTTCTTGTAATATTGAAATCTGCTGGTTTTTCATATTATCTTTTAAATCGATTTACTTCTTGGCTTGATTCTTTTTTATTTCCTTTGTTTTTGGTTGGAATACGTGTGTCATCAAGTTACTATTCCGAGCAAGTTATTCTATCATGATGCTTTATTAGTATGCATTGACAACCGTAAGCTTTTGTTCTTTTTCTTTTTGTTATAATTGTATTTTGCATTAGTCTGACTGAAATATGTAGTACGAATCTTCTCATGAAATGAGATTATGGGACTACGATTGCAAATTCATAATATGTTAGTATGTTACATATTAAAAATCCTAAGATATCAATTGGCATCATTCAAAATACTCCTGGATTGAATTATATGCTATACTTAACCCAAGCTTTATTTCAACAACTGCCCTCTCTATCTTTGTTGTCATGCAGGAAAGTGCAGATAATGTTAGTCCAGATTCCACTTCACCTTCTAAAGATGCTTTGCTTGAGGAAGCTTGTAAAAAATATGATGAGGCCACTCGCCTTTGTCCCACGCTACATGATGTATGTAAGGGTATCCTTCTCTGTGAAATCCTATCAAACGATTGCTTTGCTGGGAAAGCTAATATCAATGTTAAGATAGGCTTGATCCTCAATAACTTCCATTCCAAATAACAAGACAAGTTCTTGTTCTTTCATAGTAGCTTTGGGTGAATTGGTGGAAATTTTACCTAGGACCTGGGAAAGGGTGTAAATGACCTGAACAATAGCATGCTAGGGCTCAACTAGAGCAGTCAAACCTAATGAGCCTGAGCCGTAGACACTCTGCATGTAAATTTTGACATAGCTGCAACAATGTTTAAATGGGCACACACACATTAAAAGTTACAAAAATTGATGCATATATAATTAAAATTAGTTTTGAATATTTTATTCTTATACAAACTATTAACGACCTGAACCTAGAAAGCAGTAAAATTCAAAGCTTCTGCCTTTTAGGTTAATTAGTTATGTGAGATGAACTGAGTCAGCCCATGCCCCAAAGTGAGCCAAGAGTGTGCATCTCACTAATAGGCTTGACTCCACCCCTGGATCTGTGTTTAGTATTATCCTTCTACCCTTGTTAAATGAAAAGAAATTAAAAGTCTTGCACTATTTGTACATTACCGTTTATGTTTTCCATCTCATTCCTTTGGAATTTCCTAGAGGTATCATCCCACAATTCCCTGTATATGGCTACCATTTCATTACTAGGCATGCTTTACCAAATATCAGTTTCCTTAAGCTGGGGCCAGATGGCCAGTGGCCATGTGGCCAAATCATGTGCAGGATCAATGCCTACTGAATTGTGATGATGCTTGAGTAGTCCTCCTGTCATGAGTCTATTGATATGATAGGGAAGCCCAAATATGAGTGTCTCTGATATTCACGTTTTTCCTTCGTCTGTTTGTATTCAGGCTTTCTACAATTGGGCTATAGCAATATCTGATCGGGCAAAAATGCGTGGTCGCACAAAGGAAGCTGAAGAGCTATGGAAACAGGTCTGCAAAAATGTGGTCCTTGGCAGCTCCTGCTCTTGTAAATTGTTATTGGTGGATAATGCTTGACGTAGAATTCAAACTGAACATGAATGGAGTAACCTACTTCATTTGTAGTTTATACTTTATAGGTGCTTTGTTAAGGGTTGGTTGATAGAGAGGCTTATGATCACAGAATCTAATTGCTGTTAAATTTAAAATGTTCTTTTTCCAGGCAACAAGGAACTATGAAAAAGCAGTCCAGCTCAACTGGAACAGTCCTCAGGTACATTTCAATATTATTTTTAGAAGTTTGTCACTTCATCTTCTACTTCTCATGGAGTCGGGGCATGATTTTCAAGCAGCTTTTTCTTGTTGCTTTTGAGAAGTATTTGTTTTAGCCTGTGTTTGTTCTGTTCCTACCACTTTTGAATTTATTCACAAGCATGCTCATTTGCTTACTAAGCCCTTGTTACTGACTCATGGAATCTACTTCAGGCACTCAACAACTGGGGACTTGCTCTTCAGGTACATTTAATTTACTTGTGTACAAGCATTTCAAACTCTGTACAAACGGCAATAAGAACTCAATATGTCTACACACACACACACACACACACACATATGTATGATTCTTACTGCATTTTTTAGTAAGGTTTTTCCCCCTCATTGAAAAGTGCTTCTTTTGGGTGACTGGATTAAGAAAGGAACTTTTGCTGAAGCCAAAAATGGAGTCTGTTTGGTTTTTGTTTTCATTCCTGTTTTTAGTTTGTTTACTGTTTTCAGGATTTTGGAAAGAAATAATGAAAGCAACATATAAAAACAAGAAATAGGATTTTCTTATTTTTATGGTTTCCTTCACAAAATCTTGAGAAACAGGAAACAAATTGAAAACAAAGAATGAAAATAGGAAATGAAAACAAAAACCAAACAGGGTGAGGAGATCTTAATATAACTGTTTCCTTTCCCGAAGAGCTAAAGCTTTGAACTTCCCATAAAGATCTTTCCACACACACACACACACACACACATCAAAAGCACTTTTGGGCTCTGGTGAACAAATTTCATCCCAATGTGCAGACTGCAGATGATAACTTGATATCATAAATATATATTTTTTCTTAATAATCTATACTTGAACCTTGTAATGATTTTCACTTTTAAGTCGTTGCAACAATGGATAAACCTGTATAATTGTGTAAACAATTTTTAAATTGATTTTTTTTTCTTCATTACTATCGTATAACTGCCCTCTTTCATTTGGTTTTGGGACTATGTAAAATTTGGCAAAAAAGCAGAGAATTCTTAGGTGCTCCTCGGGTAATAAAATGGTGTTTTTCTATCCAATTTAGTACTCAATACCTTAGTTATTGCATTAAAATGTATGTAGTTAAAGTGGGAGTAACATTGGTTCACAAAGTTGAGATATTGATCTGTAAATTATGCAGAACACAACCTTTTTCTTGCTTTGTGAGCACCAGAAAATTCTCAAAAAAAAAAAAAAAATTGCATGGGCAAAGTGGTCCTGAAAGCTTGTACAGAGAGAAAAATATAGAATGAACGAGAATTTAAAAACTTCAAAGTCCGTTGGTAAAAATTGGTATATGTAACTGGACTTCTGTTTTGGCTTTCAAAACTTATTCCCTTCTTATTGTGCTAATCTGTTAGGAACCCACACGATACTGATAGTAATGCTCCAAATGATGTAAATATTACCCCTAGCAGCACTAGAGACTTACATGAGATAAATAGAGTGTTGAAATTAAGAGATGGGTGTGACAAAGAGGGAAAGAATATATTAACTGACTTTGCTGAGCTGGAAGGTTGGGATTGGAGAGAGAATGAGATCTGATTCTGTTAGGGAAGAGTGGGGAAATAATAGGGAAAAGGGGGGGGGGTTATTCTGAGGGGAGGGTATAAGATTGGATGGATTGGAACTGGGGAGAGACTTGAGCCTCTCCAAAGCTCAGAAACTATCTATTTTTTTCCTGCATTTTCTTTGTATTACTTCATCTTTATTACAGTGATAATACACAAATTTTCTTCATCTCTTTCCCCATTTTACATAGTCACACCCAAATCTTCAGAATTTATATATCCGCACCATGAGATTTCTTGACAAACATTGCGCTTAGTACTAGTATATGTAAGTTATAATTTTTTCTTTATTGGAAATTCTGAATTATTTTCTTTGTGCTGTTTTGAAATTGGTTGCCAATTTAGGAACTCAGTTCCATTGTTCCAGCTCGAGAAAAGCAAAAGATTGTGAGAACTGCTATCAGCAAGGTACAAAAATTTGGGGGGCAACCAAATTGAAGTGACAAACAAGTGTTTTACATCAGCTATGTCCTTTTTGTATAACTTATTCTCTCTCCCACTTTTTAACTTTTTTATTTTCTTCTGTGCAGTTCCGTGCAGCCATACAATTGCAATTTGATTTCCATCGAGCAATTTACAATCTCGGAACTGTTCTGGTCATATTGCTTCTCCATTTTGCATATATTTAATGACACTATGCTTTGTTCTATTGGATTGGCATGGATTTAACAGTATTAAGAGTATATAATTCATTCCTTTTTTTGTTTTTGCAGTATGGATTAGCAGAGGACACCTTAAGAACTGGGGATCAGCGAATGCTCAAGAAGTTTCACCGAATGAATTGTACAGCCAATCTGCAATATATATTGCAGCTGCTCATGCGTTGAAACCAAATTATTCAGTTAGAAGCCACTGCCTATCATCTTCATTTGAAATTCTTATTGGCTATATGCATTTTTTGGATTAGAATGGCTTGTTCTTCTAGTTAACATGTGCCCTTTTAAATTCGTCCTTCTAGCTATCTCCTTGTGTCCTGTTGCTGTTTTTTTTTTCCTCCTCAATTTTTATCATGCAATCAGCCCATTCTTTTTTCATTTTGCTATGTAACAGGTTTATAGCAGTGCCTTGCGGTTGGTGCGTTCTATGGTGAGTATATTTTATCTGGACCAACACTGCAATATTCAACAGAACTTATCATTTTGAATGACTTTAAAATTACTCTTTCAAGCTTTCTGAATTCTATTTCACACTAAGTAACCATACTGTTGTATAACTTGTATTAGATCTCATCCCCTTCGTTAGTAATTAAAATCAGTCAACCTATCTTCTTCCTATTAGAAGTTAGCTTAACTTCCAGTTGAATTCCCAAGTAGTATGCACTCTGCAGTAGCTATTATAGCCATTACTACTATGAAAATGTGAGCAATAGTTGATGGAATCATTTGTTTATATACTAACTTTGACAGACTTCAATTTTCCACAGCTACCACTACCACACCTCAAAATTGGATATTTAACTGCACCCCCTGCGGGGAAAGCAATTGCTCCTCACAACGACTGGAAACGATCAGAATTCCTTTTGGATCATGAAAGGCTTCAACAGGTAAGACATCTAGCTGACAAATTAAAATTTTTTTCAGAGGTAGCACGGAATTAGTTTTAAAACTATAGGTTAACTTCTAGGCTCTAGTGACACACATGCAATTCTTTAATCAAATAATATTCCATCCTCCATTTGTTCAGATGCCCAGAGTTGAACAGAGACAAGCACCTCAAACTCTCTCTGGCAGATCATTAGATGCAGTGAATGGAGATAAGAAGACTATCAAAGTAGATATAGCAGATATTGTTTCTGTATCAGCATGTGCCGATCTGACCTTACCACCTGGTGCTGGCCTCTGCATAGATACAGTTCATGGACCAGTTTTCTTGGTGAGCAACATTTGACTGACCTGATTTTGTCCTTATTGCATACATTTGTTGCTTCCTTTCTTCACACTTATCAGTGGTTGTTCAATGAAGAACACAAAATAAATTATGATTGAAGACAACATAGGACAGAATTCATTTGTGTATTTTCTCTAGCCCCTAAACATTGCTCTGCCCCCAATCCAAATTTTAATAAATTTCTTAAGCAGTGATGAAATCTTTGAAATGTGCTTTATCTAAAGCCTTCACGACAATCTCTTTAGCTTTTGAAAATGCAGCTCTAAATTTCTTTTTTATTTCTTGGATTATCTAGGTTGCTGACTCATGGGAATCATTAGATGGATGGCTGGATGCAATTCGTTTAGTATACACAATTTATGTGCGAGGCAAAAGTGATGTGCTTGCCGGAATAATAGGATAAACATGTCAGTTTGTCAAGTGTATCACAAATTTGTTATGTCAAATTAAGACTCATTAGTCATCATTTTGCACTTCTCATTAAACTTGTGTATAATATTTAACAATGTATGAAGTGATTTTGATACAATTGAGAAATCTGAGTTTACTCATTAACCAGCTCAATAAACATTCTAGTTTTTACTAACAAATATTCTACAAGAATTCTTGAATTTTACCAACTGAAATCTGCAACTTTAACCACGGAGCGTGGCTTGGTGCGGACCATTCAACCTCTATTATGGCACTGTGTGTGTGCCTGTCCACACACAGTGCCTGTCCGCACCTGTGCGGCTTGAAGCGTAGTTACCTTATCCGTTTGGTTTAATGTAATTCTTAATCGGTTATACATCATTTTTCCCCATTGTAAAGGTTACAAGATCACCTGTTAATCAATGGTGAATGGGTTTAATTCCATTGCTGAGGTGGTGGGATGTACTTGCAAGTGCTAGCTGGGTGCCGTAAACATGCCTTATTTTTTTGTCAGAGGATAGTGTTACACAATGTTTTAGTGGCAACCGTATTAGGTGACACAGAATGTGTTGCATGATGCATCCAATGTTTGTTTGATGTGTGTGTAGTAGTGCACTAGCTAATTCTATGGCATGAAAAAAAAGCCCGAGTGAAGTATTCATTGCTTTATGCTGTGGCTCAAGTTCTAGTTAGGAACAAATTTCATGCAGATAGGAGGTCTAACTCTTGCAAGAGCAAGAATCGCAGCAGGAAGAGTCCACAGTCCCTCCCCACAAATCAGTCCAGAGGCAGCTGCTGGAACCATCAACTTTGCCTTCTTTGCATTAACCTTGTGCCACACAAACACAATCAAGCTACCTACACTCATATCAATTGCAAAGTACGCCCCAACAAGAAATGGCACTGCCACCACCATTGGTAATGGCATCCATTTCCCTATCTTTTGGGGCGAATGATCCCTCATCAGATTTACTGCTATTGCAGAGGCAAAGAACGCATAGCAAAGCTGCATGCAATGATCGGGCAATGCTGAGAACCCTTGAACCCCTATAACTGCCATGTTTCTGTAAATCAGTGCATAAGGAGCCTTGAATTTGCCATGCGGGTTTCCCACGTCGAATGCCTTGTAGAACAGGAAGAAGCTTAGAGGAGCTGTTACACAGCCCACTGCAATGCCAATTACTTGGCATATGAACATTGCTCTTGGAGAGGTGCAAGTGTAATGAGCAGTTTTGAAGTCTTGCATCAGAATGCAAGACACTGAGATTGCTGATTTTATGATGCCACAACCAACTAGTCCTGCCACCAAACCATTCTCTTTGCCGCTCAGTGCTGCCAGCACAAAGAGTGCAACTTTCCCATAATTGTATGCCATGTTCATGTCTGTGAGACCTGCTCCAAAGGCATTACAGAATGCCAGGGCTGGAGTGAAGATGTAAGCAACCACCACGAAGTACCATTTGAGCTGCGGGAACATGAGTGGTATCAGAATTATGGAAAGGACTGCGAAAACAAGGTATCCAACTATCCCAATCCACATGGGAATGTTCTCCTTGAGGAACATCTCGGTCTGTTTAATGTCTCCAGTGGGATTCCCCTGCTGCTCAGCAGCTACTGCTGCAGTGAGAAAATGGCCTCAACATCAGATATCATATCTTATTCTTGAAATATTAGGCTCGCTTGGTTTGTATAAATAAAAATAGGAAATAGAATTTTATTATTTTCACATTTTTCTTCATAAAATTTTGAAAATAAAAAATACAATAAAAACAAGAGATGAAAACAGAAACCAAACATCGGTGGAAAATGTTTTGTTTTTATTTCATTCTTTGGTATTAATTACAAAATTATTTTATTTTCATACTGTATTTTGTTTTTAAGGAAATATTGTAAATAATATTTTTTATTATCAGTATCTCTTTTGCAAGATTAAAAAAAGTTGGTAATTTTGTAATTAATATTAAAAAACAGAAAATGAAAAAAAGAGTTTTTTCAATGAAATTGTTCCTTTATAATGGAAAAAAAAGAAAGAAAGAAAAGGTGAGTCCTAGACTGCTCTTACCATTTTTGCCCTTTTTACTCCTAGAGTTCTTTGTTTTTTCATGTATGCTGAGGACTGTAGACACTAGAATCTTGGTGAAATTGTATATGCCATCGCCCAGGATTAGAGCAATAGATAGAAAAACCTTATAACCGTATAAACCCTTCATGTTACTTTCTTCTAAATGGTCAGGGAACCAATTTCCCTTGAGCCGGTCAATAAGAGGATACATGACCCCAAAAGAGAGCACAGCTCCAAGGAGCAAAGACAAATTCACAAGGTGGGAGCAAATCATTCCTGCCCCCACAAAAGTCATGCTAAAATCAAAATAGAATCTGCAATTCAAATTCAATCAATGAGATTAATTAGTAACATGTGGATTGCAAGATTTCATTCCAAAGAAAATTGATTACATAATTTGCTGAAAAATCATACGTTTGCTTCCAAGCTTGCAATCCAAAGGTAGGGAACTGTTCAAATCCACAGTCTGTCCCTGAGAAAAACCACTTGAATAAACCCCATAAGAAACTGATAGAGAAATACTTCACGAACCCCCTCACTTGTTTCCTGCAATGTTACAATAGTAAGATAATAATTGTCAATCAGTGGCCTTAAATTAAGTTTAGAATTGAATTGATTATTTCTGTTATTAATGAGATTAATTTCCATATTGAAGAAGAATGGAAGCTGAAGGCTAAAATGAGACGTGTAGTATACTTGGCCATTTTGTCACCCTGAGTATGGAAACCATTGATGAGAACAGCTGTTGCCAAGCCACTTGGATAAGTTAATTTTAGATCAACTATCATGATCTGTAGCAGAAGAGAGTGCAGTAAGCCACTGAGTTTTTGGGTTAGTTTTTATAACATAACTAAACTTCAGTACTCTTGATGAAGTATAGAAATATCCAGTTTTTAATAATTTCCACTTTAGCAAGTCTTATGTATCCAAATAATTAATTACTCCTTTAGCTTTTAGTGGCGTGGAATTAATGATGTGCAGCAAGACATCCAAAATGATGCACAACTATCATGTAGAAGCAGAGCAGGATTTGAGGAGGGTAAATGAGATGTTGAAGGCCTACAATATTATACAATACATGATAATGATAGCATACATAATTAATACCTTTCTGAGTGGAATCAAGACAAAGAGGCCAACAAAGCAAACCACAAAAAGGAAGCTAGTCATCCAACCAAATCCAGGTTCTTTAACTGCACTTGGGCTATTACCCTTAGTTCCCACTCCAGACAACTCATATGTCTTCCTGTTTAATCCCAACAAGTAAGATGCAAATCCTCCTGCAATATATACACACAAATATACAGGTCTAACTTTTGAAAGAAATCACATACAAATTAGAGGAAATTCATGATGTATCAAATTGATTAATAACTTCCAACCTCCAACAGCAATGCTATAGCATGCAACAGCACAAGTCTGTATGATGGTGTTCTCTTGGCGGGTGAATGGCTTTGATACAAAGCCAGCCTTGTGGAGAACTTTGGTCCAGCTTCTGATAAACACAAAGGCAAGGAGTGCAGCAGAGACATTCAAGTTAGGAACCATCCCTGTTGTGAGGTTGAGCTTCATGGCTATTACACTGTACATGATTCCAATCATCAAGCTCACAAACAACCCCCTCAGTGTTATCTGATCTGTCCATTTCTGTGGCTGCAACTCACCAGCTTGCAGCTGATCTTCCAGGTCTTGTTCCCTCTCAATCTCCACTTTGTTTTCTTCTTCTTCTTCCATGTTGAGTGCACTTGAGGGGGGCAACATCTCTCTCAACTGTAGCTTTATGGCCTCACACAAACTTCACATAATCAAAGGAAAAACTCAGGTAAGTGAAAAACAGCTACGTCCAATTTTTTAATATCTTAATTGTATTGTCCTTATAATGCCATAGATAGACAAAAAGTGGTGAAATATGGAATAGAATAATATATTATCTTACCTTAATTAATTTGTTCTTCCTCTTTTGTCCTTGCTGATTGGATGGACTATGAATGAAGCTAACAAGATGCTTTCTGCCAAGGCATAGCTCCTGTGTGGAATGTCGACTAATGTGTTGAACATATATAGAGCATTGTTAACTAGGACAAGTAGTAACCTTCCATGACTATCTTACTAGCTGTAGTACAATACAACAATGTTGATTCTTCTCAGGTTAAATGCATTTTATCCTAAGAATTTTAAGTCATGCGTAATTTACACCCTCACTTTTCAAAACTCCATTATGACCTAACTTTCTAAACTGTGCAAAAACCCCCTATTTTTCAAACAGGACAAAACTTTAAGTCATAACAGGTATCGGGTTGCGCAAATAAAAAATGGGGGTTGATTGTACACAGTATTCATAGACAAGGTGTAAGGTTGTACAAATTAGAAACATCAGGGGTTAAGTGCATATAAATCTTACCTTTATTAGTTGCCAAAATTATAATGAAGGGTGTTTTGCATTTTGAAAGTTAAAGGTGTCGCGATGTATATTTAAAAAGTCAAGATATAAATTGTACATGATCTAAAGTTCAAGGAGATAAAATGCATTTATCCCTTCTTTTTATATGAATTAATATGTATGTTTTTTTTTTTTGAGACCACATGTATCCTCCAATTAGAAACAATCTTGTTCAAGTTAGACACGACAAGTAAAGTGGCAATTCTCTCTCAACTGACTTTCAACGCAACTACATACTCAAGGCTCGAACTTAAGACCTTCTGTTAGAACAACCCCTGCCAGCTGATCTACACGCTCATACGCTCATCGGAATATGTATGTGCGTGTGCGTGTGCGTGTATATGTATATATTTATAAAAATGAGGGAAATAAATAATGATTATCAATTATTTGTCAAATTTTGTGGATGTTTGAACAAGTTGTATAGTCAACTAGGTTCCTATATTTGGTTAATTAATGGTTGGCTTCTAGCTCAAACTTCAAACGAATAATTGAATGAATCCAATAATTAACCTGGCTTATGTAGTGCTGCATTATGTAGTGCTGGACTTTTCAACTTCTTTTGCTTCTCTGAAGTCATAGTCTTTAGCAGCAGTAGGACCTCAAAAAAATCAGGAGAGGGTTATTCCAACTTCCAAGTGAATGAAACCCTGTCCAAATAAAAAGGTAATTATTCTACACATTCTGAATCAGAATATATAAATATTTAGTACAGGCACACGCCCATCTAATAATGAATTTAATGCACTTGCAACAATGGGGGAAGAATCAGCAAGGAGCTAGGTACCAAAAGATGTCACCTCTTTAACTTCCATAGTTCCATTGGTTTGACTTGTTTACCTTCCTATTGACTTACCTACCTTTGTTGGGAATAGATTTTATCCTATTTCTTATATTCCAGATATGATTATGTTATGAGATAAGAAAATGAAAAATAATATCTATACTCATTTCTCTGCCAACTCACTATTCAACTCACTCAAACAGAGTTATTGGACAAAAGTTTATAAGCCAGTACTCAAAAGATGGACATCATAATTTTTTTGTGAGAATGTACCAAGAAGTCAGTCCAATTTGTGGGTGCAAATATAAGTACTTTAAAAAAAATGCAAGATAACAAGAAATTTTGTTCAAATTTAATTGTTCAAATATGTGGTAGGTTTAAGCTTTCAAAAATGTTATTACAACACCTAAAAGTGGATGTTATTATCATTGGATGTGATGATGGTCCAACTCATCTATCACATTTAATGATAATAAAGTGAATGTTCCAAATAACATTTACTTTTATATGTTGATATAAGATTGTTTGTAAGTTTTATCATCGGCACGGCCTTGAAAGTTTTAGTTTCAATATTAAAGATTGTTCACGGTCTTGCTAGTGGGTTTTATGATAGATCTCATATGTTTGGGTATTATGAATTTCCTATTTATTGATTATTGGATCAAACCATCCAACAAAAATAATATTCATCTAATGGCTAATAATAAAGAGTCCATAGTGACCTAAACATATGAGGTTTAGGTTATAATTTGGCCTTACAATGTATGTTAAGGCTAGCTAGATGATGTTTTGTCATGTCCCAGTGAAGGCTCGGTGTTGTCAAGGTGGCTAATGTCAATTACTACAAGTGTTGTGAATTGTGATAGGTGTGTTTATATTTTACAGGTGTCTATGTGAGGGGTATTGTATTGGGGTGGTATGTGTTTGGGATAGTATCTTGTTCTTTTCTTTGGGTAATACTTGTTTCTCTCCGCTCCTCTCATGGTTGAGAATTTAGAGCATTATCTTGTATATCAAAAAAAGATGGGGGCAGGTTTATCAACTCTTTGATGAGCTAATTAAAGAGTCATATCTCTTCTTGACCATTATAATTTTGATTATGTATCTTTACTCATGAATTATGATATATAAATCCTCTAAAGTGCATATATGCTTATAAAGTAAAAAGTTAGAAATTAATCACCATTAAATCATTTGATGGGACTTAGACACTTTAGTAGTTATTGCCACACCCACTTATCTACTGCCACACTATGTTAAATGAAGTTTTGCTTAATTCTCCTAAAATGTCCTTATACAAAACATATACCAATTATATTAGATAAAAAAATAATTAAACAAATGAACAAATAAATTGTAATATATAGTATATATACTCAAGGATTTTTCAATCTTGCGTTTACTTTTTTTCATTACTACTATATTTTGTAGATAATTATTATACATTAAAATTTTAAAATTAATCTAATATTTATGTTTATGTTGTTATATTAAATAAATCAATCGAAAATACTTAGAATATATGTTCATATAAACATACAAGATAAAAAATATAAAATGTTTTAAATTTAATTAATTATTGTTTAATAAAAATGGCATAGAATTTTTAATTTATACAATAATATATTACAGAAATTGTAATAAACTTGTGCATATTGTAAATTCATTTCAATATTTTATTTTAATATTTTATATGAACAATATACTTTTATTTTTATGAAACATGAAAAAGATTAGCTAATTTATTATAATTTTTATCTTTGGTGCTGTTACAATTTTTATCGCAAGTTGCTCAGATTATTTTATTATTAGAAGTTTGACTAATCTAACCCAACCTGACTAAGGTCCTTAAAGGGGATTAGGGGCTTACTAGCAAGGATTTTTTCCGATTCATAAGGCTCGAACTGAGACCTTTAATTAAGAAATTAAGTTACCTACTAACTTGATCAATCTCACGTTGTTGGTAGTATTTTACTTTAAAAAAAAGCTTTTATTTTCATTTTTATAATTAAAAATTATAATATTATAATATCTTATTTTTAATTAAGTCAATAATTATTAGTTAAATTAATTCATAATTTTATATTATGATAATAAATCGTACAATGCACGCGCCATTATGTTACTAGTTATTAATATTGTTAAGTAAATATTCTTTTAATATATGATAATTTGTGTTTTTGTATTTTAATAAAAAATTCATAATAATTTAAGTGATTTTTATTAAATGATAACTAATTAAATTATAAAACTTTTAATATTCATTTTATATTTTATTTTTATATGATCATGATATATTCTGAGTATTTTTAATTAATCTATTCAATATAACAACATAGGCATAAATATTTAATTGATTTAATAAATTTTTTAATATGTAATAATTATCTATAAAATATAATAATAATTTAAAAAAGTAAATGTAGGAGGAAAAATCTTGTAGTGTGTATGTTATATATTACAATTTATTTGTCTATTTTTAATTATTTTTTATCTAATAAAATTTTTATTATGTTTTGTATAAGGTTATTTTAAAACAATCAAATAAAACTTCATTTAATAGGGTGTGGCAATAGATAATAGATAGTCACTGCTTAATTCAAGAATGATTAACTCTTCCTGTTCTTACTTCACAATCATTCTCACTTTAGAAGATTCAAATTTAATTATGTTATAGTAAAGATAAATAGATATAAATATTTTTAACGGTTAATATGAATATAGAGTAAATGTAAAATATAAAAACTCAATTTAAGTATTTGTATATACTATTTCTGATCTTACGTAACATGATTCTGTAATTGAAAAACATAGGTAAATTTCATTTCTTCCCAAATTTACCATCCTATGAGGTTCCGATAACGTTTCTAGAGGCAAAGATTCTCTGCCCATAAGAGGACCAAGGTCGACCATTGAAATAGGCTATACATTGATTGCAGCTGTAAGTGGGTGGATCGATCGATCAGCAATCAGCATCGAGTTTGAAAAGGATTGATAGAGATAAACTTGGATTGATGCCCTTTTTTATTTTTTTTTATTTTTTACAAATATATATATATATATATATGCACGTACATTGTTTTGTAATTTAGCATTTAAGTACCATGATTCATGAATCGGCCGGTGAAAATGTAGTAATTTTCTAGGGCCTTTTTAGGTGGTGTTTTTGTCAGTATCCTACAGGCTACAGCTACTACTTATTAAAAATTACACTTTAAAATAAAAAAGAAAGTACAATTGTAGTAGTGAAGGTTATTAAATTAGGGGTATTTAATTTATTACATTTTAAATTGAAAGTGCAATGTGAGAATTATCAACATTCAAATATTTTCAGTTCATGCCATTCAAAATGTAACAAATACACTGATGTAGTAACTCTTTATAACACAATTGTAATTTCTGCAAAGTGTAATTTTTATGAAGTGATGCAGTATTCGCTCCAATTAAAGGAATTATACCAAAACCAAGGCCTAACTTTTCACATAACATTAGGGCCACTGAATTTGGGCCACTATTTTATCACGAGTAAATGTTTATTTTGATCCTTAAAATTATATATGTGATTCATTTTAGTCCTAAATTTAAAAATATCATTTTAGTTCATAAAATTTCAAAAGGTGATTCAAATTAGTCTTTATACTATTGTTTCTAAGAACTAATTTGAATTATCAAAAGGACTAAGTTGAATTAATTTTTAAAATTTAAGAACTAAAGTGATACTTTCTTAATTTTAGAACTACAATTAACCACACATATAATTTCAAGACCAAAATAAATCTTTACTCATTTTATCACACACATCACATCATCCACAAATTCTGTGTCTATATTGAATTACTCGGACCAAGGGAAGCTGAGAAAACAAGTTACAAAAGAAATAGATGTTTTTCATTTTTTTATATTTTTTTTCTCCCTAGGACATCAATGGCTATTATTATTTGTGGCTACCTGCAAGGATGCGCATCTAGATGTTGGTAAAGTAATGGTGAATATTAAATTTGTAATGGCCACTAGCTCCATAGTGGATACTTGATACTAGTGGCTTGTGGCTGAACCAAACCATATCATAAGGGACACGCGACACATACACGTAGCACAAAAATCCTGACTCCTAGCTTACCTTAGCCATTGTGGAGTGCGATCGACATGTGCTGTGCTGTGCTGTGGACTTTTCTAAACACTGATTTCGACATTGATTTCTTTGCTCTTTAGAAGCACCCAAAAAGTGCAATTTACTTTTAGGAGTAATTAGGAAATAAATGTGGTCTAAATCATAGTTTTGTTCTTTTAAAACGAAAAGCTATGATTTTTCTTTATTTTTTATTTTTATTTTTTAGGAGCATATAACCACCCTTTGATATTTGTATGGGTAGTGGGTACAAATCAATTGTTGGTTTGGACTTTTGAGGTTTATGATATATCTCTTGGATCATGCAAGAAGTTCAAGCTAAGTACATATTTATATATATATATATATATATATATATATATAGAGGTAAACTGATACTTTTATTTTTATTAATATTTTAATAGTTTTGACTATTTTTTAGAATTATTATTATTATTATTAAAAGCCTTTTCAAAAAATATTAATTATAAAACGTACTGAGAATAAGAAAGTTAATTCACATGCACACTTAGAAGATATAAATAACAATAATAATTAATTTAATTATGCCTAAAATATTATAGCGGTCACCGTGAGTCCACGATGAGGGATGCACTATTCGAGCTTCAATAATTAGAGGATGACAAAGGATTAGTTTAGATAAGCCATAAGCACCATCCGTTTACGTCTCGAGTTTGAGCTGGTTGAATTTGTAAGTTGAAATTTACATTTGATAGCATCAATTTGCAAGCCATAAGCACCATCCGTTTGCGTTTACCTGCTATATTGGTGGGCCTAGCCCAGTTTATTCGGCCACACTAAATATGCATGTCAGCTTCACCATGTTGTTGATGCTTTAGCCTCAAACCAATCCACGCATGTTGGGAATAACCTTCGAATGCTTGTAGCCACAATTCACATTAATTATAGTTTTATTTTTTATATGTGAGATTGATTTTGATATGTTGTTAGAGTTTTATTTTAATGTATTGACAGTATAAAAGAGTTATATTGTTACTAATCGAATATCTCAATTACATGATTTTCAAGGTAATGAGGTAACGTTAACCATATTTGTTAATGTGACATATTAACATTACATAATTGGATGATTATTACATTTAATACATCAAAATTAAATCCATCTTGTCATTATAAAATATTTTACAGCTTTCTTAAGCAAAAATATTTTATATTGTTAATAATTTTTATTTGTCTTTTGTATGATTTTTTTATTATAATAATAATGATTTTGCTAACCCGTGCCCTTTCAGTAACTTAAGGACACTGGTTGAGGATACTAGAAAAAGCAAAATTTAAAAGTTATTAATGGGTCTTACAATTTGAAAATAAAAAAATGTACATTCTCAATACAAAACTTTTTATTTCTAATTTTAGATGAACCCTAATTATAATAAGAGCCAAATAATTCTAACCACATGATTATAATCATTGAGTTATTGTATTAAAAAAATACATATGAACAGTAAAACCGTGATATATTTGATATAATGGCTAATTTTTGTTTTCTTCCCCGGTTATACTTGTCCAGTTTCATAGAAGAGATGGTGTTGTTTTGTGTAGCATAGCTTTGTCTTGAAAATTTAAAATCTTCCCTCAACTCTCCTATCAAATGTATGTATGGGCTCGTTCCTTGTAGAGTGGTGAATACATAAATAGTGGTGGTGACAACCAATCACGAATCCAAAAAATTTAGGCGGTGGAAATAAAAATAATATATAAGCATAACAAATTATTTCACATCATTTTTATTTTAATGTGTGATGAAACATAATAGACTATTGGAGACAATATATATATATCCTAATAAAATTATCAAATTGTAGTGGGGCAAAAAGCCCCACCCTTTTTTACATATATCCGTCCCTGTAAACAACTGCAAATTGAACAAACACACACTATCTAACAGGCCATTTCCTTTCAATCCGTGTCTCTTCCTTCGGATTTCAAGTTAAAATACCGTCATCAAATTGGACTTTTCTTCTTCATGCATAAGAGGAATCAATTATGTCGCCTTACAAGTTGCACCCTTTAGAATTTTAAGAGGAATTGATAACTTGTTATGACTTATGATATAAATTCAATTTATATTTATTTGTGAACTCAAGACTCATCCGTTTGTATATAGGTGTTGGGGAAGCCCACCAACAATATGCAATGTACGAGAAATTCTTATTTGCTCCTGGTCAAAGTATGTGTTTTGCTCTGATACATTAGTCATTTGACACATTAGATAAGTGGGTCCCACCCTCTTCCTATTATATAATATTTTAAATATTCTAACTAAACAATATAAACATAGTTAAATAAACTATGGTGGTTTTTTTCTAAAAAAAACAAAATTTTTATAGCTTCAACTTTTCAGATCCCCTTTCGTTTCCAATTCAAAGTTTTTTAATTATTTTTTCAAATTTGCTGTTGGTTAGATTCTCTCTTCTTCGACGCAAATTTTTTTTCCTTAGGATGGAATTACGATAAAATTGGCCGAGAATAATTGATTTATTAGATAAAGAGAGATATCCTATTCTGCCATATAACCATTAGCCACCACCGCCACTGACATAGTGCTCTAGCAGATCTGCCATTGCAAAAGCAGTACAATTATCTTGTTCCTTTTTGTGATCTCATCTATCAGAAATCCAGCTAGACTTGCATCACCCCCGTTGGTGGCTCCGTCGGCAGAGAGGTAGATTGTGGTCGGAATCGGTGGCGGAGTTGCTGCAAATATTTTGTAGAGTGAGAAAGGATGTGTGGGGAGGGGTGGCTTGCAGAGAAAAAAAAGACTATTTTCGCCACTGAAGGCAGAAAACAAAGGGGCTGAAAATTTTGGAGATAAAATACTAGCAAAACCCAACTTAAATTTCATTGATTTAATTAACCATGGTTAAAAGCTTTATTCTAGGGAGCACAAGTGACCCACATAACCATGTGTCAAATGATTAATAAATCAGAGCAAAACACATGTCTGGGAAGCATGTAAGAATTTCTCTGCAATGTAATCCCTCCGCTATCAAATATAATTCCATTTTGATAAATGGGTACATTGAGATCTGAGGAGTATCTTATAGAAAAATGCCAAGCCCTAAGATGCAAAAAAAAAAATAATAATAAGGGAGCATTAAATATTGATAATAATATCGATACATTAATTTAGATTCTGTAGGTAATTGTAAAGTTTTTTTTTTTGTTATCATTGTAATTGCAAAGTGAAAAAAATTGAGTAGTTAATCACTCTTAATTAAATCATTTGATAGAATCCATGTAGTGATAATTATTGATCTAAAAGTGGTTACTTAATTTCTAAATTCCCTACTTCACAACTACCCTTATTTTTTAGGATTAGCTACCCAATCTATAATAATACTAATATTTAAGACTCATTACATGAAAACTTTTCTATGTGTCACTCATAGATAAAATTATGCTCCATCTTTCACAATCTTAGTATTTAAAGTAAATTTTTTATTTAATTTATCTTCTAATTATTAATTTTTTTCTAATCATATCTTCATATCTCTCTTCCATTAACACAACAAAAGTACTCTACAAAATATTTTGATCGAAGTTATTTAACAAATAATATTTAATATTTATCTATAATATTAATATTTAAGACTCATTACATGGAAAATTTTTCATGTGTCATTCATAGAGACAATTATGCTCTAACATTTTCATTATCTTAATAATTAAAGTATTTTTTAAATATAATTTACCTTATAATTATTAATTAATTTTTTTAATCATACCTTCATATCTCTCTTCCATTAACACAATAAAAATACCCTACAAAATATCTCATTCATAATTATTTAATATGAAAATAATAACAAATAATATAAATAAAATGATAATTGAACGTATTATTATATCATTAAAATTTTATATGTATAATTGTTATAGTATTAATTAAAGATAACAAAACTATTATAATTACGTTGCCACAAAAAGAAAACTATTATAATTAACGATAATTTTATTAACCATGTGTAATTATTATATAATTATATAAAAAGCTATTATTATATGTTTTCTAAGTGGATAATAGGTTTATGCAGTTTTTTAACATCACATATGAGTTATAGTTTTAGTTCAATATATATCAATTTAGAAATCATATTATAATAGCTTTTTATATAATTATATAATAGTTACACATGGTAAATAAATTATCGTTAATTATAATAGTCTTCTTTTTATGGCAGCATAATTATAATAGTTTTGTATCATTAACTAATACCATAATAATTACACATATAAAATTTCAATGATATAATAATACAATCAATTATATTTTGTTTATATTATTTGTTGTTATTTTCATATTAAATAATTTTGAATGAGATATTTTGTAGGATATTTTTATTGTGCTAATGGAAGAGCGATATAAAGGTATGATTTGAAAAATTAATTAATAATTATAAGGTAAATTAAATTTAAAAACTTTAATTATTAAGATTATGAAAATGCTAGAACATAATTTTCTCTATGAATGACACATGAAAATTTTTCTATATAATGAGTTTTAAATATTAATATTATAGATAGATTATAGATTATAGATTTTGTTCCTCCTCAATATTTTGATAGACTTATTTTTCTTATTGAGTAATATAATTACAACTACTTTATAAATTGATAAGGATCAATTTGTCAAAAAATTCTTCAAAAATATTGAAGACAAACTAATTTAGCCTATATTTTTAATTATGACAAAACACAAAATATATTTTTATTCTTGAGGAACCATTTTGTTCGATGTTATTTTTTCCATGGATTATGTTAGGGAAGTCTCACCATTTAATTGATAAATCATTAGTGAGAAATTACTATAAAGACTAATCCAACATCAATTTTCCAATTGGATGTGACTAATATACTTTATTTTCTAACTTAAGAAATGAGTTAGAATACATAAAAAAGAACAATCAATATTCACATAAAATAAAAGTGTCCATGATTTTAAATTTCTTTTTCTACACTTAGGAGCTATGCCAACAACATAAATATACGCTGTTTATAGTCTTCTGCATTTAAACCTCCAAAGAAAAAAAAGAGAATAATTCTACATTTTAAAAAAGCTCTCTCTATTGAAAATGGCATCACTCGGAAGTTTCATAACTTGATTGATATATACTTGGTGACAAATTGCTAGGAAGACTAACAATTCAAAGTCTATGCACCAGCTTCAAATTTTCCAATTTGATGTGATTTGTCTGTTCAATTTTCAAACTTAAGGAATTGGTTAGAAAACATATAGATAATAATAAATTATGCCAAATATTATAAATCATCATCAATACATTTTTCTTCAGAGTTATCACTTCATAAAGTGCAATTATTCTTCATTCGTTGCATTTTCTTAGATTATATGTGATATAAAGATGAAGACATGCAGTATTTTCTTTTATAGATGTTTTCTTCCACAATAGATTAATGGTATTGAAAAAGATGTGATATATGATTTTTTAAAAAAATTATAAGGTATTCTTAATATCATTTGATGATACGTGACATCATGTTAAAATTAAATCCTCACTATATATTAATATTTAAAATTTGTAATTTAGTGTGTATTTTTAAAAACTATAAGATTTATTATAATCTTTTTTTATATAATCAATTATGTGCAAATCAATTTAATTATATAAGTAATGATAGTTTATTATTAGATTCATGGTGAATCACAATATATCAATCATTCAAAGAATAATTTAAAATTAAAAATATATAAATATTTTAAAGATACTCTTGAGACCATGTTACATGTAAGATGTATCATAAATTCGAGTTTATATCAACATTTTCTTTTAATTATATGAATGCTTTAACTAAAAAATTATTATAAGATAATCTATTTAATCTGGATTGTATGAAAAATATTGATTTTGCATGGTAAAATACTAGAAAGGCATGAAATGATATAGTAAAATATTGATTTTGTAAAGTAAAATATGATTTTTTTTAACATGGATTTTTCATTTTATTTTAAAAATATATAGTTACAGATGATATATAATATAAATGATAGATGATATATAAAATACATGTTGATTTGATCTAATCTATAATCTATAATACTAATATTTAAGACTTATTATATGCACCAGCTTATAGTTTTCCAATTGTTAGGAAGACTAACAATTCAAAATCTATCCACCAGCTTCAAATTTTCCAATTTGATGTGACTAATCTGTTCAATTTTCAAACTTAAGGAATTGGTTATAAAACATATAGATAACAATAAATTATGCCAAATATTATAAATCACCATTAGTACATTTTTCTTCAGAGTTATCACTTCATAAAGTGCAATTATTCTCCATTCGCTGCATTTTCGTAGATTATATGTGATATAAAGATGAAGACATGTAGTATTTTCTTTTATAGATGTTTGCTTCCACAATAGATTAATAGTATTGAAAAAGATGTGATATACGATTTTTTTAAAACATTATAAGGTATTTTTAATATCATTTGATTATATGTGACATTATGTTAAAATTAAAACTTACCTATATATTAATATTTAAAATTTGTAATTCAGTGTGTGTGTTTTAAAACTCGAAGATTTATTATAATCTTTCTTTTATATAATCAATTATGTGCAAATCAATTTAATTATATAAGTAATGATAGTTTATTCTTGGATTCACAATGAATTACAATATATCAACCATTCAAAGCATAATTTAAAATTAAAAATACATAAATATTATAAAGGTATTCATTGAGATTGTGTCAAATGTAAAATTCACCATAAATTCGATCTATATAAACATTTTCCTTAAATTATATATGAATACTTTAATTGAAAAATTGTTATAAGATAATCTGTTATCAGGATTGTATGAAAAA
The DNA here is from genome assembly GCA_030441495.1 of Dalbergia oliveri. Lineage (NCBI taxonomy): Eukaryota > Viridiplantae > Streptophyta > Magnoliopsida > Fabales > Fabaceae > Dalbergia > Dalbergia oliveri. Next base: position 18,129,789 of record JAMLFY010000007.1, read on the forward strand.
TATTGATTTTGCATGGTAAAATATTAGAAAGGTATGAAATGATATAGTAAAATATTGATTTTGTAAAGTAAAATATGATTTTTTTTTGTTTTTTTAACATGGATTTTTCATTTTATTTTAAAAATATATAGTTATAGATGATATATAATATAAATGATAGATGATATATAAAATACATGTTGATTTGATCTAATCTATAATCTATAATACTAATATTTAAGACTCATTATATGAAAAGTTTTCTATGTGTCATTCATAGATAAAATTATGCTCCATCTTTCACAATCTTAGTATTTAAAGTAAGTTTTTTATTTAATTTATCTTCTAATTATTAATTTTTTTTTACAATCATACCATCATATCTCTCTTCCATCAACACACCAAAAGCACTCTACAAAATATTTTGATCGAAGTTATTTAACAAATAATATTTAATATTTATCTATCTATAATAATACTAATATTTCAGACTCATTCTAGGAAAAGTTTTACAAATGTTGCTCATAGAGCAACTTCTGGCCCACAATTTTTATAACCTTGATTATTAATTATTTTGTTATAAAAATCACCTTCATATCTATTTCATTAATACAACACAAATATTTCATATTAAATATTACATTTCAAACCATTACAATTCTTAATTTAAATGATATAACTTATCAAAATGTGTCAATCTAAATTATTTAATATTAAAAATAGATATTTACATGATACATATCTTTTTCTATTTTCTTTATAATATTTTTTATTTTTTTCAATTAAACATGTGTTTTTCCATATTAATTACAAAATTTTAAATTTTGAATTCACCTTGATGTTTTAAATTTTAGATTCAATAGACTACTTAATTTCTATTTCATAATAAACCAGAATCCAATCAGATTAGTGCAAAAATAAAAATGGAAACAAAAACTATTGCCACAAAGAAATGTCTGCTATAATCGAAGTATAAATCTCTTAAATTACTCCTAAAATCTGTAACATATTTATTGTTATAAAAGATGACCACTTATACTAATTGAAATAAAAACCCTTAACTTCTCTTAGAATCTGCAATATCAGTTTGTTATTGAGATCCTGACTAAAGCTTTAGTGTGAAATGCTAACACCTTATTTCATTTCTCCTCTCTTCCACAACTTTCTTTTCTCTTCCATTCTTCCTTTCATATTTTCATATTTTTCATTTCTCTTCATTCATTATCTATTAGTTCTCTCAAAAACTTTAATTTACTTCATCTTTTTATTTTCTTTTTCATGATTTACATTAAGGAATAAGAATTTGTAAGTTAAAAAATTCAAATGTTCCACCATTCTTCTTTGAAGCTCTTTTCTTCTTTGTGATATTTCTTTTTTTTTTGTACAACATTTTTTTTAATATTTGTTTAGTATTTTTAATTTGTATATATATTTTATACATTTAAATGTTTCCTCAATAAAATAAATATTTGCTTTTTTTAAGTTCTCTTAAAATAAACCAATTTATTTATCCTTTTCATTTTCGTTGTTTATATCCAATTTATTTCAACGTTTCTTCTTTGTGATTTTTTTTTATTTTGTATAAAGATTTTTCTATGTTTATTTAGTCTTTTACTTTGTGTATATATCTTAATGGTCTTTTTTTATGTTTTGTGTAGGAGACAACCACTAGGCTATAGGCTCAACCACGTATTGTTCAATCCTTTGTGGCAAAGGTAATTGTATTTTTCATAAATAATTTAACAAATATTTTATTGAATTTGAGATTAATTTTATTGTTGTATAAACGAGTATTAATGATTTTATAATTTTTTCTTTTCAGAATTTAAAGCCACAATTAAGTAAATGAGATGCTATTGATGGATTATCTCAACTGGTCATTTTACTAAACTTAAGGTAGTAAAGATTAAGGACTAAAAATGATTGAAGATTGTATTTGGTTTTACTTCTATTTTTGTCTTTGATTTTGTTCTATTTTTATCTTTTATTTTGTTTTGCTCATTTGTTGGCAGAACATTTATATGAGAGGGAATTGTTGTTGTGTCGAGAACAACACTTTCCTGAGTCAGTTCAATGCACAACCAAGCTAGCTAATGATTCCAATGGCAATATTAGACAAAATACATCAGCTAATTTTCATTGAAATTTGTTTATGCTGTTCCACCTTCTTCAATTTATTTTTTCTTCATTATTTTGTAAGGCTTAAAGATTGCTGAATTCAATATATACATGACCATTGAATTATAATTTCAATTCCATTTACAAAACACTAATTATGAAGAATGAATAATATTTTGGAACAAAATTATATTTTTATTTAAAATTTCCATTGTGCATTAACGTTGTACAAATTAATTGTTAGCTATTATTCTTTTTGATTTTTATGTGAATCAAATATACTAATATATGTATAGCTATTGATTGATTTTTCTTCTAATATATGCATTTATTTTTCCCTTTTCTTTTCTCATGCTAAAACTTTTAATTAATTGATAAAATTTAAAATATTATTTTTGTAACTATATACAATCCATATTTATTTGTTTTTGCTTTTTTAAGGTATAATCATTATTAATATATTATTTTATTTAGAAAAAATATAATTATTGATAGGTTACTGATTTTATTTTCTAAATCCCCACCTAACTATTTAAGTGATAAGTTTCATTTTCTAATTCAAAAAAGCTAATATTACACCCAAAAAAAAAAAGAAACATAGCAAAAATTAATAATAAATAATATTATTATCTTTTTTTATAAGCCTAATATTATAACTTTTAATTGATATTGATATCTATATCAATCAATAATGTATACACACTAATAGTATTATGATCTTTTCCATTACCATTTTTAAAATTTTTCTTTTTTTGAAATTTTTTAATGAATCCATGAAAACACATAGGGATTCAAATCTCCAAGAAATAAGAAATGGGGACCCATGACGGGAATGAGAAGGGGATGAGAGGAAAATTCTAAATGAGGATGGGGTTGGGAGAAAAGTTTCTAACATCAAATCTAAGCTTTTGAAAATCATATAATACATATATATATATATATATATATATGTATATATCATTATGCCATATTTAATTTTTTGAAACTTAAACATTTCAATTTATCAATTCCACAATTGTTTCATATTATTTTTTTGAAAAAAAAACTTTAATTTTTCAAAATTAAATATTTTTAAAAAAATCAATTCCACAATTTATACTTCTTTGATAATGATACTAATTATTTATTAATTTTTTTAAAAATTAAATAATTACAATACTTTTTAATTGAAAATAATTATGTAATTGATATACTACTTCAATAATTGATATGACATAAATTAGGATTATATATGATTTTTTTACTAATTATAACATATTAATTATAATATATATTTTAAAATTGATATTTTAATTTACTAAAAGGATATATAAGGAGAAAATGTGTAATTGAAATCACATAAATTAAATACTTTAATTTACTACAAAGTTGTAAATGACTAGGAACCAAAAAAAAAAAAAACCAATGAATGTGGATATACAGGGATTATTAATAATAGGATGAGAATGATGATCAATTTTGTCTTCTTAGGGACGTTAGGGGAGAAGTTTATTTGTTAAATAGAGGACAATAACACACCTCATGTTTTCAATTATCTTTGTTAGATTTGCATTGTATATGCATTTTTAATTTTAATTTGGATTATGTTGCATTAGTAGTATTTGTTACTATGGATACTTATGTTTTGAATTTCAAAATAATTTTATTTTTTCTCTTTTTAAATTTTTTTTTAATAAACTCATAAACACCTATAGGGATTCAAATCGAACAGTGATGAGAATGGGGATAGGGATTCGGAGCAAAATTCCAAATGGGAGAGGCGTGAAACATGTCTCCTTTCTTATGGATAACTATTGTCATTCCTATAAATGGTTTATGATATAGTTGAATTATTCATTTATTCTTTTTCATTTTTCAACAATTTTAACTTTTGAAATGTGCAAAATATTCATAAAATAGGCTCTTTATTATTAGTTATAGATCATCTACTGAGTTTTTTAATTTTTATAAACATGATATTTGAAATAAGATATAAAATAGAATGACACATTTTTATATATTTTTCCATTTGTTTAATTATTTAATTACTAACTTATTTTTAAAATAAATTTATATGTTCAATTTTATATAAGATATATTTAAATAAATTATTATTTCTTTTCTTTAATGATCAATTAACTATTTTTTATTATCACCACGTGTAACGGGGTACACAACTAGTAATACTAATATTTAAGACTCATTATATGAAAAGTTTTCCATGTGTGATTCATAGAGACAATTATGCCATATCATTTTCAAAATCTTAATAATTAAAGTAATTTTTAAATATAATTTACCTTATAATTATTAATTAATTTTTTTAATCATACCTTCATATCTCTCTTCCATTAACACAATAAAAATACCCTACAAAATATCTCATTCATAATTATTTAATATGAAAATAATAACAAATAATATAAATAAAATGATAATTGAACGTATTATTATATCATTAAAATTTTATATGTATAATTGTTATAGTAATAATTAAAGATAATCAAACTATTATAATTACGTTGCCACAAAAAGAAGACTATTATAATTAACAATAATTTTATTGACCATGTGTAACTATTATATAATTATATAAAAAGCTATTATTATATGTTTTCTAAGTGGATAATAGGTTTATGCAGTTTTGTAACATCACATATAGGTTGTAGTTTTAGTTCAATATATATTAACTTAGAAAACATATTATAATAGTTTTTTTATACAATTATATAATAGTTACACATGATTAATAAATTATCATTAATTATAATAGTCTTCTTTTGTGGTAGCATAATTATAATAGTTTTGTATCATTAACTAATGCCATAATAATTATACATATAAAATTTTGATGATATAATAATACATTCAATTATATTTTATTTATATTATTTGTTGTTATTTTCATATTAAATAATTTTGAATGGGATATTTTGTAGGATATTTTTATTGTGCTAATGGAAGAGAGATATGAATGTATGATTTGAAAAAATTAATTAATAATTATAAGATAAATTAAATTTAAAAACTTTAATTATTAAGATTATGAAAATGCTAGGGCATAATTTTCTCTATGAATGACACATGAAAAATTTTCTATGTAATGAGTCTTAAATATTAGTATTATAAATAGATTATAGATTTTGTTCCTCCTCAATATTTTGATAGACTTATTTTTCTTATTGAGTAATATAATTACAACTACTTTATAAATTGATAAGGATCATTTTGTCAAAAAATTCTTCAAAAATATTGAAGACAAACTAATTTAGCCTATATTTTTAATTCTGAAAAAACACAAAATATATTTTTATTCTTGAGGAACCATTTTGTTCAATGTTATTTTTTTCATGGATTAAGTTAGGGAAGTCTCACCATTTGATTGATAAATCATTAGTGAGAAATTACTATAAAGACTAATCCAACATCAATTTTCCAATTGGATATGACTAATATACTTTATTTTCTAACTTAATAAATGGGTTAGAATACATAAAAGATAACAATAAATATTTATGCCAAATAAAAGTGTCCATGATTTTAAATTTCTTTTTCTACACTTAGGAGCTATGCCAACAACATAAATAGACGCTGCTCATAGTTTTCCGCATTTAAACCTCCAAAGAAAAAAAAAGAGAATAATTCTACATTTTAAAAAAGCTCCCTCTATTGAAAATGACATTACTCGGAAGTTTCATAACTTGATTGATATATACTTGGTGACAAATTGCTAGGAAGACTAACAATTCAAAGTCTATGCACCGCTTCAAATTTTCCAATTTGATGTGACTAATCTGTTCAATTTTCAAACTTAAGGAATTGGTTAGAAAACATATAGATAACAATAAATTATGCCAAATATTATAAATCATCATCAATACATTTTTCTTCAGAGTTATCACTTCATAAAGTGCAATTATTCTTCATTCGCTGCATTTTCTTAGATTATATGTGATATAAAGATGAAGACATGTAGTATTTTCTTTTATAGATGTTTTCTTCCATAATAGATTAATAGTATTGAAAAAGATGTGATATATGATTTTTTTAAAATATTATAAGGTATTCTTAATATCATTTGATGATATGTGACATCATGTTAAAATTAAATCCTAACTATATATTAATATTTAAAATTTGTAATTTAGTGTGTATTTTTAAAAACTGTAAGATTTATTATAATTTTTTTATATAATCAATTATGTGCAAATCAATTTAATTATATAAGTAATGATAGTTTATTATCAGATTCACGGTGAATCACAATATATCAACCATTCAAAGAGTAATTTAAAATTAAAAATATATAAATATTTTAAAGATACTCCTTGAGACCATGTTACATGTAAGATGTATCATAAATTCGAGTTTATATCAACATTTTCTTTTAATTATATTTGAATGCTTTAGCAAAAAAATTATTATAAGATAATCTATTTAATCTGGATTGTATGAAAAATATTGATTTTGCATGGTAAAATACTAGAAAGGTATGAAATGATGTAGTAAAATATTGATTTTGTAAAGTAAAATCTAATTTTTTTGGTTTTTTTAACATGGATTTTTCATTTTATTTTAAAAATATATAGTTATAGATGATTTATAATATAAATGATAGTTGATATATAATATATATGTTGATTTGATCTAATCTATAATCTATAATACTAATATTTAAGACTCATGAAAAATTTTCTATGTATAATTTATAGACAAAATTATGCCTTATCTTTCATAATCTTAGTATTTAAAGTAAGTTTTATTTTTTAATTTATCTTCTAATTATTAATTATGTTTTTCCAATCATACTACTAGAAAATGGCGGGATACCGACGCATTTTACCGACGGGTATTGAACATCGGTAATTACGACAGCCTTATTGACGGGTGAGGGAATTAATTCGGATTAAAACAATTTACATAAATACCCGTCTATAGATGTCGGTAAATGATGGCGCCAATCACCGCCTTGGCGCGCATAATATCCAATGGGTATACCAGCTTAACCGACGAGTGAGTTTTATATTTAATTGTGAATATTTAGTAAATCATTTACCGAGGTAAACCAACGGGCATGGGGATATTTAATCTTTAATAATTTATGAATTACATTAGACGGGTATTTACGATTTTATATATATATATATATATATATTATTTATGAATAAAATTACCGAAAGGTAACTGGGGACTCGACCATGAGCTTAGCAGACCCAGTTGATCTAGGAGCAGGGACAGCTCCTTCAGTAGCTCCAGAAGCAGGAGGCAGGGGTGAGCAGCTGAGGGCGAGTTGTGTAGGAAGAGTTGAGAGAGATTGAGAGCTTAAGCTCTCTGGAGCGGCAACAACAGGAGAACGCAAAGAAGGAGCAAGAGAAAGTAAAGAAGGCGAAGGTTGAGCTTCGGAAGATGCTGAAGATCACTGGAGATGTCATGACATTCTTCGGGACATGCAGGCTTCAGGATCTTTAGCTTGGAGGACGCTCCCCATATCCCACTCCCCTCTATCTCTGAGGGCCAGAGTCGGACGGCGTGGATGACGATGATGGTCCAGATGATGTTGATGGCAATGCCATTGATGATGCTCACGCTAGAACTTCAGCTAGTTTTTATCTAGTTTTTTCATTTTTACTTTCTGGATATTTTTTACATTTATGTAGTTTGTATATATTTTATTGTTATAATTTACTATTTTATTTATTCAGTTTAATTTATTCATTTTATTATTCATCTTATTTAATATCAGTTTAATTGATAATTAGGTTATTATATAAATAAATAATTAAATAATAAATCATTAAAGATAAATTATAATTTAACCCACTGGTTATGGGTTTATCATTCGGTAAAAGATAATTTTAATTAAATAAAATTATATTTTCAAAATATAAACCCGTCGTAAAAGGGTAAAAAATAATTAAAATACCCATCAGTAAAAAAATAAAAAATCATCGTATAAATATGTCTGACGATTCTGACGCCTTTTTATATAATTGTACCGACTACTTTGTATTTTATTACCCGTCGGTACTTGAGTCGATAAATGCCGACGGGTATTATTATACCGTCGATAATACTCATCGACGGAGAAATCGATGCCCCGCAACCGTTGGTATACCCGTTGGTAAAAATAGTAGCCGTCAAAAATCCCGTCGGTAAGAGGGTCGGTATTCGCGCTTTTCTTGTAGTGTTATACCTTCATATCTCTCTTCCATTAACATAGCATAAGTACTATACAAAATATTTTGGTCGAAGTTATTTAACGAATAATATCTATAATTTATAATAATAATCTATAATCTATCTATAATATTAATATTTAAGACTCATTGCATAAAATTTTTTTCATGTGTCATTTATAGAGAAAATTATGCCTTGTCTTTCATAATCTTATTACTTAAAGTAAGTTTTTGGATTTAATTTATTTTCTAATTATTAATTTTTTTCAATCATACTTTCATATCTATCTTTCATTAACACAACAAAAGTACTCTATAAAATATTTCAATAGAAATTATTTAATAAATAAAAAAAACAAAATGATAATTGAATGTATTATATCATTAAAATAATTATATATATTAATTATAGTATTAATGATAATAAAACTATTATAATTATGTTACCAAAAAAATTGTTATAATTATAATATTAATGATAACAAAACTATTATAATTATGATAATTAACGATAACAAGAAAATCTTAGCACACATTTTTTAAAATTATCTTTATTGGATTTATATTATGTATGTATTTTTATTTTTAATTTGAATTATATTTTGCTTATTTGTTATCGTGGATATTTATGTTTTGAATTTCAATGTATTTTTAATTTTTTTTTATCTTTTTTGGATTTTTTTTTAAATAAATCCATGAATATCCGTAAGGATTCAAATCTTCGTAGGGAATGAATAATGAAGACCTATGACGAGGATGAAGATATAGATGGGAAACAAATTTCTAAATAAAGACAGGGTGAAGGGAGTTTCTAACTTTAAATCTAGAATTTTTGAAAATCATAAAAAAAAAATCTATCTACCCATCTCACTATACCGTATTTAACTTTTTTTTAATTTAAACATTCTAACTTACCAATTCCACAATAGTTTCATATTAATTTGTTTGAAAAAATTTAAAAATCAATTTTGCAATTTACACTTCTTTGATAATGATACTAATTATCTACTAATTTTTAAAAAATAAATAACTACATCACTTTTTGTATTGAAAATAATTGTGTAATTGATATAATACTCCAATAATTGAGATAACATAAATTAGGGTTATATATGATTTGATTACTAATTATAACACATTAATTATAACATATATTTAAAATTGATATTTTAATTTACTAAAAGGATGTAGAAGGAAAGGAGGTGTAATTGAAATCGCATAAATTAAATTTATTCTTTTTTTATTAATTAGTAAATATATTTATGGTTTTATAAATTAAATATTTTAATTTAAAAAAATATATAAATGGCTAAGGATAACAAAAAGAACCTATGAAGTGGGTACACACGAGGATTACTCGCTATGGGGATGGAAATGAGGATATGTTTTGTCTTTATGGGACAATTGAAGGGCGGAGTCCTGTTTGTAAATTAGGCAGGGATGATAATAGCATACCTTCATTTTTCAATTATCTTTGTTGGATTTGCATTTTGTATTCATTTTTATTTTTTATTTGGATTATGTTGTATTAGTAGTATTTGTTATTATAGATATTTGTGTTTCGAATTTCAAAATATTTTTAGAATTTTTCTCTTTTTGTAATTCTTTTAATAAGCCCATGAATATTATAGAGATTCAAATCTCTCCGAGAAATGAGAAATGAGAAATGAGAACTTGTGATTGTGATGAGGATAAGGATAAGAGGCAAAAAGTTTAACAGTAATGGGGTGTGTAGGACACATCCCATCTCTTATAGATATCCATTGTCATTTTTATAAATGACTCATGATATAGTAAAAGTATTAACTTATTCTCTTTTATTGTTTAACAATTTTAATTTTCAAAATGTATAAAACTTTTATAATTTAGGTTTTTTATTATTAGTTATGGGTCATCTACTGAGATTTTTTTTCACCTTATAAATATGATATTCAAAATATGATATAAATAATGTTACGTTTATACTTTGCCTATTTATTTAATTATTTGACTATTAACTCATTTTTAAAATAAATTATATACTCAATTTTCTATAAGATATATTTAAATAAATTATTATTTATTTTCTATAATGATTAATAAACTATTTTTTATTATCACTTCTTACATCGCATTAATCAAACAACTAGCATATACATAGTTGCAAACCCACAGCGGTTGGTGCTGCCAGTGGTGCTGATCCGAAAGAAGAGAATTTGGAAGCACTAAGATGGGCCGTCAATGTGGGTTTTGTTGTGGGCTACAGCCGACCCACAAATATCACAAACATTTTCGACCCAAAAAGTTTCTTTAGGACAAAACAAAACTTCTTCTCTAATTCTCAATTCCCATTTTAGTCAATTGATTTCTTCATTTCTTTTTTCTGAATAGTTCAGCATCAGACCAAAATCATAAATCAGCCAAAATAAGATCTCATTTCTTGAATCAATTTCACTATTGCCACTTATTTATCACAATGGCATATACTTAACAAAATGAAAAATAAACTTTGCTAATTATTTTTTTGTTTTCCAAGTATCCCTTCACCGGCTAAGTGAGAGATGCTAATCACTAAGAAGGCGTTTGGTATGGGCAATTTATATGGATTACTAGTAATGCGAGTTAAAAATCACCAAGTTCTTGAGCATTGCTTTATTTGATTACATCACATACTTAGCTAGCAATCCATGTTACCAAGGTGATCTACATTGTTATTTTAGTGGTAATGTGGATTATCTCCTAGATTATTATCTGGTGGTAATCCTCCTTGTATTATGATTATTATTATTAAAAATTAAAAATTAATTATTATTATTATTTAGTTATGATAATAACATATGAGTTTTATTAATAATAATATTGTTATTATTAAATAATATTATTATTGTTTGTAATAATTAAATTACAATTATTAATTAAATAATTGAATAATGTTATTACTATTAATAATAATTAAATAAAAATAAAGTGTATTAATTATTATTAGTAATTAAAAATATTAACTATTAATAATTAATTTTAAATGATAATTAAAATTATCAATTTAATTTCAATTCTTATAATTATTATTATAATAATTAATAATATTAATAAGTATTATTACTAATATTATTAACTTATTAGTAAAAACATATTTACCTAGCAATTCTTACGATATATCAAACAAGGTAATATGGATTGTCAATTAGATTACCTGTATATACCAAACATTACATTTAACATTACTAGTAATTTAAAAGGTGATAATCTTTTTATTGGCAATTTAGATTACTATTATTCTTGTAGGCAATGCACCAAACACCCCTAAGGGTACAATTAAATGCCTAAATAGGAATCCATTTTTAATAGTGTTCTTTTCTTACAAATGAATCTTAGATCAAATCTAAAGCTTCATGCTTAAGGGACTTGAAACCATTCACTCAAATCAACACCTCATCGCTACTTTGCTAACTATACATGACAGCCAAAACTCCTTGGTTTTAATACGAGTGTATATATAATAAGATACATATCACTTTAGTGTATAAAAAAAAAAGATACATATCACCTTCACCGTCTATAATTTTTACCTAGGGGTGTACAAGGATGGGTTGGATCAAACCCAAATCTGGCCTAATTTTTAAATCGAGTCATTTTTGGAATTTCAACCCAATCCAATAATTTTGACTAGTGATCGGGTAGCAGTTAAGGTAACCTTCAAATAACATATGAGGATTTGAACATTATATATATTAAAGTTATGAAATTTAATAAGTAAGGGAGATATTTTGTCATATATATTTTAAAATAAATTATATTAATATAAAAATAATATCAAGTTGTATATATTAATTGATTGTAAAATATTGTAATTTATTATTAATTATTATAAAAAATATTCTCTATAAGACTTATTTGACTTCAAGGTTTAACTGAAGAAACCTTAACCCATCCTGAAAAGTACAACGGATAAAATTTTAAGAGCCGAACATTTTCCAATAAACTTCAAGCTTAGCCGGGTTGATGGGCCCAGCTGGGTTGTGAATATCTCTTTTACCTCTCACTTACTAAATATAAGTGGAAGTGATAAGCAATATCAACCTCTTGAGATCAAAATGTGAGTTTAAATTTTAGAAAAACAACTCTTATGAAAATAAATTATATACAGTACTTATACTCTCATGGATGATATTGATTCCATGATTTCGGCAAGGAAAAAAAAAAGAAAAGAATCACCTCAGATTTTGCATGCTTACGTTGCCACATATATCTTATGTGAAGGAATTTATCTCGACTAGACTTCTTAGGTCCACGGGTTCTAGCAGTATACGAAGCATTTTTTTTTTTTTTACTTTTTGGTTGTGCACAAAACTTTGCCGTCAAAAATCAAGATACTATTTCACAAACGATCCTAAAACTAAAATACTTAATTCATTCAGCCCTAGCTAATGCTAGTACTTTGCCTCTCGTTTTCTTATCATTCATTTACGAACGGATTTGATTTTAGTGAAATTAAATTTAAAACAAAACAAAAATAACCTTGTTAGGCCTGTGCAGCATAGGCTGGTAAAAATGATTTTCATAATATTAATTGATACATACTTTTTTCGATAATTGATACATATACCACGCATGATGACAAATATGCAAAAATATTATGAGAGAAGTTAAAAGAATGACATGAAGCTACATAGGGCAATTCTTTTCACTTTTAATTTTTCTATAAAATACCTACTTACATTCCAGTGGATGAGTAGGATGCATGTATGCGTTCATTATAGTTGTAAAATCTCAAACCACTTCACTCGACCGAAACGAAAAATCCATCAATATGATTACTTGGCTGGCTGGACCTTTGTTTTTATAACAAAACTGTCAAACTCAATTAAAAGAATAAAGTGGTAAGAATCAAAAAGCTTGAATATGAAAAAGAAATATATTGATCTTTGATTAAGATATGGAATGACATTGAATTATGAGAGGTAAAAATCGTGTTTGAATGCACTAATGTTATTCAAAGAATATAAGAAAATGAATAAGACTGGAATGGGGTTGAAAACCAACAAATGAGTTTTCATTTTGTTATTTAGTGAAAAAAGAAATGAATCTTTCTTTAAAAATTATATTATCATCCTCTAATTTAGAAGGACAAAAATTTAGAGTTGTGAATAGTAAAAAATGAATTTTGAATTCTTCTATTCTTGTTTCATTCTTTATTTTCAAAAATTTCTCAAACACATATTTTTTTAAAAAAATAATTATGTTATTTTTTGTTGTCCTATAGTAATTCTCATCCCATTCGACAATTTCTCAAAAGGAAGAATATCTTACTTTTGTCGTCAGTAATAGTACGTAGCATTATAATTGACAAAATTGAAATTTATCTTTCTTTGCTATCCGTGTTGCATGGCACTTTTCAAAACGCGATACCACTTTTGTAAATCTTATTTTAACTTTTTCTCTTATTGTTTATTTTTTTCTTGTGATTTAGGCATTATATTTTCATTACATTAAGGAATTATACTATTTGTTTACCTTTTAATAAGAATAACTATAATTATTTTCCATCTTCCCCTTCGATCACATGCAGTGGGTAAACAAGCCTAACGCCTAACGGGTTGTGTTGAGAAAATTTATTTTCAACAAATTAACGTACAATTTAAAAAGACAAATAAACAAAGATGACTCGCAATAAATTCGAAAACAAAATGAGAGAAAAAGCACAATAAATAAAAATTTTAATCAAACGTGTTGAAGATAATTCAGATTACTATTCTTAGTACTTATAAGGATCATTGGATGCTTACCAAAAATAAAATTAGCACAAAATATTTGATCATTTTAAAAAGCAACATGGATTTTGGTAGTTGGATCCCCACTTATCAATTATCATATCTCCATTATCATTTATCATCCTCTCTTTTGGTTTCAGTTTTAGATTTTGCTGTTTTAGGTTTGAGCGTCCTGGTATCTGCTTTTAATTTGAGAGTTATCTTTTGTGTGTTTGCTGGAAGGAATATTGTTCATGCCTCCAATTTCCTTGAGGCTACGAGATTGTAGATCTAACATAACTAGGCTAACCTTTTGTTCAATTTTGACAACTATGATTAGAGAACAAGGATGAATACGTTAACGCATTTAATACGTAAAATATAATAGGTTGAATTGTATTATGTATGCTTAAACTCTTCTTGCCTGCCATCTGATATGCTAATTGTTTCCATGAATCCTGGTGTGGTGCCCCTTTTAAAGGTTTTGATTAAAAAAAATCTGATTATCCCTACTTTATATTGTTTGTTGGTCTATTTTGTGGATACAAAACAAGATGATTTTTGAAGGCCTAACACTAGATTGGAAAATGGAAACTCGAAGTGTTTGATAAGATTGGGTCATTGCACCAAGATTAGTGTGAAGACTTCCGGTTTGAACCACAATTTCTACTGTACAATTTGGATCAGGTGAGAGCTTGGCATCCTTGATTAGGTGACAACATGGTGACTCAACACATGCTGGTGGCATATGGACCAAGTCGCATTGTTGCCTCTATTCCTAACCTTGATGGCAATGCTGAAGGGGTTAGTGATAGAGTTTGTCCATCTTTATATATTTTGCTTAGTTTTTTCTATGTTTTGTTTTCATGTTATCTAAACTTTTTTACGGGTCTTGTTTTACTTGGGTTGTTGTCCTTTCTTTTGGATTTGTGTTTATTTTCTCTAACATTGTTGTTTTGCTTGCCGCTACATTTGGCCGGCTTGAGCATTTGTCTTATTGGAAAAAAAGTTTAATTAATTTGTAAATCCCTATAGATTTACCCAATTTTTAATTTACCTTACAATTTAAAAGTTTATAACCACATTCTACATTGTATAATTTTTTCAATTAAGTCCCTATCTCTATTAGATGTTACAAAAATGTTAAGTTAAAAAGAATATTTCGAAAATATTCTTTGATTACAGTTTTATATTAAAATAAAAAAAAAAAAACTAGCCACACCCTCACTTCGCTTTCCTATCACCACCAGTCCACCACCGTTGATGATCACCATCATCATCCAGTATCACCACTACCCCAAATAAATAAGTCACAACATTAGAAGAAAAAAAAAATGAAGAGCAGCATGCTACACGGCCAACCTCGGGAATAATGTTGTCTCTCGAGATCCCGTTGTCAGATCTAGACTCTCACCCTGTTGTTGATGTTGCCGTTCATGGTGCTGATGATGAGGTTGACCCTCACTTGAACCTTGTGAAGGGTCGTGGTGGGTCCCTCTTGAGAGAGAATATGGTGGAGGGTGCTTGCAAGAAGTTCGTGCATGGTGATTGCTGATGAGTCCTATAGTTGGTGAACTAGTAGGGGATAGCGGTTTGGCCATGCCCATTGAGATTATTCAGTTTTGTTGGAAGTTCACTGCTGTAAGGCTTCAGAACCTATTTGAGGATTCTTGCTATGTTGCAAAGCTAAGGAGTTTTGGGGAAAAAGAAGAACATTTCACGAACAATGGGAACAATATTGTTGACTTGCATTTTAAGGAGAGTATTGTCACCGATTCATATTGTTGACTTCTAATTACTGTTTTTGGACACCTAATAATTTCTTTTGGACATAGCTTCTTCTTTTTTCCTTGAAATTTGATATGTTTGATCATCAATATAATATTACATAAATCAATGATCATATTGATTAAATTTATTGTGAATAAAAAGTTATTGAAAGAAATAAAGGTCCAAGACTTACTCTTAGACTAAATAGATCCAAGGTCGACTTACATATGTGAGTTTTATTTGAGATTAAATTGCTTCTGGTAGTAAATACCTTTGGTTCACCATATCATACTTTGTACAATATATAAAATTAGTCAGTGATAAAATATATTTTCAAAGTCTAATTATAAACTGCAAATTAAAATATTCTATTAGGTGCTTAAGAGTTTCATTTAGGTATTTCTTAAACTAATATTTCATAAATGAATTAATAAAATTGGATCTAAGTTTATCTAAAAGAGTAAAAAAGATTATAGATCTTCTATTTATTTTTTCAATATATACATGTAACCTTAGGTTATTTTATATATATATATATATATATATATATATATATGGGTAATGATATTTTAACATTAAAAAATGGTTTATTTAGACACCCACTTTATAACCATTGGATGTGATAGTGATCTCCACTTATCCTTAACATTTATCATATTCAATGGTTATAAGTGAGTGTTGAAGATAATCAATTTTTGAGTGTTAGAATATATATATATATATATATATAATCCGTCCTTGTTGATAAGCACATGAAGGCAAAATCCGTAATATTAATCATGTAAGCACAAGATCTATAAAGTAACTTATTTGCCAGATTAAAAGCAAAATCAACAAACAAAAAAATAATAATTAAGTAAAAAAACTAGGTTATCAATAACTTTTAGAAACCCGGAATAGCCATGGATTTATTTAACCTTTTGCAGGGAGGTAATAGTGCAATAAAGAAAGTCTGGAATACATTTTAGTTTTTAATTTACAACTGTTGAAAAATTTGAAGCAAGATGACGAGAGATAAGGCAATATGTGGAAGAAGTTTAGAAAGGTAGCATTATCTCCAACATTTTGTTATCATGAAATAATGTAAAACAAAAAATATTAAAATGTAACACAAATGATGTGGAAATCAAATGGATTTAAGCGGGGGTTTGTGATTTGGTGGTTACTCTGGTACCCTCAAATTTGAAAAGGTGTAGAAACCCTTTTTAGTTGGCACTACTCTATTTGTGACATGTTAATTTTATTATCACCTTATTTAAATTTGGTCAAACTTCATATATTTATTTCAAAACCCTTAATTTAGATTTTATTTTTATTTACCACCCATAAATTTCTTAGAGAAAAATGCGCTTTACCCCTACTTTTGGTCTTGTGCAATTTAGACCCTAAGTTTTCAAATTGTGCAACCCGACCTCCTATACTTATCAAATCGTGCAAAGAAACTCTTCCGTTCCTGAGCCGTCCAAACCCATTGTTAAGTCTCATATGTTTCTCACGTGCATGTATTGATGGACAAAAATACCCCTAATTTCAATCTAATTTCCAATCCATACTCCTTCCTCACTCAAGCACACAAATTCTTCTGTGAAACCAAACTCCTCAACCTTCCTTCAAACTTGCCTTCACACAACCATACCTCCAACGAACACACATCCTTCCCTTATTCCTCACTCAAACACACACATCTTCCTTCCTTCTCTAGCTTAGGGGATAAACCGTGAGAAGCAAGATTTGAGCTTTACCTTTGATTAAATTAGGTATTCAGGGCTTTTGAGAAGCCAATTTTTGCACTGTTGGTCCCAATCGGAGATCTTGGGGCCTAAGGAGAAAGTGGCGTTGGGGTTGAAAGGGGTGTGACGAAGCTATATTTTCGGATCGGTGACCTTGGGGGCCGAGCAATGTCAGCGTTCGAGAAGGAAAGGGTACTGCCGCCGTCGATGCTTATTCTCTTATGAGCTGACATTGAAGGCCAAATGGAGATGGACACTCCGCTCGAGTTGTCGACACTGCCACTCTTGAACTGCAGGCTCCGCCTCTTGCCTTCTCCATGTCTCGACTCTTGGTTCCAGATCTAAAGGCTTCTTGGCACTACCTTCCCTTTCCGATGGTGTTTCGACGTCATTGCCAAGGTGCCTTATGTTACAACACCTGTTACTTCCTCTCCATCTTCTTCTGCATATTCTAATTTGTTCTTGCCTCTGACAAGTATTCCTGTTTTCAGAGCTTGCCTTGAGGGGATGAACCAATTTGTGCTTGCCTCTGATAAGAGCTTCCTAGTTTTCCTTCTAGAATTGTTGTGCAAAAATGATGAGTGAAGAGAAAAGAGTTAGGATGTGTGAAAAATCATATTAGGAAGAACAGGATGGAGGAGAGAGAGGTGTTAATGTTGTTGTTAATGTTGTCATTGTTTTTTTTTTTTAACAGTGGAGTGAAATTGTGTTTGTTGTTTAGCTACTTGCATTGGAGGGAAGGAAGAGAGAATGTGTGAGTGAAGTTTGTACATGGAAATGGAAGAAAACGGAGATGGGAAGTGAGAGAGCAGAGAGGGTCGAGGTATAGAAGTGAAGAGGAAAGGGAACCAAGAAGTGAAGAGGAAAGGAAAGTATGGAAGGAGTATGGGTTGGAAATTAGATTGAAATTACGGGTATATTTTTTCCCACCAATATGTGCACGTGAGAAGCACATGGGGAGTTAACAGTGGATTTGGACGGCTGAGGAATGGAAGGGCTTCTTCACAAGATTTGATAAGTGTAGGGGGTTGGGTTGCAAAATTTGAAACTCAATGTCTAAATTACACAAGACCAAAAGTACAGGGGGTAAAGCGCATTTTTCCCTTCTTTTATTATCTTCTAAAACTTTATCTTGAAACTCTCACACTTTCAGTTTGTTCATGTTCATCTCTCATTCCTATCAAAACACCAAATTAAATAAAATTAAATTTACAAATATTCATAAAATGTTAAATGCGAAGAACCTTAATTTGTCACAGGACACCATCCACTCAACACCCAATTAATCATACTTGGCTTGAATAAAATAGAATCTTAAGAAAAAAATTTCTAGAAACAATAAGGAAAACTATGTTGAATCAAGGTATTGGGTTTGAAACACAAAGTTGAAAAGGTGAGGGTAGGAGCAAGGTGAGAGTTTGAGCATCGAGGAGCGCGGACGCTAGCTAACTTCACGACCGTAGTGGGCTACGATGATTAAGAACGAAGGCGGAGGTATACGGTGTGGGGCCAAAGATTCTGGGTTGCGAAAGTTCATTTGAGCTCATGACGTTTGGTTGCGACCAAAGCTGGTTGCAACGGCTAAGAAGGCAACTATTGGGGCTTGCGGTGAGATGGTTTGGAGCTTGATGAAAACAGAGGTGTGCGTTGTGGGGACAACAAGGCTGGTGGAGGTGCGAGACAATGATGGGTTGTTGTGGCTGGGTTGAAGTGCTACGGTGGAGATGCGATGAGGTCAAGGGTAAGGTGGAATCAGCATGGTAGTCACAATGGCTGGATTTGCAGCAACATAGAATGACTTTTCATCTTCATCTTGTTTCTAGGTTGGGTTTGAACACTTGATGAGTTAGCTTCTTGTTCCCCTTCTTTAATTATTGTTTGGTGGAAGATACAAAGTCATTTTTGGACTAAATATTGGATGAAGGTTGTTGTGTTTGGGGGTTTTGAAGGTTAAAGATTGTGTTTGATTTTAGTTAGGGATGTCACTTTAGCTATAATGTTTCAAGATTCAATTAGATCTTTAATTCTGGGTTTTTTCAATATGATTTTGGTTGATTTTGTTTAGTTTTTGTTTGATTTGATTATGAACCTTTGTGGGTTTTCACGTTTTGTGTTAAATTTAAAAATTAAATAAATAATTTTAGGGGTCAAAGTATAAAATAAAATAAGATGGCAGGGCTTAAAAGTTGTTTCACTAAATTGATGATATGGCATTAACTAAAAACATGTCACAAATTGAGTGGTTCCGATTAAGATGGGTACCTAAACCCTTCCAAATTTCAGAGTACAGGAGCAATCACCTTGTGATTTTATAAGATAATAAGGAAATTAAACTCTTTTGGCCCAAAAGCAACACATATTATTTATTATTTATTTTATAAAATATTTTTATTTATATGTTGACAAAATAAACATTTATTTATGACAAAATATAATTTTTATTTATGGAAAATTTCACTTTACCCTTTGAACTATAAGTCACGTGCATTTTAATCCATAAACTTTAAAAATATGTAAATCGACCTCTTAAATTATCACAAATATGTATTTTATCCAAAATAAGTGTACTATACCTCTTTAATTTAGAAATATCTGCAAATTGACCCTCTAACCTTGTTTGGTTTGAGTTTCTAGTTTTCAACTTTTTAGATTTTGTAAAGGAAATATTAAAAATTCTAAAAATTACAAATTACTTTTAGGATTTCCTTCATAAAATCACGAAAACTAAAAAACTAAAAATGAAAGCTTGAAAACAAACAGGCCTTAAAATTTCTTTAATGTGTAACCTGATCACTTAAAATTTTTTAAATTTGTGATATTTTTGTGAACAATTGATGGAAAAATTAACATAAAGATTAATTTGCACATTCAATAAAGTTCAGGGGCCAAATTGTACATTTTTAAAATAGAGGGTTTAAAGTGCTAATAACCTATAGTTCATAGGGTAAATTGAAAATTTTCCTTTTATTTATATGGTTTTTCTTCTATTCATAAGATATTGGCACCCTTTGATCTTCAATAGTTATGATTGAATATTTGATTTCTAATACTTTAATAAATTTGGTTAGTGAGATGTGTTGAACATTTTTAGCCATAAATAATTAAATTTTACCGCTTACTATAGTTTGTCTTTCATAGTCTATTTTTTAATAACTTTTTAAATTAAATTTAAGAAAGTAAGAGTAATCCACAAAAAATATTTATATTTTCATCCAATCAATTTGCACAATCTTTCAAGTAGTAGATGTAAAAAATCAATTATGTTTATTAATATGACAATATATAATTAGATAAGAGTGTCAATGCATCAAAGTTAAATCCAAAAAATCTTAGCACCATTAATAGTTTTTGAGAGATTTCTTTGATATCCATGATAATGATAATGATAATGTTAAGTTTACTAATACTTTTTATTAACAAGTCTTTATGTTTAACTATGAAACTTTTTTTTAAAAATAATGTACATTATATTACTTAATATGAGTCGCTACTTTTTATAAAGGTGCCATTACAGTTAGAAAAGAGAGGGTATCAAACAAACTCTTTTATTTATGAAAAAAATAAGAATTTAATTTTAATACAACATAAAAAATTTCACATGGTCAACTTATAAAATTTCAAAATAACTATCATATTATAATATAAATATGGGGATCTTTCCTATAAGATTTAAAGATATCAATACTTTTTAGTTATTTATGAGGAATATGAGCTATTTATTTCACTAATCCAAATTGTTAACACCCATAAAATTAATGTTTTAAATCACAATCATCAAATACAAAAGGGGTTTTCGTACTCAATATATACCAAGAAAGATCCTATCATAACAAGTTATTTATTATAAATGAACACTTAATTAAATTTCTATTGATTAATAATGCAAACACTATCACTCATGTGGCGTATTTAGTCGAGGACATCCATAAAAATAAAAATTTCTAAATATATTTTTACCCTAGCAAAACGTGCCATTAAGACAAGAAAGCCAAACAACCACTACTAAAAGAAACTAAAAAGTGTAACGGTAGTGAGAAGAGGGGAACTCAGAAAGGTGAAGTCTCAGGGAAAGAGAACTGGTGACCGGTTAGTAACAGGAACGATCGAACGAGGAACATACATACATACATACATGGGACACGTCACCACCTAGAGACGGGGTGCGTGCGTGTGTTGTGCTTGCTGCCGAACATACTCCTACGCCGGCGACACATCGTACTAACCTCTTTTCTCTCTTTCCTATTTTTTTTTTCTCTAGAAATTCACTGCATAAAACAGTGACTAAATTGAGATGCATTCGCAATTCTGGCTAAATATTAAAGCGTTCAGCTAACTATACAGGGTTAATTTAAATACTATAAGTTTTGATCTTTTTTAATTTTTTAAAAATTAAAAGTTATATTTTTACTTTTTATTCTATCTAACTAAACAACTTGTTACTTTTTTAAAAATTATTCTTCATACTTTTTAAGAAGTTAAAATATCTATCTTCTTAAAATATTTTTTAAAACATTAAAAATAAATACTTTTATTATTATATATTTAAATAAAAAATAATTTATTTATAAATTACTTTTTAAAAATTATTTCTATATAATAATTTAAATAAATTATTTATCCAAACAAACGAAACTCGCGTCTTCTGTCCATTTTCTTGTTTGATCAATCCCAATCCCAATCCCAAGACTTATTTATACATATAAGCCAGCCAAACCTAAGCATTCGGAAAAAAAGAAAAAAAAGAAGAACAAGAAGAACCAAAACCCAAAAACAAAAGAAAAGCAAACCCCGAAAAAAACGAAAGTCAAGTCCCTCTCTGTGTTCCCTTTCCACCCACCTTTTCCTCCTCCAAAAATTCCAAATCCCCCTCTCTCCTGCTCTCTTCCCCTCAATTCAGATGCCACCAGCAGTCAACACTGCTCAACGCGCACTCTGACCTTCACAGATCCAACCAGGCACCCCGATTCCATTCCAATCACCCGCAAGATGGGCTCTTCTTCTAGAACCTTCTCGGCGAACCCGCGCGACTACAAGCTTCTAGAAGAAGTCGGTTACGGCGCCAGCGCAACCGTCTTCCGCGCAGTCCACCTCCCTTCCAACGAACAAGTGGCCGTTAAGTGCCTGGATCTGGACCGCTGCAACAGCAACCTCGACGACGTCAGGAAGGAGGCGCAGACCATGAGCCTCATCGACCACCCCAACGTTGTACGCGCCTTCTGCTCCTTCGTTGTTGACCGGGGCCTGTGGGTCGTGATGCCGTTCATGGACCAGGGCTCGTGCCTCCACCTCATGAAAGTCGCGTACTCTGATGGGTTCGAAGAGCCCGCGATTGGATCCATACTCAAGGAGACCCTCAAGGCTTTGGAGTATCTTCATAGGCACGGGCACATTCATCGTGATGTGAAGGCTGGGAATATCTTGCTTGATTCCAATGGGGATGTTAAGCTCGCGGATTTCGGTGTGTCGGCTTGCATGTTTGATGCTGGGGACAGGCAGCGGTCCAGGAATACTTTTGTCGGAACGCCTTGCTGGTGAGCGGTGTTGTTGTGATGGTCGGAATGGTTTTAAGTTGCGGTCGCGGTTGTGGTTGCGCTGCGATGTGGGAAATTGAGGGAGAACGCTGTCAACATGGCCGCAATTGCTGCTGCGATGCCGCAATTTAAAACCGTTACTGGGTGACGGGATGTAGAGGAAAAAAAGTTGGAATTTATGTCTGAATTTGAGGAACATATAATGTCGCGGATATTGCTTGGGGAGCTAATTTGAGCGTTCATTATTGCAACAACATATGATGTGTGATATAGGTGTTTTGTGTTTTGATTCTTGTAGGATGGCACCGGAGGTGTTGCAGCCTGGAACTGGCTACAATTTCAAGTGAGTGTCATGAACCTTTTGACTAAATATTCATTTTAGTCCCTCGTAGATATATTGGTGACAAGTTAGGACAAGTTAGTCCTTCAGGAATTGAAAGTTCTATACTAGTCCCTCAATTCAAAAAATGCCCCCTATTTGAATTGTGAGGACGAATAATCTTGAGAACTAATTTGTCCCCCATATATCACTCTCAGGGAACAAAATGGGGTTTACTCAAACATATTTATTTTGGCTTTGATTCTCGGTGTGTTGTATTTTAAATTGCGGTTGCTGTTGTGTTGTGTTTGTGGACATTTGTGGGAAAATTTGGTTGAAGTGCGAAGGCTGCGATATTGCAGTTGTGGATTGCAATTTGAAACTCTGGCTGTACCCAAGAACTTTGCAATTTGGATTGGAAAAAGATTGTTTCTTTGTTGTTTTATTTCTTTTTTCTTATTGCGAGAATGAAATGTTGGACAGGGCTGATGTTTGGTCTTTTGGGATTACGGCCCTGGAGCTGGCTCACGGTCATGCGCCTTTCTCGAAATATCCTCCTATGAAGGTAGTTCCTTACATGAAATGAAATGCTATGGGCTATGTGTGGGTTCAAAATGGTCCTACTTGAGTTCTTGTGATTGAATGATTTGTAACATTCGAGTCTGAGAATGACTTAGTGTTTGTTTGCTTTGTGAATAGGTTCTGCTAATGACCATACAGAATGCCTCCAGGGCTTGATTATGATCGGGATAGGAAGTTCTCTAAGGTATGGCTATTCTTTCTACCTATATTGTTACACATTATACATCATTATTATGTATATTTATGGTTGTATTTGGTTCCCTATTCAGGTCTGTGTTATACTGTGTTTCTTACTATCAAAACAATAGTAGTTGTAGTAGTAGTAGTCTAATTAAGCTTTTCCAGTTGTGATCAGTCTTTTAAGGAAATGGTTGCTATGTGCCTGGTAAAAGATCCGACAAAGAGGCCGACGGTGGAGAAGTTATTGAAACACTCTTTCTTCAAACAAGCCAAGCCTCCTGAGCTTTCTGTAAAGAAATTATTTGCTGATTTACCGCCTCTCTGGAACCGTGTGAAAGCTCTCCAGGTTTGATTTCATGCATGCTTTGCTGCCAGCTCGATAATTCCTCCTGTCCCAGTGCTTTTTGATTGACTTTACAAAAACCTTGCAGCTTAAAGATGCTGCTCAACTAGCGCTAAAGAGAATGCCTTCTGCAGAACAAGAAGCAATATCCCAGGTAAAGTTGATATTCAAATTATGTTTTTCAGTTGTCATGCAATGTGATATAGTATAGTCAGCTGATGTAAGCCAACTATGCCAATCTCTTTTCCTGCATTTTGTTGATGTTGGTTTCCTGCTCTGCATGAAATCTTGTCAAGCTTATTCAAATCTGGTTGATTGATCCAGTGCATTATGCACTTGAAATCCTGGTCATCTGGTTAATCTTAATTTCATTTAATTGTCAAATTTATCTGAAAAGAAAAAGATGATAATTTCTAGACATGTTTATGACAACCAAGATTTCATGCCTATTTGGCCTTGATGTGAAACTTTCCCCTTTTCTTTCAAGATTTGCTTTCTTAAAGAACATCTCCATATAGAACTTTATTATAAAGTAGCAAATCTGTAAAAAATATTAAAAAAAGCTCCTGCTTTTGCTTTGTTTCAATGGAGAAGCACCTTGTTCTTGCACCTCTTTAACCAGAGTTTTTCTGCTTCTACTCTCGCTTAGAAGCCCATTTATTCAATTAATTCTTTTCTGCTTCTGCTTCCATGGAGGGTTTTTATGGGATTGGTCCCAATCCCAACAAAATGTTTTCAATTGAGATGAAAAGAAAACCTTTTATCTTTTGGAGTTTGACATTTAAAAGCTTCAGTTAACATCTATTAAATGGTATATGTTCCTTGCAGAAAACAAAAAACATCATGGCTATTGTAACCGTTGAAATCTAACCCACTTATCTATTTTATTTTCTAGAGTGAATACAAGCGAGAGTTAGTGCATGGAACTTTGATATTGATGATTTGAAAGCTCAAGCTTCATTGGTATGGATTATTGTGTTTTTCTGATGTATTTTGCTTGAATAATTCTTTTACTTTGTTTGATCTGAAGTAATGTTTTCCAATTATACTAGGTAGAAGACGATGATATTGCAGAGATAAGGGAAGAAGATGAAAACAAATTTGTCAGCGGGTACAAGGTTGGTTCAACTGTTCTAAACTTTCTTAACCTTAAAATAATCTATTAAAATTTTGTTTTTTTGCCATGACAGGATTCAACTGATTCCCTGCTTCGTATAGACAAAAAGAATTCAGATAACTCACAACAAGATGAGTTCACATTAGAAGTAGGTGGTAATGAAACAACACTGAGTGAGAAGAGAAATGGATCAGTTGCTGAGGCAACACCATCTACCTTAGAGAAGGATACCGGAACAAGCAAGATTAAAGCTCAATCAGGGAGAATCCGTAAAACCCAGAGTGGGCCGCTAGTTCCAGATAGAGTGCTTGGTCATTCTTTACCAGAAAGAGGGCCTACATTTGAAAGGTACATTTTTTTTTCCTGCTCTTATAGTAAGTCTATATTTGGAAGAATGGTTCCCCACACATTTTCTCACCCATCATAAATTTCATAGGACGGGAGTTACTTCCTTTCATGCCCCTCATTCTACAATAATCAGGTTCTTAGTTCAGGAATAATGTGAAACGGAAGGCTTTGTAGTGTTTGTCAGCATTGAACATATACTGTTTTTTTAATATATGTATAATATTGGATCTGAATACTCTAAAGTGAGGGTGGTTAAAAACTATAGAGTGAGAAAATGAGGGGTTAATCACTCTTGGATCAATAATTGTCATTGTGTGCAGGTCTATCAAATGATCTAAGGTTGGTTTACTCTTATTTTCTCACTTTACAACCACCCTTTCTTTAGAGGATTCAAATCCATATATCTATATATTTGACTCATGACTTGGCGTTTAATGTGTGCTTTTGATACGCTTTTTGTTCTTTCTTGGCCTTTGAGATATGGAACCATATTGTGCTTGCTATATTTGTTGAAATTGCTGGGCCCAGGAAAGCAAAGATGCTAAACATCAAAGACAAAAGTATAATTTAATAGTTACTATTTTCACAGTAGACAAATACCTTGTGTGTGTGTGTTGTGTGTTTGGTTATAGCATAATTCTTGCATTTTTAACGGTAAGTATTCAAACAAGCAGGCGATAAGATTAGACGCCTAGTGCCTACTTGGTGTAAGGCACATGACTTATTTAGAGGGGTTTCCATCTCTAATATGATAAGAGATTGAAAAACTTTAATCTTTTAATATTTTCTTTGTTTTCTTTTTGCTTTAACGATCTCTTGTCCTCTTAACTCTCTGTATTATTTTTTTCTTCTTATTAATGAAATTCCTTCTTTTATCCCAAAAAAAAAGGAAATGTGTGTGTATGCACGCGCATGTGTATATTAAAAAATAAAACCCCAGAAAAATGAGATATCTCAACAGATGAACGGAACATTTGCAAACAGGACTTGCTTAAAGTATTATTTGTGGAGGATGAGTCCTTGTATTAGTTTATATTTTTGAAAGCATTTCACTTCCAAGTTTCTCTTTTGGAAGAAACATAGTATAACTAAGTATTGTTGATGTTGATTATATAGGGAGTTCTGTTCAGGTGATTCACTGTTAGGATCCATTAGTTAGTAGTTAGTTAGAGAAGTTAGTTAGTTAGGGGATTAATTGATTATAAATAAGGAAAATAGGGATTAGTTAGAGTGTCTTTGATAATTTGTAATTGAGTTTGAGAGATTGGAGACTCTATACTCTCCTAGGATTCATACTTGTATCATTCCTTAGGGATTCTTGGCTATTACCAAGGGTTCTCAACAATAAAGAGTATCATCCAGTTCCAGTCCTAACATTCACCTTTGTGTGTGATGTATGTGCTTGTCTGGTGCATGTGCTCCAGCTGGAATGGCAGCTGATAGTGTTGAATTGGAAAATAATTCACTAATTATATAATTTATTTTAATGTTTAATGGTGGTTATTGTAGCTATTAGTTTAGAAAATACATTTAGGGACCTATAGGCTAGGCAATCAATTGTTCAAGTAAGTTCAGAGTCTACCTTTCTATAGGACGTATTTGCTTGGAGAATCTCTTTTTCCATTTTTATCGTTCTTGAGCTGTGAATAAATGTACTTTCTATCTAGTGTAATTTGAAGTTTAAATAAATGAAAACCCAATGTTGTTTGCCTCTTTCCAGTTTCTTACTGTTAGCTTAGTGGAGATTGGGGTTTTCTTGTTATCACTAGCATGATTTGTTACTTGTTAAAATACTTAATGCTTTCTTACTTTCAGGCTGGAAAACGAAAATCAGTTATCAGGTGAGAAAAATAATCGTGATGGACGACGAGCTTCAAACTTTAGTGGCCCATTGATGCTTCCAAACCGAGCTTCGGCAAATAGTTTATCAGCTCCAATAAAATCTTCTGGAGGTATTTAAATTATCATGTGAACAGTAAGACTATCTGTGAAAGTTACATAATTTTTTTGAACTAGCAAACTTGGTTTTAATTTTGTTCACCCAACGCATGTTAGGATTCAGAGATTCCTTGGATGATAAGTCTAAGGCTAATCTAGTGCAAATTAAAGGACGATTCTCAGTGACATCAGAGAATTTAGATCTGGTGAAGGTATGCTTTTTTTCCTTATAATGATGATAAACTTTTCCCTATCCAATACATTAACTGACTTAATCTCGTTGAATAGGATATTCCTGTAAGTTCTGTTTCACGCCGATCTTCTCAGGTTGGTTGATGACCTACTTGATTATTGTTGAAATATTCATTGTTTTTTTTTATTATTTCTCATTTGATACTCTCTCCTATTACATTAAATACAGGGATCACCTCTGAGGAAATCTGCCAGTGTTGGTGATTGGATGTTGGATTCCAAACAAATGGTTTGTTCATTTGTCAATTTAAGAATATTTTGCTTCTTTGTTTGTTCTGAGTATCTAGGATGTTTCATTTATTATTGTATTTGATTATTTGATATATAATGTTTGTCTGTCTTTAACTGACTGTATTCTTATCTTCAGCCAATTGGGCAGTCCTCTAAAGATTCTGTAAATGTCAATATTTCTCCATCACTTCTGATGCCTTACCTTCAAAATCTTTTCCATCAGACATCTATTCAACAGGTGAGGGAAACTGACATTTGAGAAAATGGCTTATAATTTACTTGTGTGCCTGTTGGAAGGCTGTTCATCTTAGATGCAACTTCACCAACTTATAAATCTTATTGGAAAGTCCTGTTTCATTCCAGGATCTTGTAATAAATCTTTTGAATAGCTTGCAACCTACCGAGGCAATTGATGGTGGGTGAAGGATTTTCATTGATTTTGTTCAAGGCTGTCCTATTTTTATGGTATTGAATGACATAATGAGTACAACTAATTTTTCAGCTTCTCAAAATGGAAAGTTACCACCATTACCTCGCACTTTAGAGAACAATGGAACTGTGAGTAACTTTTCATTTGATTTATCCCCTTCACTTGTATGCTTAATTATTTCTAAGTCTAACTACTGCATTTGATTCATCTCTGTTTTTGGTGACATAAACCTGCATCGATGAAACATGCAATGATTTTTAATGAGCTTCATATTTCTTCTCAGTTTTGACATTTGAGTTGTTTGCAGATTGATATGGCAGCTTCAGAGAGGGAACAACTGCTTCTGCTCAAAATTTCAGAACTTCAGGCTCGGTTAGTTATATCAGTTTTAAAATCCTTTGTTGTATGACTTCAGAAAACTTGTCTGATTTTATATCTGCCCTTCCTCCCTCCCTTAACAGGATGAGCAATTTGACCGATGAACTGAATTCTGAGAAGTTAAAATACCAGCAGGTTTCTGGACAGCTTCTATATTTCATTTATCCTTACCTGGTTTTCTTTACCCATTTCTGGTTCCTGCTTGGATTACATGATCATATCCTGTGTGATTTCCAGCCCAGAAACCATATGACTAAAGCTTTAAAAGTTTCATTAAAAACTAATGAATGATTTATTTGGTTATTGCTTTGAACAGTTGCAACAACAGCTAAATGCTCTGTACAGCCAGGAACAAAATGGGAAAAGAGAGGAAGTTGCATGAAAGCAGAGATAAATTATGATTTATCTCTTAGTGAGGTATATTTACAGCCAGGAGAATGATAAATCATATATTGAACTCCATTCTTTCTCTCTGCTGAAGGAGAACTGCATTTTGACCGTTGATAGCCTTTGATAAGTGGTGTTCAATAAGCATTTGTGACCATCCAAAGCTCAGCAAAGTGCAAAATAAGCCAAATGTTGATCTGTCAAAGTTAATCTCATTATTTGTTCCACTCAAAATGCCGATGTAAATGAGCTTCTTCTGCTGTATCATACTGCAAACACGCTATGTTTGTAGATTAATTATGAATTGTGTCATAACTGGTGAGCAAGTTATAGGGACACAACCCCGGGGGAATAATAATACCCATAATACATTGAACTGTTATTATTTTGGTATTACTATGTAGCATTTGAGCTTGTATAGTCTATTGTATTCTGCCAACTGAATAATGAGTTGCATAGACAACTTAGTGAAATATTCAATTCTCCAGCTGTTCAAATTTAGCTTGTTGTGGAATTTTTTAAGTATTTAACAGCTTAATGATGCTCTTCTGTCTTCAGTCAAGATTGAGCAATCGATAGTTTATTTGTTCAGTTTAAAGTTATTTGCTTCGGCTTGATTAACTTTATAGGCATTTGGAAGACTTTAGGTAATAGGTTAAGTATTTTATCGATTTTGTGTTATCTGATATTAGAACTCCTGGAAATTACTCAAGCTACTCCCTATTAATCCACTTCTAGTGGCTTAATGTTGACATTTCAGTTTCACTGACATGGTTGTGTGAATTTGGAATGGACTTTTTGTTTTGATTAAGGATGCTGTTTCTTGTTTGATATATATATATATATAGGAGTGATTTATGTTAGTGTGAAAGTCTTTATGATCAAATAATTTAGAGTTTAATCTTTGTTTCCTTTCTCTTAAATAAAAGTAAATTTCAGCACAAAGGTGGACTCTACATCGTTTACACTGTCTACCCCAATAAATTTGTGTGACATTATTCATGTATTTTTAGTTAACATCTTAAGCTTTAGAAGAGAACATCGAAGATAGTTGAGGTCTTGGTCCATGGCCGAACAAACTTATTGACTAATGTGTTGCCTTTTGAATGTGTGTGGATTTTTTTTTATTAATTATTTTAGAATTGGTTTTCCCGAAAGTAATTTACTAAGTTTTACTTGTTTTTATTTAAGAATCTTGTTTAACTGATTTACAAAAGATAAAAATAAAAAACTATCTTTTATAAAAATTATTTCTTTACAGATTAAGCAGAAACAATCACATCTTTGATAGCATTCTACATTAATTTCATATGCTTGATTGGTTTAGTTGATTTGACATTTGTTTTATTGTGAAATAATATTTAGTTCGAGTCAAGTGAATGAAAAAACTTATATTTCGGTAACTTTATTTTCATAGTATATCACTCGGCTTAATTTCAAATACTGGTAGTCTAAATTGTAAAAAACAAAACATTTTTTAAACGTTTGGAAATGAATTTTACTGCATAGCATGTTGCAAGTTCGGAAAAGAAAAGGGCTGTTAAATAGGTCATTTACTGTCAGGAGCACAAGTTACCCTCAAAATCTAACCAATTAATTAAGCCTAAAACACAATTACATGACTACTATTGTACTCAGGTTTGGAAACTTTCTTAAGCTTTCACACCATCAACTTGATGTCACGTAGCTGGTTTAACTAAGGACACCGTTTCCATTCAAGTATTAAAATTAGAATAAGCACCAAAATTTTTCTTTTTTACTAAATGAGACACATTAAGTTAGTTTTCTTTAAAAAAAAATTGATAGAAATTTGTTCACTCAGTGGTTGAAATAGATATTAACTTAATGCATATTTTGCTCTATTATGTTCCGGTTATTATACCCATTTGAAAATCACTTTATAGTTCCATTTTCCTAAGCATGTGATTTGCCCGGAAAAAGTTTGCTGTGTTTTATCTCTGCCGCCCATGATAATAAAATAATAATAATGTGATATATACAGTCACACATGCACACATTATTGAGAAAACAAAAGAGAGACCACCTCTAGTGCAAATTTCAAACTCCACAAATAAATTATACAGGTTGCCAACTGGCCCCATGTGCACATTATTAGCCGCATAATAGCTGTCTAGTTGTAAATGTTCCCTATCTTAATCTTAGCACAAGTTCATTGTCACCGCATTCATATTCTTCCAGCAACATCATATCATAACCAAGCCTTGTCATCCTCATTGAGAGGTCATTTTAACCTTAACCATCTATTTTTGTTCATGTCTGAACATGTTCACTCCTCACTTTTCACTGTTCATAAACATGTACATAATAATGCAACTCAGTGTAGTATATATTACCTTGTCAGAATGAATTAGAATCTATATTCTCATACTAATTCTTAATCCTGATAGTAACATCAGACATTATATAATATGATGCGGAAGGACTTGAGTAGCATGCATAAAGTTACAGGTTAAAGTTATATCATCAAAAAACTATTATTTAGGATGAGGGGCATTCCTGTAAATTGACCAACAGGTGTCCCTTTCTGAAATCTGACATCATTATCAATCTTCCAATCGCCAGAGACAATAACAAGTCCTCCTGAGGCGGTCCAAGTAGGCTTCTAAATCTTGGAGAAAGAGTTGAGGAGGGTAAGGGGTAACTCTTGAGAAGAAGCCAGATGGCCAATAATCGTCTTAGTCATAACAGGTTGTTGGGGACTCTCTTGTTCATGTTGGTCCAAATCCAAACCATGGTGCTTTGCTACCAGTACAAGGTTGGAGATCTAGATGGTTGGGGGATCCCCACCTCAGCAAATCCACAAGTATACACCAGATGGTCCAAAAATCATGATCTCAAGATTGGAGACTCCCTTTGTAAGTTTATACTATATTACTATTACTATATGGTTTCCATTGTACAGAGTACAGTGATATATTATGCCAATGACCCTTTACTTTTCGGGTATCAAAAGGGTGCATTTCTTAGCTCATTTGTAATTTTGTGTACAAATATGCAGTGTTTCTATATCCACCAAGTCAAGATTCATTGATTCAAGTTACATTGGCATCATACAAGAGCTGCAACCTTAAAAACCCTATATTGTACATGAACAATGGCAACTCTTTGTTCAACATCACATCAAATGGGGAGTACTACTTCACCAGTGGGGAGCCTGGCCACTGCCAAAAGAATCAGAAGCTTCATATATCTATTGGGGGAAATGGGACTTCAGGTGTGGATGCTGAAGCACCTGGTCCAAGTTCATTGCCTGATTATGCACCCTCCTATCCAATAGCATTTGGCAGCATTCCACAACCTCCTTCTTCAGGCTCACATCAGCTAACTTCAACTTCTCAACTTATGATCATTGGATTTGTGGTTTGTGTACTGTTCTCTGCCTTGATGTAAGGACGGAAGATGTGCAAACTCAGGAATGTCCATGGTGATACAGTTCTCATGTTTCTATTTATTTCCCTTGCATTCTTTTCTCAGAGCTCTGTAATTTTTCATATTGATTTGTTTACTATTATTTTTAAAAATTTACCTGGGCCATGATTTTGGAACATAGAAGACTTACCTATATATCATATTCTTTCAGCAGATGTAATGCTGTAATGTAATACTTACGATTGGAGATTTACCTAATGATACATCTTCAATTCTTCATTTATTATGTAGGAATTTGGCACACCTGTGGCACCATTTCAGCCAAAATTATAAAATGAGTAAAACCTCAAAATATATCGATTAAAGGAGTTATAGAACATAAATTTAGTCCTCAAAATATATGTAGCATCAATACTTTAAAGACTAATTTTCATTTAACATTAGTACAAATGTTGGTGTCAATGAATAAATCTTTAATTAGTCATTGATGTCACATTATCTGCTGAGTTGACTTAGATTCTACTTCAAATTGGCCTTTGAAAGAATTGCTTCATATTAGTTTGACATTTAGAAAATTTGTGACATTAATTTGATCAGTAAAATATTAGTTCTTATGTCGAGCTGGTTAGCTTCACATTTCATACTTTGGTAGCATACATATCACAAGCAAAGGCATCTAATCTGTTCTACCCTCTCTGCACTCAATACATCTCATCTTATCTCCCAACCTTCTAACGTTCACCCTATACAAATTTCACACACATTCGCTCACCCTTACAAACCTCCTTTCTTTCTTCCATATCACACCCATGTCTTCATACCATCTACTACAACTTAGAGAGGTTAAAGGAGGCTGTAAGAGACCACGTACCTAATGAGGGACTAAAAGTGTACAAAAGACCATGTCTTCTTCCCCTCTATTGCATACTTGTTTTCTCTTTTCTCCTGTCCTAGGCTTGAATCATATTGGTTCAGGTTCAGTGTTGTGAATAATACAAATACCTCCATACTTGTCTCTATATTTCTTGTGGTTTCTTTCAGAGGCTCTCTCTATTTTAGAGTGTGCGATCCATCAAATAATTTCTGTATTGGGGCTAACATTTGGATTAACGAAAAACGAAAATTGATCTTTCAACAACTAATTTTTTGTGTCAAATTTTTTAAGAACAAAATTAATGGCTTGTAACTCATTAGAGAATCAATTTATTAGTATTTTTACTTTAGGTCGTTTTAGCACATAATGTGATACATTATCATATAACACTATACACTAAACAACAAACACCAATTAACATATACTTGTTGAAACTAAGGTTAGATAAAAAATATAATTTCAAGAACTAAATTATATAAAAGAAATCTTTTGATAATTAAATTGATATCTCCTACTTTTCTACGATCAATTAAGGGTTTATTGATTATAAAACTATTTCCAAAACTTTTTTTTTGGTTACATATGAAAGATAAACAAGCAAAGAAAAAACAAGCAAAGGAGACGTCAATGGACGCTAACCATGCAAATACCCACTCTGAAAGCATCCAGAAAAGTGAGGCAATAAGATGGGAGGGGAGTTTGTCAAAACCTAACGTGATCATCATTGGTCTACTCCCAGAACTAGTCATTCCATAAGACAGGGAATTGATCTCACGTACTCCATGAGACGGACGTACAGACTTAGTCCACTTGCCAAGAGATTAAACACCTTAGATAAACAACGGCGGAAGTATGGTATTTAGTCCAAGAGTTGGATGTAAGTAAAGTGACAGCATGTCATGAGTCTTTCACACCACGCTAAATGATAGCCTTTTTCCTACACTGCAAGGCAAACTCTCGTCACCATAAACTCTGTAAATAAAATAGAATGATCCAAGAAACCTAGAAATCCCTCAATCCACGTCCCATTTGAGTCCTCAGACCCAGGGCAACCTCATGCGCCACATGGCAACCTAACAACGGCTATCATCGATCTCAACTTTATTTCCTCCTCCTATCAGGAGGTAACGTCCACACGCAAAACCATAGTGCGACGTTGAGTAGAGGACAAGTGCGTTTGATGGAATGGATGTCTGCAACTAGCAAGGCTAACACCTTATCCACCCTCCACAAGGATGACTCAAAAATTTGTTTATTATGTCAACACCAAACCCACCATAACGTTACTACAAATGATAGGTTAAAAGAGAATCTCAAGTGCGCATTTACCCAATCAAACAAAGGAAAAGTGAAGAAGTGTGGATCATGACCGAAGCCAGTTCAAGCCAAACAAGCCAGGAGTGACAACAATCTCGGAGACAATGTAGAAGATCTTCTTCCCAAGTCCACAACGCATACAACTCGTGAAGGAGCAATATGCTTATTAAACCTAAATTTGGCATTAGGGAGAGCGGAGTAATATAGCTACTAGATTAAAAACTTGAACTTCTCAGGGACCAGTAATTTCCAAATCCACATCCAAGACCCTCCAACCTCCTCAGAAGCATAATCCTGAAGTAACCATTGATCCGCTTCCATGGATGTTCACGCTTCCTGCCGAAGCCGCGCCAAGCCGCATCACACTCGCCCAACATGGTAAAGACGATTAGTCAAAAGCGACGAGTTTCTCAAGTAAAGGAGTATTCAAGATATTAAAGTGTCATTGGCTATCTCACCAAAGGTCACGAATTGAAGCTCCAAATCCGAAATATGGACGTAATCTACCATAGTAGCCACCTGTTCTCTATCCGCCAATTGTCATACCATAATGAGACATTCCCGAACCAAGTGAGAAATGAAATCCATTCTTTAGCCTCACCACAGCTTTGTCAATCCCTCCAAATATAAGAATACAACCCTGTGGTATGGAGTGAAAGATTCGAGCCATAATTGAGATATTTTGCCCGTAAGACTTGAACCCAAATCTTTAGAGAATTATTTTCAATGAGCACACCAACTTTCCAAGTAAGGCCATGTTCATGTTACGAGCTTCCCTAATTCCAAGACCTCCACAACTCTTTTGTCGGGTTAAAACTTCCCAAACAACAGGATGGAAACCACGTGATTTGGCTTACCCCAAACAAAATCCCTTACAATTCTATCAATACGATCACACACCCCTCTAGAGCCACAATGACTGCATAGTGTAGCGGGAGAGATGCCAACATAGACTTGGCTAGACAAAGGCGTCCTGCTTTGTTGATAAACATTTATGCCAAGAAGCTAGCCGTTTGTCCACCTTCTCAAGGAGAGTATGGAAAGTAGCTTTAGTTACACGCCCTTGAAGGATAGGAACACCCAAGTAGCTTTCCAAATTGCCGTAATCTAACTGAAGTGAGCCGTGACAAAGTATCTTCTTCCTATTAGACATTAGCCGAGACCATAGCTCTTGATTTATTGAAATTTACTTTTAATCCTGACATAATGTAAAATTTATGCATAATATCCATATCAACCCAAACTTGAGACTTTTTCCCATTACAAAAAGAAGCACATCATCGAGAATAAATGAGAAATACTTGGCCCATCCAGAAAACATGAATGGGCTTCCATGCACTCGAGGGCCTCCTGAATCATGGCCGCTAACTTCTCCATACATAAGACAAACAAATAATGGGGACATGAGATCCTCTTGTCACAGTCCCCTCGAAAGTATAAAAGGGTCAAGTCCCCAATTCCATAATATGGACAGTTGAGATGAAGAGACACAATGCATAATTAATGGAATAATAACCTGGGGAAAATCGAAATCCTCTAGGGTCGCCTCAAGAAGTTTCATCTACCCTATCATAGGCCTTCTCTAAATCAATTTTAAAAGCCACCGTCCCTTTCTTGTTTTTAGAGGACTGTATCCAATGTAAATTAGGATTTAATATTAATACATTAATAATAATATAATAAAATTTTACATTAATATTATATCGTATATTATCACATTAGTAAATATGATTATGTTAGGAAATTCAATTGAATGATAATATAACACTTTTCATACTTTCAATCAATCAGAAACTAAATTTACGAATTATAGCGATCTCATTGTACAATATCAATCAAACTTGTTTCTGGACAAACTTACCTATTTCTAACTTGATAGACAAAATCTTGTTTGCCCACAATGGAACAGAAAGCTCACTCACTCACTCAAAACGACAACAAAACAGAAGAACGATGAGATGAGAAGCATAACATAAACAACACGTGTCAACAGATTTAGTTTCCTGTAACAGGCATCTAAATTCTAGAGACACCGTAAGATACAACTTATTTATCTTCGACAACACTGAT
Organism: Dalbergia oliveri; assembly: GCA_030441495.1. Taxonomy (NCBI): domain Eukaryota; kingdom Viridiplantae; phylum Streptophyta; class Magnoliopsida; order Fabales; family Fabaceae; genus Dalbergia; species Dalbergia oliveri. The sequence continues at coordinate 18,166,957 of JAMLFY010000007.1, forward strand.
GGTTGATACTAATCTGATCTGACACCACTAATCTCTGTAAATTGTTACTGAGAGAGAGAGAGAGAGAGAGAGAGAGACCCCATTTTGACACAAACCCACTTCACCTATCAAACGAAGAGTCCCAAAACCTTGCAAGTGAAAAAGAGCCATCTATAGTTGGAACTCTAAGGTACCCAAAATTCTTTTCAACTTGTAAGTTAATATCACAGTTGATTGTAAATTGAAAATGCTTTTTTCATGATCTGGGCGGCTAAAAAACTTTGATCTTTTTTGTTTTTTGTTCAATTGGGTGTGTGTGTGTGTGTGTGTGTTGAAGGTGGAAATCGAGGTCTAATTGATTGAGTTTGAATGTATCAAATTTCACACTGCATCACATTTCCATGCGAGTGGTCTTTGTCTTCCTACACATTCTGGGTTTTGCTTGTTTGTTTTTCCCTCAATATATGTCATCTAATACAGTTGTTTCCTTTTCTTCTTCTTCTTCACTATTTGCCTATCATATTCAATATTCATTGTTGCTTGACCTCTGTGTTGAACTGTTTTGTCTGAAGGATTGAGTTTTAGACAAGGTGGTGAAGAAGCTGATATATATAGCCTTTGATATGGAGGATTTAATTGGACCAAGGTTGTACAATTGCTGTAATTGTCGAAACCATGTTGCCCTTCATGATGATGTTATCTCAAAAGCTTTTCAGGTGAACACTGTGTACACTCATATTGAGTACACTGACATGATTTGATTCATGTATTTGATGCCCTACTTAGTGGCACTTTGCTTTTGTTACTGTTATTGCTGTTGATGCATGAAACTTTTGTAATGGCTTGAGGCTCCACAATCTGTTCTGAATTTAATGTTGTTGAATTGATCCCCCTTCCATCATCATAAAACAAGATAAGCAATAAACTATTATTGGATTTGGAAGAGTTTGAGTTTATTTATCAATTGGTTGTGTTGATTGCTAGACTATTTCACTGTAGTATGGATGATCAAGCACCAACATATGCTGCAACATGTACACGTGCACAATGACAATAGGCACTCAACTGTGAAAAATGTTATTTGTACATAACTTGTGTTGAACATTGTGTCAACTCACACTTATTTATTATTGGATGGGATGTAAAACTTACTTAAATGAGGACAGACCCCCTTGGTATGATGTCTCACACAAGTTATATACGGTAAACATAACTCTTTTTATTTTTATTTTTTTGGGTTCAAATTGATGATTCAAATTTATTATAGGGAAGAAATGGACGAGCTTTTCTGTTCTCTCATGCAATGAACGTTACTGTGGGGCCAAAAGAAGACAGGCAACTCATGACTGGTCTCCACACAGTTGCTGATGTCTATGTTCTGATTGCCATGAAGTGCTTGGTTGGAAGTATGAGAGAGCCTATGAGGAAACCCAGAAGTATAAGGAGGGCAAGTACATACTTGAGAAGTCTAAAATAGTCAGGGAAAACTGGTAGTGGTAACAGCCACAGATTGGTATCTATAAACAATCCCAATGTGGTGGCGGCTGGTGTGTAGGATGTGCAAATTTTCTCCATGTTCCATTTGACCATTTGACTTGAATTCATTGTTGTTAGTTTGCTATGCATTCTATTGTCAGTTTCTATTGTGGATATTTGGATTGGAGATTGTTCTTTAATGAATTTTGCATGATCCGGAATTCTACTTGGGCACTGTAAATTTCGATTTAAAAGAAAATGAAACTTCGACACTATGATTGGATTTTATTTATTTATTTATTATTATTATTATTTTAACGAAATGGCACGGAACTAATGAGTTGAAAAAGGAATGGAAGGAATAAAAACAAAGTTAGCTTGAGGCATTCCTTTCACAATTCCACTAATGGAGCATTTATGGTTATTCTCTTTTCAATGAGTGCGTTCCGGGTATTTGAACTTGTCTGCTCATTCTTATGGGAGATTATGTTAGTTACCTGTAATACCTTAGTTTTAAATGAAAAAGTTAGAAAAAAATTTTCAAACAAAAAAGGGTGCCAGGTTCTAACTTATGTGTTATTTTGGATCTGAATTTTATAAGTCTAAATTCACAACCTTGGAAGATTATATAATAGAACCACTTTTTTGGGGCAAAAGTCCTAGTAATTGTTTCCTAGAGAAAAATAAGTTAAAGAGTGATTTGTAATGAATTTTATGAAACCTTTAAACATTTTATTTTTATCCTACAAGTTTATAAAATCGTAAGAATTTTTGAATTTGAATTAAAATTCAAAATTTTGATTTTAATTTGTTGGGATTTTGATTTTTCTAATATTTTATTTGAATTCAAATGGGAGGTATTTCCTTATTTATATTTATGTTTTAAAGTTAATGGAAAGTAAAATAAATGATTTAACTTAAAATTACTCTCTGGTGGGCATTCCAAGTCATTCAATCCTAGGCGGTGAACGGGTTATAAAAGCCCCCATTTGGGATCAAGACCATTCCAAATGCACCATCACCCCATCCAAACACAAAATCCTTGGTTCCACGCTCCTCTCACCCTATATTCATCAATCTAACTTCAATCTTTCACTTCCAAGGCTTAAAGATAAGAGATTATACTAGTTTTGCTTCCTATTTCCTCTATTCTTCCTTGTTCTTGGGTTTAGATCTTCGGTTCCTCCTTGTTCTTATGTCATAATATTCTTCCACCGTTGATGAGAGTTAGAATAGAGTTATTCTGAGATTGATTTAGAGTTTTATTACTCTCCTGGCAGATAGTGGTGCCATTTCTCCTCTCAAGGTCCTGTTGGTGTCAATCTTGTTTATTCCACCACTCTAGGTGAGTGGGTTCGCATATATGATCTCTATGTTCTGCATTAGAATTATTTTCATAAAGAGATGATTCCTGCTTGAATTTAGAGATTTCTACAAAGAAGTTTGAGATTCCTGTTGGTTAGTATGTTTTAGAATTCCTGATTTTAAGCATGAAACTTGGTTTTGATAAAACTCATGGGACCATGTTTGTTATAATGGTTTTAGGAATTGATGATATATGCAATTGTTAGAGATATTTATGATTGTTTCAATGGATTTTGGAACTGGTTTATTTATATGATATAGTTTTATAACCAAATTTAGAAAAGAGAATAGAATTTTAATTGCAAACTTTGCTATTTGAAACATGATATTGAGTTATCTAGTTTATGACAAGCTTGACAAATTGAAATATGTTTTAGCTTGAAATGTGATGTAGATAAGCAATTAAGAGGTTTGGAGCTTGAATATCTATGAGATTTAGAATAGTTGATGGCTACATACTCTCTGGAGGTATGAAATAGCAAATATCTACAAAGGGTGATCCATTGGACATGACTCCATAGCCACAATTATATTAAGGTAAGACTGTTAGAATCGGGTGGATTCAAAGTTCTAGAGATACGCGAGTTCCTGTTAATGAAAAATAATCTAGAAATTCAGACATAAAAGAATTTTAAGCACGAATCTTCATATGACTCAGAACAGTTGGTGGATACATATTCTGTGGACTTGAAATCACCATGTATGATTTCATAGTCATAGTTATGCTAAGGTTAAACTTTAGAGTTAAGGATTCAGAGGCTCTCAAAGTACTTAGGGACTTAAAAAGATTCAAATTTACTTGAGTTCCAGTAGCTATAGAGAAATAGAGCGAGTTAACGGCTACATGATCATTAACCTTGGTACCAAGTTGCCTGAGGGCAATCTCATAGATGAAATGGAACCTATTTAGGTGTCAAATTCGGTTCTTATAAACCACAAATAGAGACTTATTGCTATTTACAAATAAGAGACTTAAAGATTCAAATTTACTTGAGTTATAGTAGCTATAGAGAAACGGAATGAGTTAATGATTACATGAACGTTAACCTTCATACCAAGTTGTTCTGAGGGCAATCTCATAGATGAGAGCGGAGATGGAACCTATTTAGGTGTCCAAATTCGGTTCTTATGAACCACAAATCAGAGACTTATTGCTATATCCAGATAAAAGACTAGGATCTAGTTAGGTGCCCGATTCGGGTTTTTAGAAACCAAGATCAGAGACTTATTGGTATGATATTAGATTAGACGAATTTTAAATCAACGACTTATTAATATGATTTTTTAAGATAAGGGATTCCTGTTTATCTATGAGCTATTGCATTATGAGCTTATATGATTTCAGGTATGAAATGATAAATTGAAACTGTATATATAATATATATGTATACTTGATTATGTATGACTTTCGTGTATTATGGATGTTAGTATGATTTCATGCATTACTTCTTTGATGTCCCATGAAAGGGGTTACAGGTGGGATTCACTTCCTGAGTTTTGCACAAAACTCACTCATCTTCTTTCTCCTATTTCAGATGGAATAATGTTGTAGATTCTTCCAGTCACCACCTTCCAGGCAACACTAGAAATCAGCGATGAGCTTCGCTTGGGTGAAGTGTTTGTAGATTTGTTTAGAGTGCTCCAAGTATAGATGCAGGATCTGGACTATAGAACATGTTTATGTTTTTGCATATTGTGACACTTTTGGTTTGTATTGAAAAGTTTAGTACTTATGGATATTTCAAATCAGAGTAGCTTTATACATATATGTTTTATTATGTTTTCCAGACTAAAGAGTTTGAGTTATGAAATTTCAGCATAAACTAATATGATTTAATCAACAGATGATTTGTATATAGAAAATGAAAATGTGATTTGAATAATTTTATAATCAGTTGTGCATATAAAAACACTAAGGTCACGAGTTCTTATGTGGGAATGAAACTTCTCACGTATCGGTTCCATGCCTAAATCGGGTCGTGACATTACACTGGTCCAAATATTAAAGAATAACAATATTTTACACTTTGACCAATCACTCTAGAATATCTAGTTTGAAGCTTAAAAAAAGGACAGTCTAGTGGACGCTCTCACCTGATAGGATTTGGAAAGGGTAGATGTATGTAGTCTTATTATTACGTTGAGGCTCATCCTCAATCAAATAAATTGTTTTATGCATCTTAAGTAGGACTTGCTTGGGGAACCTTGATGATGAAATGACCATTTTTCACGGAGAATCTACTCCATTTTTTGGACAAAATCCCACACTCTTATTATGGAAGGAAGCTTTTAGTTACTTATTCACATTAATTATTAGTTTAGTGTTTTTTCTCACCTAATTAATGTTTTCCTTCCTATTCATGACATTTTCAAAAATAGAAGATATTATAAGAATTTGTAAAGACAATATTTATTGCCTATCGTTATTTATTTAAAATATTAACCAAAATTTTGAAGTACCTATGCTGAACATGAGTGCAACTTTAGAAAATATAATATTTTTTGAGTGAATGAAGCTAGAGAATGCAATTTAATATTACGTAACATTTAATACTTTTAAATAAATAATTAATATAATTATTTTTATTTTTTTAATATATTATTATATTTTTGCAAATGTGGTAGGACGTGACAAATTTATATTTTGTTTTTATTTTACAAATTCTTTTATAATAATGAAAATATCATTAATTAGATGAGCAAAAAAGGTAAACTAGTAATTAATATGAATGAAGCAAATTTGCAGATGCATCCTAAGCTATAAGCTTCTTTAGACTGGAGGAGTGTGGGGGGTTTTGTCTAAAAAATGTGTGTATGTGTATATATATATATATATTGTGTGTCTGTGTGGGGGGGGGATTTGACAGTTTTTGCATGGCATTTAACATGTCACGCTGATGGGTATTCAGGCATTCTCTGTATACATTGGGGATTTATTTCGCCTATCATAGGTAAATTTATCAAATCAATAGATGCGATGCCATGGTGTAATTGGTTATTATGGCAATCCAACACATTAACAAGTACTCGCTCGGTCTAGCTCATAATATAAGTCATTTTGAGTTTTTGGTCTAATTCAAAATATAAGTCGTTTTTCTTATTTCAGAAAATATTAATTACTTTTACCCATTTTACCCTTATATTTATGATAAATGAGAATGAATGAATGTTGATATGATTATTTAATTGAGAGATAATTTATGATGAGTGATAAAACGTATTGTTGTCTTACTTTTAAAAAGATTAGTGAAATCCAATCATCACTGTGATTCCCATACATAACCTTATACGACTTATATTATAAACCAGATGAAGTAGCTTTCAGCATGTATCAACAATTCGACACACCATATTTTGTGTGTCTTTTAGCCACTAGAACTCAAGACAAAAGGCAGTTTGGGACGTAACATTATATGATGATAATGAGAGATGTGGATATCAGGGTTATGTTTCTATACATGTATTGTATGAAATATTCTCTCGACTCACATTTTATCTTCGTGAATGTAGTCTAACCGTTCAATTAAGTCTATATTTCATCTAATGATAGATAAGTTAACACAGTATGCCATACAATATACATGCAAATAACATTTTTCCGGACAGGTATTCTCATGGAAATTGGGAGACAGGAAATCTGTCCACTCTATCTATCAACACCCACTTGGATATCGTCCTCCACAAACAAGACCATATTTTAATTCTGGAACACTTGAATTGATCGGAAACAAGAAATACACAAATAAAGAGGGTGCTTTCTCAATTCTCAGATCGCCACAAGTGAACGGCTAGATACATCATTATTCTAAATAATCTTCACGTAAAGCTTTTTGCTTGATTCAATGGAAGGTAAGAGAAGCCAAAACTAGACAGGCCAAGACAATCTGTTATATCTAACCATATATAAATGTTCATCAAGTCAAATTTTTGAAACATGAAAAGTAAAACATCACATAATTTCCCTATTTGCATGCCCCATTTCGAGTATTCAACAGGTAGGCCGGTTTTATTTTCATGAACTCAGCTCCACAAAGAGGCTGGCCTGAGGATGCAATCCTGCTTCCTTCAATGACAGGGTGAGCTTCTCTTGTCCATAAACAACGCGAGGAAAATTGGAGACAAGGCTGTAATTCTCATCTTCTAAACAACCCAATGAGTCAACATAGTCATATAAAGTCTGAATTGTTGCTGTGCTGTTGAACCTCCTTCCCTTGCGTTCACCGTTTGGAAACCGTACCAAAACCTAAGAATTTTGATTGGGATGGGTTAAAGGAGAAACAGAGATGTCAAACAAATTATAACATAATGAAACAAAAAATGAACTGAAAAAAAAAAAGAATGAGGAACCATAATGGATGGGAGTGTAAAGCAATTTAGAACCATACGTTAATTAAAGTAAAGATCTGACAAAAAAGCGAAACTATATAAGCTGAAATGATATCTGACCTAATGAAATGTGGCGTGAACTTGGTAAAGGCAGAAAAAATAGAAATGAAATCTTAGCTAAATTTAAAGAAACTTTACCTGTGTAACATCAGGTCCTTTTTCAGGTTCTTCACCAAGAGACTGAGCTTTCTCTTGACGTAGTTTAGCTAATGCAGCTTGTTTCTCTGCAGCTTCTCGTGCTGCTCTTTCACGAGCTTCCTCTTCCTCCTTGCGCTTCCTTTCAGCTTCAGCAGCTTCCCTTGCAAGACGTTCTTGTTCTTCTCTCCTCTGTCGTTCCCTAGCCTGGACATACACAAAACATTAGTCCACTGCAACAACAGTGCCAGTTCTTTCAAAATAAATGCCTTTAAAAAAGTGGATGACACGAGAAAAGACAAGCCAAGGATTAAAAACTAAATAAAATTTTGAGGAAAAAAAATGGCAAAAGATGAAAGATCCAACTCTACAATAAGCATACTTGATCAGCTTCAAGCGCAGCCCTGTATGCAGCATCTTGCTCCTCCCTTAAGCGCATATTATTTTGTCTTTCTTCTGCGTCAAGCCTTGCTGCAACAAGAACTGGGGAACTTTCTTCAAGCACTCTCTGTAGTATGACAAGCATCTCTTCAGGGGATTTGGGACCTTCAGCCTGGATTACATCAAATAGATTGACCCCAAAAAGCATAATAATCAGAATGATTTATAAACTCAAGATTTAGCACATCATGTTAACATGGCAATACAGAATATGAACTTGATATCAATGACTTAAAAATATAGCAGCTCAATTAAATGTTTAATGGAATTGAACGTGTAAGGTTAACTTGAAATCATTTGTAGCATAACCATTTCAAACCACCAATGAAAACCCCTCACCTCACCACAGAACAATAAAGCAGCCCCAGGCACATTACATACGGGAGAGAGAAAATATTCTCATTGACACAGGACCAAATCAAGCAATTTTAAAAACTACTACAACCACAAAAACACCAAGAATCAAGCCGCATCCTACTAGGCAAGGTAAGTTCATCTGCATGACTCAAACAACCTACTTCAAGTCATTAAATGACTAAAACTTATTCCATTGGTTAGGGAATCTTCATCTAGCCAACAGAAATTCTTTCTAGATGATACAGGAAAAGAGAATTGAATTAAGAAAGAATTTGTCAAGGTGATTGATGTGACCTACTGATCTAACACTGCAAATCAAATTCTCTATTGTGAATAAAACGGAATTAATGCAAATCATTCTATTAAACTCCGCAGCCACCTTAACTAGAAAACCAATGCTATGTCTATGGATATTTGTACCAACTACAGTATGGGCAAATGGCTATCCCAATAGAATGATTCTGCAAAGGAAATTTCTTTCATTAATTATAATTCTTCATATTTAATATTGTGAATGAACAAAACTATTTGCCCCATATCACTATCTCTCTATTGAACAAGAAAGTACGCCAAACAACTTCACAGGCGACATTATAACCCTTGAGTTTTACTCCAAAAGCACATAACCTCCCTTTGGTTTTTTCCATCCATATTTTAACAAATATTTACGACCTTTTGCTAATGACGGTTGGCTCAACTAATGGCATCGGAATGCACCAACACAAGTCTTAGGTTTAATTGTTGTTGTTGGTCCTTCCTAATAATGGTAAGTCATCTATAAGTTAAAAAAGCGGCTCAATGTACCAGGCTCCCACCTCGTGGGGTCTAGGAAGGGTAGATGTATGCGACCTTCCTCGCTTTGTGAAAGGTGTTTCAGGATTTGAATTCGTGACTTCTAGGTCACAAGCAGAAGCCTTACCGTTGTACCGAGGATCACCCTCTTAGTAAGTCATCTATAAGTACCGCTTTAAAATCCTCGTTGAGGCTTCGGCATGCCCTAACCTTGAAATGGAGTAACCATCCCTCCCCCGAAACTTTTCTTTCACACTTTTATGTACATGTGTATACAACATTTTATAAAAAAAATAAAAAAAATCATATATGACTTCAAAATTGAACCAAAATTTACAGGTTCATCTGTCTTGGCAACTGCTACTTAAAAAAATCAGCCAGCTTCAAATTTCAAGCACATTAACCAAGTATACAAACATTATCTAAGATCAAATCAAACTTAAGTAAATATTGTAGTAGAAGTTCAGTTAAAAGGCAAGTGAAGGGTGGGAAGGAAAAAGAAGATATTGAGTGAAGGTTTGGTTGGCAGAGGTGAGCCATCTTGGAGTCAAGAGAGCCAGCTCTTGAGACTGCTATTTTATACCCTTTTTTCTTTCTTCGCTTCAGGAAAGTTCTGGTCCTCGATGAAAATCTTGATATGTGGGAGCCAATTTGCTGCTAATAAGGAGATCTCTCCATTTTACTTTTCTCTGGTACCAAGGACTCATCAACTTGGCATCCAATCTCCCAATCTAAGAGAGTTAAGTAGGGAGTTATAGTGGGTTCTAAAGAGTGGAGGACATGTTGACTAATTGCTGCACTAAAGGAGTGATAATCAATTAGTGAATCCAAATTCCCAAAGGAGTAATGATGGGGCACACTGCAGGAATGACAGCGTATGGTTGTCGAGAAGCGAGGATGAGGAAGCTAGAGGTGCCTTTTTCGATGGGAAGTCATCCGTACAGCTGGATACACAAAGCAGAAAGGTGTTTTCCATATCAACCAAATTCAGGAAGTGGAAGAGGTGACTGCAGAGCAACCATCTGCTCAGATAGAAGGTTCTCAACTGGTAATAAGCAGGAATCGCAGCAGAAGTTCTCAGAGAGTGAAAAACTCATTGGCTAAACTGCTGCAACACAGAAGCGGCAATCAATTAGCCAATCCAAACTCCCAAACACAGGCAGAAGGTAGCTACAGCAGTGAACTAAGGGAATGACAGCAGATGGTCGAGAAGAAGTATCTTATTTCATGGGGGAGGATCCATATAACTGAAGCCTGGATGTACAAAGCAGAAAAGTATTTCCATATCAACCAAATTCAGGAGGAGGAAGAGGTGGCAGACATAAGGACCTGTTCCAGTGGCGGGAGGCCATAATCACCAATGTTTCACATGCTAACATCAGGGCAGCTCTACTCTATTGCCTTGTTTCCAGTTCTCATTGCCTGAGAATCCATATTTACTTTGATGGATCTGAAACCAAGTGATTCGATGAATGAATATAGTGAGAGATTTGAATCACTCTCTGGTCCTCTATCACATTCCGATAAAGACATTCTAAAACTGGTTTTATGAATGGACTGCAGGAGAAAATGGGGGCAGAAGTAAGGCTCCACTGACCGGACAGTTGGAAGACATGATGACACTAGCACACATATTAAGGGGAGTGAGCATGAGCATGAGCATGACATGAATTTAGGAGGGATCCATACATGTCCATTATCCCTCCATGCATAGACAACCCCAAACTGACCTGCCCTTATTGTTCAGAAAAGGCAGAAAAACTTCCCCTGGTGACCAAGCATGATGGTTGCCCTTATCCCACAACCATCACGAGTGCTGTTTGGTTGTACTCTGTAGCAATCCCTGGGGGTTCAACAATTCAAAAGCTTCTAATGACAATTTATCACATGATATGGTCTACAATACAACCTGAGGAAACCAGTGGCTATTCAGCAGAAGAGGGTGATGGAGATTGTGTAAATTCAGGTGATACGTAGGAAAAATTGGATCTTGCAAATGCAGTAGTGTAGCGATACAAGATGACTTCTTACTTGGGAAACTTAGGAAGGGAGACATGATTTTGGGAATTGATTGACTGGAGAGCATGGCAGAAAGCAGAGTAATTTCAGAAGACTTGGTTCGATTAAGTGAAGGTAGGTGGCAGAGCAGTAGTAGATATTAAGGGAAATCCTATTCTGTCCAGGACAATTGCTTGGTTGAAGGCCATTATGGTATTTTCAAAGTCTAGGAAAATGAGGGAGAAGGCTACCATGTAGAACTAGGAACATTGACCGCACTTAAAAGGCGAGAAGCCCAACGAGGAAGAGGCATCGGGAGATGTTTTGATGGAGTTCGCAGAATTGTTCAGGGAACCCAGGAAACTGACTCCTAGAAGACAACATGATAATACAATGAAATTAAAAGAAGGAGGAGAGGTTTCCCAACATAAGGCCCTAATCGTGACACTCATTTTGTAAAGGAGGATATTGAGAAGAAAAGGAGGATATTGTGAAAATTCGGACTGAAATGCTGGTCTTGGGGGTTAATCAGACCCCGCAAAAGCCCATATTTGAAAAGGTAATTATATTTATTTATCATCATTATATGCTTGTTAAAAGAAATTCAGAGTCTTAATTATCTTTACAAGTATGGACAAGTTTGCCCAGTTCACTCCAATTTGCCAAGGCAAGAAATTCAATAAGAATTTAAGCAATGAACATATCAGACTTATTTTATTTTATCAAGGTGGGGATATTATGCAAAAGGGACTGCCACTAAAAACTTGGTATGTTTTGGGTTTAGATATACAGAATGAGATACTATTCTCATACTTCCCCTCTTCTTCTCCTGCAACAGGGAAGGAGATACTGACACAGGCGAGAAGCTGACCTAAGAATAAATTTGAGGATAGAGGGCTCTCACCCTTTCTGTACCCTTCCTAACTCCCCATTCCTATTCTCTTAACAATGCAAAACACAGCTAGGGTTGCACAAAAATAAAAAATGACATCGAACAAACTGGTTAAACTGAATGGCGTTAAATTGCAGTCCATAACCGCAATTACAGCTGCACTATTGCCGTTGTGACGTTTTTTAGGCAACTGCATTGCAACAGCAATTAAGGCTGCATCAGCCGTATTTTCTGCAACTGCAGTAACGGCAGCACAACTTGCATCAACCATATTTTAATGCAGTAACCGATGTAACTATATTGCTACCACAACTGTATTTGCAAATGCAACTGCAACCGAAATTCAAAAACGTCAAACCACAGTTTGCCCTCCGCAATATTCACCGTACCAGATATTCACAAAAATATGATCACATTACCAAATAGCAGCAACATAATCTAAAAAGCATAGGTTCCACCTAAACCACTCGCATCCATATTTCAAACCGCGAATTTCTTGGATCAAAAGCAAAGGAAAATTTCAAGCTCAAAACTTTCCCTCAACTCACTTGTCAGTTCCTCTCAACTTCACAAATTCAGGTATTATTATTGCTAATTCACAAACCCTAAACACATACAACCAAACCAAAAAAAAAAAAAGAAAAGATCACACACACACACACACACATATTCATACCTGCTGAAGCAGAGCGATCCTCTGATTCGTTGCGGCCATAACCACCGCACAGAAGGGGAACCTCGAGGCCTTCAAGCTGTTGCTCATCTTGAACCCTTCGCTGGCGCGGATGCTCCCTCCCAAGCCACGAAATTCTCGTTGACGAAAGCCGAGAGTGCCTCGGAACACAGCGTCCTCTGGCAAAACGACGGCGTATCAGGGTGATCCGGAGAATGCAAGTAAACAAACAGCAGCTTGAACGAGTTCCTCGACCTCTGCAGCGCGTCCATGAACCCTTCCCCAACGAAACTGGGCCTATTGGGCCCGTTGTACTCCTCTCGAACGCCGCCACGAAATCCATCGCCTCCGCCGTCGCCGCCGACACCGAAACCAGCGGCGTGGAGGAAGAAGAAGCGCCGCCGCCTCTTCCGCCGCCGAGGCCGATGAATCCGAGGGAGTAGGAGAGGACTCCACCGGCGGCCCAAAGGCCGAGTCCGATGGCGCCGGAGATTAACCCTAGGCCGCCGGAAATCACGGAGACGGGTAATTTGATGAGCTTCCAGGCCAATCCAGGAGGAGGAGGAGGAGGAGGAGGAAGAGGAGGTGGTTCCGATTGCGACTGTAGAGAGTGATTGGATAAAACGGCGTCGTTTTGGTTTTGGTTTTGGTTATGGTGAGTGTCGGTGGGGTTTGATGAGGAGGTGAAGGAGGAGATGGCGAGTTCGAGGTCCCAGCCGTGGGCAGCGAGGATTTCGGTGCAGAGGTCGGGATCTTCGAGGCCGGTGATGGCTTGGAAGTAGGCAAGTTTGTCTCTACGTCCGCCATTGTTGTTGTTCTTCGATTTGGTTCTGTGAATCGGAGACGGAGATGAGGAGGAGGAGGAGGAGGAGGAGGAGGAGAGAGGTGTTTTTTTAAATACAGTCTCAGCCAACCTGCACCGTGCAGGTTTCTCTGTGTGTGTGTGTGTGTGGTTTCTTCTTCTCGCGGTTTCCAATGATCAAATATATAATTGGAAGGTTTCTTACTTTCTTTTGTTCTTCTCTTCGACCACCGCTACTACGACTTGCGAATGTGATCTCTAGCGGTCTCCTCTTCTTGCTGCTGTTGTTGGGCAAGGGCAATTACGTTTCGGCGTTTTGTATTTGTTTTTTTTGTTTTTTTTTAATCTTATTATTTTATTTTGTTTTTATTATTATTGTTAGTAAGCATATTGGATATGGCCCAACTTCAAATCAAGGTAGCCCATTTTTTTGCCATCGTTTTGATAAGCTAGCATGTTGATGGGCATTTCGCATTTTTTATAAAAGATTTTTTTTGGGGTGAATTTGGAAACTATTTTTGTTTTCTCTTAAGGTAATAAAATTCAAAGTGTAGTTTCTATTTTTTTTTTTGAAAATCATGTGTATCCTCCTATTGAACACAATTATACTGAATTGAATAAAACCACTAAAGGGTCAAAGTTCTCTCTCTAAGTGTTAATACAATTGCATACCCAAAATTGGAGCACCAAGACAAAATAATGACATGTATTTAAATGCAAGAGTTATAAACTTTTATATCGATCTTTTTTTTTTCATTGTACAATCGGTTCTTTGTTTTTTTTTCCCGATAAGATTGCTTCTTTGGTTTTTTTTAATTATGATTTAAATAAAAATATTTTTGTTAAAAAAAATAGGACATCAAACAAAAATAATTCTCATTATATAATGAATTGAATTATTGAGCATATAGCTTTGCCTATTAGACTCATCCATCGAAAGCAGCAAGAAGACCTTAAACAAAGCATTATTTGATAATGGTTTAACAATTGAAACTAGATGAGAGTGACTTGGATTTGAATTCAAACACTTTGAAGCTCTTCACTAGCGTGTTGCAGAGATCAAATAAATCAGGATATGCCCAAACCTCAGGTGAATAGGTCAAAATATTGGCGTTCGGTAAAACTAAGGCAAGTTCTTAAGTGGGAAAGATTATGTTTGTGACCACATGGTCACTAACATTATAATAATGAAAATGAGTATTTGTCGCAAATATCGCGACGGACGGCGAAAAATTTATTTAAAAATTGGGAGTCGCCACCAAGTTTATTTGAGTTGGGAAAACATGGAAAAACCCATTTATTAAAAAAAGTGGTCTTTGAAACCAAATTGAGTTCGGAGTCGATTATGCATAGGGAAGGGTAAGAATTTACGCACCCTAATACACGTCTTTCGACGGTACCTTTCATTAATTGTGCAATTAAATAATAACCCTTTTCTAAATAAATAAATAGGTGAATAACTGAAAAAAACATATTTACAATTTAAACAAAACAATTTAAGGAAAATTAATTTTGACTTGACAGGGGCGCCTGCTCCTACGTACCCTCTGGTGCAATGAGAAACTCAAAGTCACGTAGTTCTCTAGAAAATGATTGTGTGTTGATAGATTTTAATTGAAAAAGGGAAATTTTTTTAAGGAAATCCACTTGCAACAGGATTCAAGTTAGTATTAGGCGCTCGTAAATCCTTACAATTCAATATTAATGAAGGAAGCACCAGCTCTTCAACCATAATTATTGATTGTTGTGTGGACAAAGATCAATTTTATTATTATTATTATTATTATTAAGCTATTTCATTATTATTATTATTGAAAAAAAAAATCAAGAAGACTAACCAAAAAGAACTAACATCCAAATGGAACCTAAACAGAATAAAGATCGAAACCCAAAAGAACTTGTCCTAAATACTAAGCCCAAAAGAAGGAAAGAGAACTGACCCAAAAGGAATTTTTTTTCTCTTTGTTTCTTTTAGAAACAACAAAATGCTAATCCCATAAACTAACCTAAATCAATAAGGGAAATAGGCAGGGTGACAGGGATGGGCGCTCAGACACAGGAGCAACTCGGGAGAGCGAGGTTGGCGCGAACAGGTTGGACAGCGCGGGATTTCGTGGAGGTTGGCAGGAGGGGCACGGCAGTTGACAGGTGGTCGCGGGCTTCGTGGAGATGGTGGCTGCGAGGGAGAGGCTGCGAACAAGTGCGTGTGTCAGGGTCCCTCCGGCGGCATTTGGACGTTGTGATACCGCGATGCGAGGCTGTCGGTGAGTCTGGTCGACAGGGGCGGTGGCTCGCAGTTCTCCGACGCGAGGATGGAAGGGAATCGCGATGGTTGGCGTGCCAGTGGTGGTGCGGCGACACGGTTTCTGTGCACGGGAGAGGCTAGCGACGGCGTGGCTGGTTGTTGTGGAGGTTTGAAACCAAAATGATGGGTGTGATGGTGATAAAGGAAGAAGTGTGTTATGGTGACTTAGGTGAAGGGTAAGGTGATGTTGAAATTTAGCTATGGAGGGATGAAGGTTATGGGGTGATTGATGGGGTGCGGATTATCCTGGTTGGGTCATTTGCAAGGGAGGGAGCTAGGAGTTTTTGCTTCTGCTGATTGTTGGATTAATTTTCTTTGGTTGGCTTGAGAATGGTTGATGATGATGGTTGCAATTGGGGAAATGGATGTGTAGCTGGTGTTGTGCTCAAAAGCGAAGGAATGAATGATGGTACCCTCCTTTCCTTTGCCCCCTTCTTATCCTGGGTTTGTGGTGTTAATTAATTATTTTCCTCCATATTGTTCTCGGAATGAATGAGAACCCGAACTGAATTTTTCATGCTTCTACTAAGAGCCAGCCGACTGTTCCCACGCTCAACCCATCCATTTCCTGAATATTCCATCGACTAGGTAGTGGGCTGATTTTTGTCATTTTTTGTTCCCCACGCTTCAACCCATCCATTTACTGAATATTCCATCAACTAGGTAGTGGGCTGATTTTTGTCAATTTTTTTTTTGTTGAAGGGAAGTGGACATGTTTGTTGAAAGTGGGAGACAATGGACGTGCGCCCATCCTGCTTCTCACCTTTTCATTTCAAATTGGTGGTGGTGGAAAATAATTAAAAAAAATGGTTATGGGCACAATTGAAATGAACTTGAATTGGGGGGCGCACACAACAGAGGCACAAGGGGTACGGGATAAGAAAGAGACCAGCATATTTTATTCTATTCTCCATTTTGATTTATGATTTTTTTTCTTTTCATTTACATTTTTTTCCAAAGAAACTTGTAAAAACATATGCCAATTTTGGATTTTCTTGTTTAATGTACAGGACAAAATCGGAGTTCATTGCCTCTTTGCTCATCCTTTATTAAGATAATATGAAAATCGAAGCTTTACACATTGTCTTCATAAGGAATGAGTAAAGACATGAACATTGATTTTGTTTGGCAATGCATAAAATCAACAACAATAAGAAAGATTAAATTCAAACGGTAGAAGGAATTAAATGTTCATGAGAGGCACATGCAATGCCATTAGAAATCAAGAAATGTGACATTTATCTATAAAAGCTGACAGGAAATTAAAAGCCTACAGGCAACAAAAATTTAAAAGCCTCCGGGTCAAGAGGCAGAAATTTAAAAGCCAACGGGGCTGAGAAATTTAAGAGGTAAATTGGCAATCTGAAGCGACATGAAATAAAATTGGCAATTTAGGCCGACTGAAAATGAAATTGAAATTGGCAATTCTGAGGCCGCTGAAAGTGAAATTGAAATTGGCAATTTGAGGCCAACTGAAAAAGTAAATTGGCAATCTGAGGCCAACTGAAATTAAAATGGCAATCTAGGCCGATTGAAAAGTAATTGGCCATCTAAGGCCGACATGAAGTGTAAAGTGGCAATCTGAGGCCGTCATGAAAAAATAAATTGGCAATATGAGGCCGACTGAAAAAGTAAATTGGCAATCTGAGGCGACATGAAATGAAATTGGCAATTTAAGGCCGAACTGAAAATGAAATTGAAATTGGCAATTCAAGGCCGACTGAAAAAGTAAATTGGCAATCTGGGCCGACTGAAAAAGTAAATTGGCAATCTAGGCCAACATGAAATAAAATTGGCAATTAAGGCCGACTGAAAATGAAATTGAAATTGGCAATTATAACGAATAAAAAGGAAAATTTGCAATCTAGGCCGACATGAAATGAAATTGGCAAATACAGCCTTTTTCCTTTTCAGATTATGCGCAAAAGTCATGAAAAACTAACCGTAACCAAATGAGGCAAACCTCAGGAAAACTTTAACCGATCAAACTCGTAATTCCAGCACTGGATTTTCTAGTATGCATAAGGTTTTCCTTTCTTCTGCGACCTTGCTCACCTCTTCCCATTCTCCTTCTTCTCTCTTTTCCCTTTTTAGAATGGTGATTACTTTTCCACTAAGCCTACTTGAAGCTTCTGAATTCTCTTTGTGTGAGATTAGTCATTGATGTGTTGCTGTAAGCATTATTAGGTCGTACAATTTACACTTAAATTTATACTTACTCAAGACATCATAAATAAACATGCATGCAAAGGAAAAGTGGAAGGATTAACTGAATGAAAATTTTTATTGCTCGATGTATTTGGACGACAATAACGCAACATGTTTCGGAAAAAGGAAACAAAATTGCATGAAAAACTGGATTGCTAAAAGCATGAAATTTTGCCCCAGTTCTGTTCTTGGTAACTTATTCAATTGATTTCTTGCAGCAATTCGATGTCACAACCATTGTCTCCTCAATCTTCTCATTTCTTGATCCCAAAAATTGCCCCAGTTTCAGTCTTGGTTTGCTTGGCTCCAGGACATGTTCAACACAGGAATTTGCCCAAGTGTGAGTTGCTTAAGATGATGCCTATTATTTGCTCTAATTTTTGCCTAGGCCGCCCTTTCAGGTTTTCGACCTAGCGAGCTTTTTCTTTTTATTTTTCTTCCTTTTTGTTTTGCCCTAATTTTTGCTTAGGCCGCTCTTTCGAGTTTCGACCTAACGGGCTTCTTCCGCATCTTTTTAAGCATAAAACCTTTTGACTTGCATCGGTGTTGATTGGTTTAGGCAATTCTCTTCCATCCATGTCTTGCAAAATCAATGCCCCGCCTAGAGCGCTTGCTTGACAATGTAGGGACCCTCATAACTCGGAGCCCATTTTCCCCTTGCATCCTCTTGATTTGGGAGAATTTTCTTCAGAACCAGATCTCCTGGATAAAAATCTCTAGGACGAACTTTCTTGTTAAAAGCTTTAGCCATTCTACTTTGGTACAATTGGCCATGACAAATGGCTGTCAGTCTTTTCTCTTCAATCATGTTCAACCTTTCATATCGAGCCTTCACCCAATCAGATTCTTCCAATTCTGCTCCATCAGAACCCTTAATGACGGGATTTCCACTTCTATGGGGGATACAGCTTCCATTCCATACACCAATGAGAAGGGAGTTGCCCGTGCTTGACCGTATGTTGGTGCGATATGCATGTAGTGCATATGGCAGTATTCGTGCCAATCTTTATAGTTCACCACCATTTTGGCGATAATTTTCTTGACATTTTTATTTGCGGCCTCACCGCGCCATTCATCTGCGGCCTATAAGGAGCTGAGTTGTGGTGCTTGATTTTGAAAGTCTCGAAAAATTTTTGAACTTCAGCACCATTGAGGTTAGGGGCATTGTCTTGATGATCCTTTTGGATCCCATATCTGCAATAATGTCCTTTTTGATGAATCTAAGAAACACTTTCTGCGTGATCCTGGCATACGAAGCAGCTTCCACCCACTTAGTGAAATAGTCTATCGCTACCAAAATGAAACGATGACCATTGGATGCCTTGGGATTAATTGGGCCGATGACGTCCATGCCCCACATCGAGAAAGGCCAGGGAGATACCATGCTATGTAATGTAACTGGAGGAGCATTGACTCGTTCGTATATTTGGCACTTGTGGCACTTCGAACATAGTTGATACAATCGCTTTCCATGGTGGACCAATAATAACCACTCCTTAGGATTTTGCGTGCCATCATGTGTCCATTGGCATGGGTTCCACAAATCCCTTCGTGGACTTCAACCATGATTATTCGAGCTTCATGAGCATCTACACATCTGAGGAGAGTAGTATCATGATTCCTCTTATAAAGGACGTCACCATTTAGGAAAAGGACATGGCCAGTCGGATTGTTTTCTTGTTCACCTCATTTGCCCCAATTGGGTATTCTCCCTTTGAATATCCTGCTTGATGTCATGATACCAGGGCTGGCCGTCCGACTCAATCTCCACACTACCACAATATGCCGGTTCACCTTGCATCTCTACATGGATAGGTTGGACATCGTGTGGACTTCCAATTTAGTCATTACAGCCAAAGTTGCCAATGCGTCCGCAAATTGATTCTTGTCTCGAGTTAAGTGAGAGAACGATATATCATCAAAGTGCTCAACTAATCGAGACAAGTACTTCTGATAAGGTACCAATTTTGGATCCTTTGTTTGCCATTGTCCGTTAACTTGGTAGATAATGAGTGCCGAATCTCCAAAGACTTTTAATTCTTTGATTCCCAAGTCAATTGCAACCTGCAGACCATTCGCACATGCTTCATATTCTGAATGTTGTTGGTACATTCAAAATCTAGTTTGATAGAAATTGGGTATTGCTTCCGGCTGGTGACACTACTCCAGCTCCTACTCCACATCCATTCATGTTGAGGCTCCATCAAAATACATCTTCCACATATTCTCCTCTTCTTCATCTTCTCCTTCCACCAGCACCTCGCTCAGGGAATTCAGCCATGGTAGGTTGTGCATCCTCCAAAGGGTTTTCAGCTAAATGATCAGCAATTGCACCTCCCTTGACAGACTTTTGGGTCACATACTTGATATCAAATTCTGACAATATCACTTGCCACTTCGACATTCTCAATGACACATGAGGACTATCAAATATGTATTTTAGTGGATCCATTCGAGAGATTAGCCAAGTAGTGTAGTATAACATGTACCTGTCTAGCCTTTTGGAAGCCCACACTAATGCACAACAGGTCTTTTCAATGGTCAAGTAGCGAGATTCACAGTCATTAAGCTTCTTGCTCAGATAGTAAATGGCCTGTTCCTTCTTTCCAGACTCGTCATCCTGTCCCAACATTGCCCCAGTTGACGCGGGCAATACCGTGAGGTACAATATTAAAGGACGACCCGCGTACGGATCAAAACTGGAGGTTTCATTAAATAAGCCTTTATTTTGTCAAAGGCCTCTTGACATTCTTCATTCCATTCTCCCGCTAATGCTTTCGTAACAGCTTGAATATGGGCTCGCAAGTGCTAGTTAAGTTAGCAATAAATCTAGCAATGTAGTTGAGTCTCCCAAGAAAACTTCTCACTTCCTGTTCATTTGGAGAGCTGGCATCTCTTGTATCGCCTTCACCTTGGGGTCCACCTTTATCCCTTCTCTCTAACAATGAATCGGAGTAATTTCCCGTAGAAGCTCCAAAAATGCACTTATTTGGGTTCAGCCAGCTTGTATTTCTGAGCCTTTCGAATAACCTTCTCAGGATTGCCACGTGACTTTCTCCCTCTTTAGACTTGGCGACCATATCATCTACGTACACCTCAATCTCCTTATGCATCATATCATGGAACAATGCGACCATGGCACGTTGGTAGGTGGCACCGGCATTCTTCAATCCAAATGGCATGACTGTGTAGCAAAATGTTCCCCACGGAGTTATGAAAGTAGTTTTTCCTTTATCATGAATGTCCATCGGATCTGATTATATCCAGAGTACCCGTCCATGAATGAAAAACGGTGACTCCAGCGGTATTATCCACCAAGACATCGATGTGAGGGAGAGGAAAATCATCCTTTGGGCTAGCTTTGTTTAGATCCGATAATCCACGCACATTCTCACTTTTCCATCCTTCTTGGGTACGGGTACAATGTTAGCCACCCAGTCAGTGTGTCTTGATACCTCCAGAAATCCAGCTTCTAGTTGTTTAGTCACTTCTTCTTTTATTTTCAACGACATGTCAGTCGCATTCTTCTCAACTTTTGCTTTTGGCAGCTTCTGGATACAAAGGGATCTTATGCGAAGCTATTTCCGATCTAAACCCGGCATATCATGATAGGTCCATGCAAAGACATCCAGATATTCTTCAACGTGCAATCATTTCTACGCGTTAGGGTTTTCTACTATTTTCAGCTCTTTTCTCTTCTTCAGTGCCCATGTTAATCAATTCAATCACTTCATTGTCTAAGTCAAATCCCTTTTCTGTATCTCCGCAGATTAGAAAATTGCCCAACAATTTCTTCATCCTCCTAGATTCATGGTTGTCACAATCGAGTAGCAAGAGAATCAATTGATAGGCTTCCAAAGTCCATTTCATGTGGCAAAATTTCTATAGCATTTAGATTCCTGGAAAGCAATTATGGTGGATTGGAATGCTAAAATATATAGTGGGTAAGCAATGTGGAAAAATTCAAATGCATGGGCTAGAAAATAAAGATAAAAATAAAAAGAACGGAAGGAGAATAGAAGACACAAAGAACTGTAAAAGATGAGTAGGATAATAAAGAAAAACATGCAAGTTTTATTCAACTGATGTCTTTAAGTAGCATAAATAACGCATAACAGTCTTTACAACACAGACAATTACTTTGCAATAACATCAATCACTGGTTCAGTGTCCAGTTCATCAGTACTTCATCATCATTGGCAGCATAAACCTTGTTGCTTTCTTCAGTTGTCTCCATATCCAAGGTATTGATGGTGAGACGGAGGCAAGAGGAACGAACTTTTCCAGCTATAATCACCTCAGCTGGACCTGGAAATGTCTCCTTCAGGTGAGGGATTTGTCTTACTTTCTTCTTATCATTCTCATGCTGGAGGGTCATGGCACTCATCTCCTTTGATAATGTTGCATCATATCCCAAGCCAAATCGGTTGGGTTTCTTGGAGATTGGATAGGCATTCTGATACCTTGCAGTTGTGACCCCAACCCTTTACCCTGTAAATATCCGTTCTTAGCCATGATATGAGCCACTATTTGATTAACATTTTGCATTGTGGATCCACTGCACTCGTGTTTAGGCTTCACCAACTCCAGGCTGTGCCACAAATTATCGTCTATTGGCTCAACATTCTCCACATATGGTAGTGAGACTGGTTTGGACACAATGATGTCCCTTTCTCCATGGATTGTCACGACTGATCCATTCTCAATATATTTGACCTTTTGATGCAAGGTTGAAGGGACAGCACCAATATCATTGATCCATGGTCTTCCTAATAGCATATTGTAATCTGAGCCAATCTCCATTACCTGGAATAACACTTCTGATTTGCTTGGTCCAATCTCTAGTGGCAACACCACCTCCCCAAAATGCTTTTCCTAGCCCCATCAAAAGCCTTCACCACCATCACCTGGGGTGATATATCATCCATACTCATCGAGTTGTTTCAAGGTTGACACTGGTAATACATTTAACCCTGATCCTCCGTCAATAAGGACTCTAGGCACTATGTGGCCTTTGCATTTAAGGGTTATATGTAATGCTTGTGGGTTAGCCCGTGACACCACTTCTTCATCTAAGAATGTGATCATATTGACACGTTTCACTGGATCCACCATATTTACCATATTCTCCAATGAAGTGCCGGGCTTGACATAGGCTTCCTTTAAAACCTTTAATACTGCCTTTTGATGAGACTCAGACGAAGGATTAGCGACAGAAGAGATATTCTGCTGGAGTCTTCTTTAATTGTTCCAGAATATCGTACTCACTCTGTTTCATGATTTTAAGGAATTCTTCCTCTTCCTCTTCTTCCTTTTCTTCTCTGACATCTCCTTCGTCCACGAATTTTCCTTTTTCTAGCTCTTTGGGTCCGTACACCCTTCCGCTTCTTGTTATTCCTTTCACCTCCATGATATTAGTCGCCTCCTCACTTGTTTGAGCCTTTGAAATTTCCCCTCCATCACTTTTCATCTCAACCTTGGTTTCATAGCTCCAAGGTACAGCATGTGTGTCCTCATACACAAAAGGTGTTGGTTTCTTCATAGTGATCACTACCTTCTTCGGCTTCGGTGTCTGATTAGGGGCAATCGAAGCACAAAACGCTCGATCACATTTACTTCCTCGAGGAAGTTCGGCCTCCTTTTGCCTGAATCACACCCATGTTGAGTAATTTCTGAACTCGAACTTTAAAATCCCAACAACTTTCTATATCATGACCGAAACCTCAGAGTGGTACATACAGTTTGACTTCATATCATTCTTCTCATTCTCTTTCATTGCAAAAGCAGGTATCGTTGTGCCGTAGCCAGTTCTTTAAACCAAAGAAAATTTTCTCCATGGGTGTTCTAAGACTCAACACTTTCTTAATCCAGGGTTCCTCCATTTCCAAGGCATTTATCCGACTTCCTCCTTCATGGTTCGGAATGGATTATTGACAATGTCTGGTTTTGACTCTTCTTGAAAGTCTAATCTCCCGCAAGCAATTAGCTTTCTCACGGCTGTCTTAAAGCCTTCACAATCTTCGATAGAATGCCCTGTTATATCCATATGATATTTGCAAGTTAAGCTCGGGTTATACCAAGCTGGGTATGGTGGTTCCAATGGGCGCACAGGATATGCCTAGAGTCAGGTGAGCATTAACTAGCCGTTGAAAAAGGTCAGCATTTGAGATGGATAGTTTCGGGAAAGGTGGTAAGTTTGGAAATCGAGAACGACTTTGGTTTTGGGTATTAGGCCGTGGTGGTGTGGTATTTGGGTAATTCTGTGGATGTATGGTTGGGTTATAAGTGTATGTTGGACGAACTGGTTGGTATGGGCGTATATGAATGTTATTGACTTGGGGTTGGGGGTATGGCATTGTATTTGCAGTTGGAGTGGCTTGGTATAATGGGTAAGGAGGGATTGATGGTATTTGGGTTCTTGGGTGTGTCGAGGCATATCCTGGCATGAAAGATTGCTGACCTTGCACATAATTGACTTCTGCCTCCTTTTTCTAGGCGGGAACCCTCTTTTCTTCCTCATGGCTCATAGGAAGTTTCCGGCTTCAGCCAGGCTCTCAATCCTTTCTCAGCTGTTCTGGCTGAGAAATCCTTGTATGCGGCTCCTGCCATTGCCCCGATATAAGGGGATCCTAAAGTTCCCAAAAAGTATGAACACATTTCAGCTGGGATGAGTGGTGGCTGAACTTGAGCGCTAAGGCTCTCCACCTTTGGGCATAATGCTTAAATGGTTCATCCTTCTTCTTCTGCATTGAGCTTAATTGTTCTCGAGTAGGTGCCACTTCGAGATTGAATTTGTATTGACTCATAAACAGATCGGCCAATTCTTCCAGCTCGTGACTCTCGAATGGTCCAGCTGAATGTACCAGTCGCAGGTCAGTTAAACTTTCATGGAAAAAGCTAACAAGGAACCTTTCATCTTTGGACCATATTGCCATCTTAGTCCAGTAGCTCTTCAAGTGGAACAATGGGTTACCGGTCCCATCATACTTTGAGAAGTCAGGGACCTTGAAGTCTTTGGGAACTATCAGGTCTATGGGAGCGCACAGTTGCTCAATCTCCACATAGGAGCTAGGACCTTGGATAGCTTTAATCGTTCTTGTATTTTCTTCATCCACTCTTCTTTGAATCTCTCTTTCTCCACCTGAATGGTCGTTCCCTAAGAAAGGTGATTGTTTTTGAACAACAACACGGGATGGTTCCCAAATAGGGGTAACGTGTCGTGCTCTTCAACATGTGCATTTTCTACGGCATGATAACCTTCTCCAACAGGAATCACTATTGGCATCGTCGGTGGTGGTTGAGAGTTACCTGACATTCCGCCAATGTCATTCATCCCTTGGGTGATGTTTAGAGCTGCGTCTGATACCATAGGTATGGTTACCATTGCAGCACTTGGTTGTACACTCACTGGCATACCAACCTGTCCAGATTTTGGTATGCTCCCAATAAATCTAGTGACTCTTTCATGGCTAATATCATTTCTTCTATCCTTGTTTGATTATTCGACATTTCGTTCAATTTTCCTCTCAGTGCATCAACCTCCATGCTTAGATTCCTTCCGATTCAACATGAGTTGCATCGAATGAGCCTTTCCTGGATTAGCATTACCTCCTCCATTTTGGTCGCGCTCTAGTATTGTGGACACGAGTTTGATCGTTCTGTTCTTCCTTGGGCGCCCAATGGTTACAAATCTTCACACTATCAAAATGTTAACAACATTCAAACAGGTTAAAATTTTTTATTATAACTATATGCAGAAGAACAAATGAACAATAGTCATCAAAGGTTCTTTGTCGACACTAGGATGCCCCACCCGTTCTTATGGGCATATCACCCTATAAGTCAAGGTGCGGTTAATAAGCTCTTTAGGGAGAATCCGCTCCTCTATAGATGCTATCTAATGAACACTAGCAATGCAGTTCTTCTTTTCTATATGATTGAGTTTCTCACATTCTTGCGCAAGGATAAACAATCTCAAAGCAAAAATGTGATTGATCACTTTCTATGGGAACATTTGATCCTTCATAGAAAGCATCGAGCGTACTATAGACAATTAGTAACTTGTAGAAGAGGCACAAATATTAAAATTTCATTTACTTCTAGTGAAATTCTGAGTACAAATCATTTCAGAATACATCATACACTAACGGCAGAGAAAACAACTACATCAACAGGACCTTCATTCATGAAACTACATCAGAAGCTTCATCTTCTTTCTTTTGAGACCTGGCAATGCTTTCGCATGAATCCATGAATTCTGTCACTTCTTGAGGTAACTTGAATGGTGGCATCTTACCAATTTGTTCACTTGCCTTTGCAAAGCGATGGACAAAGTTTGGGATGTAATGACTCAATTCACCAGCTAATTTCCCATACTTTTCCTTCCATTCGAGGGCCTTTTCTCTCCATGATTTTCCAAATTCGGTCGCATCAACAAATAAGTCATGGTCCTGGTTTGCCGATGTCCACCCCGAATGGCATCATGTTTGGTCTGTGCCAACATTGTTGACAAGTGTTCTACTTGCGCTTCCAGTTCTTTTTTCTTGTCCTTCTCTTTGCTGATCTCCATTTTCAGGCTCCAAATGCTTTTATCTCTATTTGACTTCTTGTTCTACCCTTTTTACCGTGCGACTCTTTTTATTAATCTCCTCTTTTAACTTGTTTCTTTCTTTTTCAAACATATGAAGTCTTCCTTCCAGCTCTTGAATCTTGGCCAAATGGGTAATCGGAACCTTTTCTTTGCCCTTCTTGGATCTTGTGATAGCACATTCATCTTTTAAGGCTTCAACTTCCTTAGCCATTTTCTCACACCGACTTTGAAGAATGGTATTTTCCAGATCAGATGCCTCCTTTTTCTCTTCCAAGAATCGCATTTGTGCCTTCATTATTTCTATTTGGGAGGTGAATTGTGTTGTTTCTAAGGTTTCCAGAAGCGTATTGCTTGGAATGCTCTTTGGGATATTATTTTTCCCAACTCTTGCATGCCTCCATTCTCTGTATTCTTGAGAAGAGGTTAGCCCGTTGCCAGAGCTCTTTTTTTCCTAGGACCTTGATGTCATCCCATGCCATTTTAACCTTCTTTTCTTGTTCCATGGTGCTTTTATCTTTCTGATATAGGAAGCTAAACCCCTCAAGTTGCTTTTCTTGTGGTTTTGTTTGGGTCCAATGAAGTTGTCTAAGCACCAATGCAGGTGTGTAGGAGATACATCCCCTTGGACCCATCAAAGGAACATTGTGAAAGTCACCGCAACTATATATAACGCTTTCTCCATGGTACCAAGGGCAAACCCATTTGAAAGAATTTGATTGGATTTCTGAGAACTTTTTTCCATGCCAGTGCCTCTTGATGACTTATCTGCACATGATGGAAGCTTCCTAAAGGATCAGGAAGAGGCCCATGCGATTATTGGCATATGTGTGAGTCATGAACCAAACGTATAACATTTGCGAACAACATCGCAACCTGCCACCATTTTTCTGGAGGCAAACTCCCAAGGAAAGAAAGGTATCTGCCAATATAGGAATAGGATTCATGCCTTGTGTCTCAAACTTGAAAAATACATCCATGGCGGCCTGGTCAACAACATCTGGTGTGAATGGAAATAGGACTAATCCATAAACAGTTAGTGCCAACGTTCGATTGAAGAAGTCCCAATTTCCTTGTTGGGCCAAGGTTTGCAGATGAGTTTCAAGAAAATTCCTCTTGATTCCTTGAGTGGATCCCTCACTTCCATTTCCATCTGATTTACTTCAACTCGATTATTTTGGCAATCTTTTCTTCCTGACATAATGCCCTTGATAGAGATACACACCAATTTGTCTCGAATTGGTAGTCTTATCATGACGAATACTCTTCTATGGTCGTGTCGTATCAAAATCAGGTAACTCAAAACGCAAATAGAAGAGTTCCAAACAGAGAGAGCACTCAATGCTGTTACTTCTCCTGGGATAAGTAGCAAATCCAATATACGCCCATATGCGTGTCTGAAAGAGGATCGGACTTCACGAGGCATCAACTGAATTATTTCTTTCACATTCTCAAGCTCATTACTGGTCACTGTAACTTTGATGTTCCTTCTCCAATTATGTGCATTGCTAGTGTTCATTTGTATTGCTTCCATATTGCTTTGAACTGATGATGACTATTAACAATCAAAGATCACACTGTGGGAAATAAAAAATGAATGAATAAGATTAAACAGATGGAAAGAAAGGACAGAAAAATGCATGCTCTTATCGAGAATATAAGATGCTTCCTTAAGAACATGATAACACACAAACCTATCAAATTTTTCTTATCAGAAAGTAAATTATGGAAAGAATATGATGTGATGAATGCATGTGATAGTGTTTTGATGCAACATTAACTATTTAAAATAAAGCATAAAGAAGTGCAAAGTAAAGGATGAAAGAAGCGTGCTCCCTTTGTCCTAACAGGGTAAAACTTTAATGGATGGGAAGTTCTAAGGCCAAGAACCTGATTTGGGTGGTTGCTAAGTTCAACTATGCGTGCACACATTCATGGTGGATCTAGACTTCTAACTGTCATGGTCCCAAATTGCCCCTATCCATAGGACAGAGATCCGACCTTCGAACCAACCATAAGTAGGGATGAACCCTCTCAATATGATTGACCCATAAAGCCGGTAACAATCTGAGTGGTATCCCAACAACTATCAAGTGAGCATGAAGCCCCTCATGACAATGTCAAGAAACCCCCTATCCTTGGTTCGCATAGGCTCGGGTATAGAGCCCAACAAGTGTGTGAGATAAGTGATTGTGAAGTGTGTGCAGGAGCATACAAACCTTTCAATCCTAACACTACATGCACTCCTGCAAAACAAAATACAAACAACAAATATATACAGAACAATAATGGTCGTCTACCCTAAGGTTTATACATAAAGAATATTAAACTTCTAAGAAAGGAAAAACACTGTACAAAATAAAATAGGAAAGGAAAAACAGAAATCGAATGGCTATATTTAATTTGCACAATTAACTAAAACGCCTAACTCTCTTCCTGTAGTCCCAGTGGAGTCGCCATCTCTGCCACGCGATATCGCGACGGACGGCGAAAAATTTATTTAAAAATTGGGAGTCGCCACCAAGTTTATTTGAGTTGGGAAAAACATGGAAAAACCCATTTATTAAAAAAGTGGTCTTTGAAACCAATTGAGTTCGGAGTCGGTTATGCATAGGGAAGGTAAGAATTTACGCACCCCTAATACACCCGTCTTTCGACGGTACCTTTCATTAATTGTGCAAATTAAATAATAACCCTTTCTAAATAAATAAATAGGTGAATAACTGAAAAAAACATATTTACAATTTAAACAAAACAATTTAAGGAAAATTAATTTTGACTTGCAGGGCGCGCCTCCTACGTACCCTCTGGTGCAATGAGAAACTCAAAGTCACGTAGTTCTGTAGAAAATGATTGTGTGTTGATAGATTTTAATTGAAAAAGGGAAATTTTTTTAAGGAAATCCACTCAACAGGATTCAAGTTAGTATTAGGCGACTTAAGTAAATCCTTACAATTCAATATTAATGAAGGAAGCACCAGCCTCAACCATAATTATTGATTGTTGTGTGGACAAAGATCAATTTTATTATTATTATTATTATTATTACAGCTATTTCATTATTATTATTATTGAAAAAAAAAATCAAGAAAACTCTTGACCAAAAAGAACTAACATCCCAATGGAACCTAAACGGAATAAAGATCGAAACCCAAAAGAACTTGTCCTAAATACTTAAGCCCAAAAGAAGGAAAGAGACACGACCCAAAAGGAATTTTTTTTCTCTTTGTTTCTTTTTAGAGAAACAACAAAATGCTAATCCCATAAACTAACCTAAATCAATAAGGGAAATAGGCACGGGTGACGGGTGGCCAGACACAGGAGCAACTCGGGAGAGCGAGGTCAGGGGCGACACGGCTGGACAAGCGGGATTTCGTGGAGGTTGGCGGGGCACAAGCGGGGTGACGCTGGCTGGTTCGCGGGCTTCGCGGAGATGGTGGACTGCGAGGAAAAGGCTCCGAACAAGTGCGTGTGTAAGGTCCTCTGGGGCGCGTTTCGGACGTTGTGATCGGCGATGCGGAGCTGTTGACGGTGCGGTTCTGGTGGACGGGCTGTGGCTTCGACGGTCTTAGGGCAGAGGATGGAAGGGAATCGCGATGGTTGGCGTGCCGGTGGTGGTGCGGCGGACACGGTTTCTGCTGCACGGGAGAGGCTAAGCGACGGCGTGACTGGTTGTTGTGGAGGTTTGAAACCAAAATGATGGGTGTGATGGTGATAAAGGAAGAAAGCTGTGTTATGGTGACTTAGGTGAAGGGTAAGGTGATGTTGAAATTTAGCTATGGAGGGATGAAGGTTATGGGGTGATTGATGGGGTGGGGTTCTCCTGGTTGGGTCATTTGCAAGGGAGGAGCTAGGAGTTTTTGCTTCTGGTAATTGCTGGATTAATTTTCTTTGGTTGGCTTGATATGGCTGTGATGATGATGGTTGCAATTGGGGAAATGGATGTGTAACTGTTGGTGTTGTGCTCAAAAGCGAAGGAATGAATGATGGTACCGTCGCCTCCTTTCCCTTTTTTCGCCCCTTCTTTATGGGTTTGTGACTGTAATTAATTATTTTCCTCCATATTGTTCTCGGAATGAATCAGAACCAAACTGAATTTTTCATGCTTCTCTACAAGAGCCGCCACCTGCCACGCTTCAACCCATCCATTTCCTGAATATTCCATCGACTAGGTAGTGGGCTGATTTTTGTCGTTTTTTTTTTTTTAGCTTTCCCACGCTTCAACCCATCCATTTCCTGAATATTCCATCAACTAGGTAGTGGGTTGATTTTTGTTAGTTTTTTTTTTTTTTGTTGAAGGGAAGTGGACATGTTTTGAAAGTGGGAGACAATGGACGTGCGCCCATCCTGCTTCTCCACCTTTTCATTTCAAATTGGTGGTGGTGGAAAATAATTAAAAAAAATGGTTATGGGCACAATTGAAATGAACTTGAATTGGGGGGCGCACACAGAGGCACAAGGGTCAAGGATAAGAAAAGAAACCAGCATATTTTATTCTATTCTCCATTTTGATTTATGATTTTTTTTTTTTTTCATTTACATTTTTTTCCAAAGAAACTTGTAAAAACATATGCCAATTTTGGATTTTCTTGTTTAATGTCCAGACAAATTTGAGTTCAGTATTCAAATTACTTTGTACCATTAGCCTCTACCTTCCCTCTATTTCTCTGTTCCTAATGGACCTCACCTGATGCACATCCCACCAAGTAGACACACAACTTCACTTTGAATTGTATGATGGTACATGTGACTTACACAAACATGTTACTCTATTTACTTCTAAGATAAATTATATTTACTTCTCCAGAATTCATTAATATAGCATTTAGATCCTTCAATTTTGTAACATGGCTTTCACCTCCTCTATCCCCTAGTTGTGTTAATTTCTGTTAACATAAATTATAAAACTTCCAAACAACCGCATCCCTTTCCCTTTCCCTTACCCCATTGTGTAGCCACATCCCCATTTTCTCAGCATGGTACCCCATTGTGCAGCTGCGATAGTGGTGGCACGCGACCGTGAACAGCGAAGGTGAGATGCAATTTGCTGAGGACTAGGACAACAGTAGCTCACAATGTTGTGCTCAAGTACGTATTTGAGTATAATAAAAATTGTGAAACACATACTCGACTATATATATACTCAAGTTTGTCTTTAAATATAGGATATATCATGTACTCGAAGATGGGTTACCAAATTTGAATACAAGAGATTATGAAATGCATATTCAAATATACCTGCATTCAAATGCAACAAAGATTATCAAACATGTACTGTAGTGCACATTTGAATATACGATGTCATAGTTCCTCATATTTGAGTGCATAATTAAGAGATTATGAAATGCATATGCGAGTACATATTCGAGCATAATGGAGACTTTTAGATTGGCAAAAAATATAATATTTAAAAATTTTCAAATAATTTTATTTCGAATTGGATTTTTAAGATTGAATTTTAGATAAAAATTTAATATATTTAATAAAATTGGATTTTCAGAGTTTGAAGATTAGGAATTCTAGATATTTGAATTTTGAGGGAAGTTGATATCCTGCAAATAATTGAGAAAAGTATTTAAATTAAATTTAAATCAATTTATTTTGGAAAAATATAGTAGTAAAATTTGTATAAAAAGAATTTGCAAAGTGTTGGAAATAGTTGTAAAAAAAGAAATGAAAAAAATATTGATATTAATTTTTAGAATAAAAATTAGAAGAAAAGAAAAAAAAATGGTCATTTATTAGTGCTCAAGCATTGTACCCATTGATTTGCAACCACGAGTAGTTCGAGCTGAAAAAACAAAGTTCGAGCTGAAAAAACAATGATATTGTCCACTCATATTTTGTTTTTTGATTGTTTATTTCTATTTAAATTAGAAAATACAATTTAAATATTTGAGGTTAGTTCTTATAAATATTTTACTCAGTTAGATATTTAAATATTGTACTAGAACATATATTGTGCATATATGTATTTCTTGAGTTTTGATTGAAATGTATATTTTCATTTAAAATAAACCCCTATTTGGTCTTTAACAAAAATAGTGATCCTTCAAGTGGAAAAAAAATTGGCTTTTTTTACAAAATAAATTAAAAAAAGGATTATATACATATGTGTCATATTTTGAACTTTATGTACGCATGCACACTTATTTTTTATATTAGAGAAATTGATTAACTATCATTGATTTCAAAACACTAAAACCCAAAGAAAGTGGTTGGTAATTGACCGATTTTCTTAGGTTATTTCCCCAAAGAAATCGGTCAACAATTGGTTGACTTCATGTCAGCGCAATTGGACGGTTCGAGATGGGGCTGGAAAGCTTCCATTTGCACGGTCCATTGCATGCGTGACACGTAGAAATCGGTTGACTCTTGTGACACGTACAAATGCGTTCCATCAACAGTCACAAAACGGTTGCAAATGTTTAAACCCCTCTATACATGGCGGGAATGTCCAAATAGACGGTGAAACATGACACAACTCGGTCAACCAAATCACCAACATAATAAGGCAGAGTTGAAATTTCAATGATTATACCAGGCATAAATGGTAAAAACCAGGAGCCATTTCGAAAGCTCATTGTATGACTCCTCCTAATCACCATAAATCCGGGCAATGGCCTTTTGCTTTGCAAGCCATGCTTCCTGATGAAACTTGGAATTCATACTTTGAGCAAATTGAGGCCTGAAATGTCCTAATAGGAACCGTTGATCAGCTTCAACTATAGAATGGATGCTAGCAGCGATGACGTGAAATATCCAGCTTTAGAGTGTTTTTGCGAAATTCTACAGACAAACAAATATGTTCTACGTTATACTTCTTAATCTCCCCAGTCCTTTCTTCCGTTGATATATAACACAAATGCTCCAATTACACCCTCTCCCAAAGTGCTTGCATTGCCCCTGATATTTTACATGATCTAACTGACATACCTTGTACTCGGCTCCCTTAAATGCTATAGGTTTTACGCAAGTAGTAATTTCTTTATTTGGGAACTGTTGGCCTTCATACAACTGATTCACTCTATGTAATCCCATTGGTAGCTATCATCCAACTGGTTCACCTACATTGCTTCAAAATTTAAACTTGAATAATGACCAACTCATTGACTTTCAGATTGTGTTAATTTGAGTTTGGTTGTTGACAATTGACCCTGGGTAAGATGAACTACCTCCTCGTCTATCTTATTTTCTAACAACTCTGTAAAATTTAAAGTATATTTAATAATTTATACAAAGTTTTGCAATACTAAAATGACAACATACCAATACTAATTTTTTAAGGTGTATGAGATATTAATATATTTAAATGAAACATCATTAGCCAAAATTAAATAGCCACTCCCACAATTAAAAAAATAAAAAATGAGATATGACGGCATATTTAAATTTATTGGACCAAATTTACAATTCAAATTATATATTGAAATATAAAAATATTACAAATATTAAAGTGTAATAAAAGGAGTTTGAGTTATTACCTTCATTTAGGTCTTCTCGGAATCCTCCTTATTAGAAATATCATCATAACTTGGATATGATCCGATTTGGGCCAAATCACCAACATTCATTTCAAAGTTTTGGCCATCTACCAAGTCATTCTCATTTTCAACATAAAATTTTCATTTTGCATTGGATTTGATATTGCTAATATTGGAGAACGTTGGGCTAACCCTTCAACAAATGCAAGATTAAGCAGAATTCCTAGAACTTAAGTTCAAGTCTCCCAAAGCTACGAATACCTCCATAACACTAAGATTGGAAATTGAGCATGACAATCGAACATCATCTCGATCTCATCGCTAGAAATCAAGCAACTTGTGAAGCATAACTACCTTGTCCTACCAATAATGGCAGCTTACAACATCTGCATTATTTGCTTATTCCGTTGCTGTAACTTGTGAATGATTTTCTCATGAAGCTAGCATTAGTCATGGATGAACAAACATGCACAGGTATTGGATTTGGACAACAGAACTTTACCCCATCTTGTGTATTTCACACTATTTCACAATTATAGTGCACAAGAATGTAACCTCTTGTTGCCATTCCTCCCTAAAAAAAACTCACACAACTTGATCGTTGTTTTGAGATGGAGAGAACCTGGTCGCTGTTTTGAGATGGAGAGAACTTAAAATGTGGAGTTTACATAGGCGCGAGAAGGCAAGAGTGGAGATTTGAAATGGGTTGGGAGTAGGAGGAAATCAATTACATATTGAGTGATTTCTATGCATTTTACATGTGTCAGAAATCGGTCAACTACCAACCGATTTTTGACAAGTTAAAACGCAGAAATCACTTAACATATATAACCAAATTCCTTGGGAAAAAAAATTAAGAGAAATCGGTCCATAGTTGATCGCATCCTTTGTATTGTGGTGTTTGAAATCACTTGAGAGTTAACGATTTTCCTAATATAAAAAACGAGTGCAAATACATATATAAAGTTACAAAAGTTGCACAATCGTATATAATATTTTTTTATAATTTAAATGCTTAAAAAACTAAAAAAAAATCGTACTCCCTCATAATTTTAAATATAGGACAAATTAGTCTCTCTTTAATATTTTCAAAGTATTTATAGAACAAATTGATCGTTAATGATTTAAAATAGTCCAAATTAATTGCTAATAAAAATATAAATAAGATGAATAAGTTTATTAAAATATTGAGAAAGACTAACTTGTCCTATATTTTTTATTGTAGGGCCAATGAAATATTTTTTTTAAGAAGCCAATTTATTCGGTATTATAATTTATTAGAGACCAATTTAAGTTTTATATATATATATATATATATATATATATATATATATATATATATGTGACTTTCTTTTAAAATTTATATATTAAGCGAACAT
The DNA here is from genome assembly GCA_030441495.1 of Dalbergia oliveri. Lineage (NCBI taxonomy): Eukaryota > Viridiplantae > Streptophyta > Magnoliopsida > Fabales > Fabaceae > Dalbergia > Dalbergia oliveri. Next base: position 18,202,216 of record JAMLFY010000007.1, read on the forward strand.
TATAAGATGTATTACTTTTTGCACGTATATTTTAGTGTTGGCTTCCCCTAAAATTGATGCCTAGCTATGCCCCGGTATTAAAGAGTGGTACAAATAAAATTTAAAATTGTTCATCCTATCTCAAACAATTGTTGAGAAGACCCCTTAATTAAGAGAGTACCCGGAATAGAAATACCTTAATCTATAGAAACATGTGATATATAGCGGCTAAATTTACTATTGTAATACTGAGTATTTTCCATGTTAAATTTACAAGTCACGTGTGATAGATTTTGTGCTTGTGATTCCTTCTTTCGTTCTTCCCTTTTTTTAACTTGGGTCAAATTTTCGTTCTTCCTTTGATAACTGATCTCATGTAACATGTAATCTGTCACGAGACCAAAGAATGTACACACTAGCTCTTATATTTGTCATTCAAATTTTCAAACCATTTGGGCTGTTCTAATGCCTTCCTCATGCTTCTGTTGATTCATGGGGATAATCTCGTTGTCAGCTGCATGTTGTTTGGATTTGACACTCACAGGTTCTTGGAATTCAGCCAAATCTGACAGTTCTTCAACAGATTTCACAATGTTTTCTACACGTGTCACGATTTCAATGAGCAACGAAGCCACAGTTACCACTTGAACAATTTCCATGAGTGGGATTTCAACTCTCGCAGCGAGTTCTTGATCAGGCGGTGGTGATGCTGCTTCTTCTGATGATTGTGTGCCTTGTGGATTATTATAATGTAATGGTGTGTGAACCAAGTTTGAAGAAGACTTTAATATATCCTTGAGCTCTTGTGCAGCACTGTTCATCTCAACAACCAAAATATCAATTTTAGATGATTTTGTCATGTTCTTGATTGTGGTTGCCAGCTCTCTTATGACACTAGCAGAGTTTGCGCCCAGTTTCAATGAGATGCTGCTCAAGTTCTTCTTGATGTGATTAGAGGCCTGCTCAAATTCATTGGTTTAGCTCAAGTTAGTGTCTTACACTCTTACTCTTAGCATAGTACATAGATCACTTTTGAATAATTCTTGCATGTTTTAGGATTTAATTTATGGTGCAACTCATGAGTTCTTTTTTTGAACTCATTTTTGGGAATCTAATGAGACACCCCTTTCTCAAGATAGTTATAGAATTTAATGGTTCGAGAGTCGATCAAAACACTTTGTATACACAGACTTTGGTTTCTTAAGGTGTCTCATCATGTTATGTTGTCTTTTTCCATGTTGTTGAAAAAAACACGTCTCTTTATTCGTTTACCTTAATTCTTGAGATGTTGTGCTTCTAAGACTAGCTAGTGTACGTATTTTGATCTGGAATTTATACATTACCTTGTGTTCTGAATTTATACATCCAATTAGAGCATCTATGCAGGAAGCACAGCTGCGCATTGATGCCCCAATTTTGAGATATTGCTTCCACGGGTGACGGAAATTGAAGCGGCCATGAGCAGGCTCCCATCTAGCTAAATTAGCCTACAGCAGTAATGATATTAATTTAGTCACATCATGCAAGACCATATATTTAGTGATATGGTTAACAAGAAAATGTTAGCATATCATGTGTGTAGCATTATTGTAATCAGAATATCAGCGCATAGTGTATACCATAGATTCTTCTGCTGCTTTGGAACTTAGCACACACTTGTAGCCAAGCAGCTTCTTGTTAGATTCCTCATCATTTACTGCTTCTGGGGCTTCACTGAAACTAAAATACTGATCCACACAACCTGAAATACACACATATATACACAATGATACAGAGTACCAATAACATATGGGAAATGGAAATCAAGGAAAATGCTTGGCATCAAGGAAATCTGCCAGAATTCTATAACCCGAATTATATATGTGACAAAATATTATTGGAAAACTTTAAATTTTTCCACCAATCATGATTTCCGTTCAGCCACTAAAAATTTGCCACATCCATGCCAACTATATTTGGCAGATGTTCTGGCGATTTTTTCTGGCTGTCTAGGAGCATACAATAAACAATGTCTTATTGCTCTCAATGAAATATTGTAGGCTCACCTTGTAAGGAATTGGCCAGCTTGTCAAGGTTCCGAGTGACCAAAACATGAAGCTCTTGACCAGCCCAGATGGGACAAATGGTCATGCTGACTATCATGCACAATGCAGTGCCAATTATAACTGTGGATACTCTTTGTTGTGCCATAAGCAACAATTTATCAACCCGATAACCGGACACTGAAACCAGGCTGAAAGTGAGGATGAATATCATAGCACCATAATCAAAACGTGCCTTTATGCTGGGGATGAATCTAGAGAATGTTGCTGCAGAAGCTGAAGACACATCAATAAAACTAATCAGTACTGAGCATGCACAAAGACCACTAGTGAGCATAAGCATTAAACAATATAATATAATACACACTATATATATATATATATATATATGTAAATTGTAATTTTTTGGTACAATATATATAAATTGTATGTGTACATAAAGTCATAAACTTCTATTCTAATTTGTTTACATGTACCTAACAGAAAGAGTGAGACGCCGACAATTACGGGTTCCAATTGGTCTCCTGCTCTACTAGCTAACCAGTTTACGCCAATGGCTAGAAACCCGGCAAGGGAAGTTCCACATATTCTGTTTATATTTTTATAAATAGCAGCACCTGCAATTTGGTATATCTTCATGAGTAATCGATTTTTCAGTTGTTCCTACAATAATGATGTATTCTAATTCTAATCTAACATGTATTTGGACTGACTTATTTATGTTAATATAAACTTAATAATAAAAAGTTTCGTAAGTTGCCAACAAACATGCTCTTATTGTTATAATTAAAAGACTAGCTTTACATACATAGCAGTACCTACCGGCTGTGTACTCAAAAACTACAACCACAGTCATGACTGCCCACATGGCATTCCCTCCAACTCCATCATACAAAGGCTTCATGTAGTAGAAGAGTGAAACAGCTGAAAGTGCCACTCCAACCTTCATGCCATGAATAAACTTTCTTGGGTCATCCATCCCCATTTCCCATGCTTTCTTCACAAACTTGCAAACCTTGAAAACCAGCCCTGCTATAACTGTCCACATGCAAGCAAGCCATGCTGATGATCTCTCCAATAATGACTCATCATCTTCTACCTTGATTCTCCATTCTACTTCATTTGCCACTTCCTTGTTGTCATGGCCCATCTTCTCTTCTTTAATGCTGAAGCTGTATATGTTAGTGTGTATATGTGAATGTGAAATTTGCAAGCTGTGTTGGAAGATATTGTTTGAACAAGAGTAGTTGCAATGACCTTAATTGTATGCCAAAATATTTCAAGGGGTAGCTATACATGTAGTAGTAGTGAGTAAAACTTGCATTTATATATAGAGAGGTAATGTATCACTTGTCTCAACATGAGGATTAAATATTAATCAGGACAAAACTTTCTATTTTAAATTCCTTGTACTGGGGAGTGTCAAGTGTCAACTTTTTTGAGTGCACCGTTTTTATGCATGGGTGATGTAAGAGCACAATACACTCAAATTTGTACTATACATATCTTTCTCCTTCTACATATAAATATATATATATAGGTATATATTTAGAGACAAGTTTGTACACACACTGAAAGGCAGAAGCACACAAATATGCAGGTATATCGTGCAAATAAAGATAGCATATAAATTGAAAAGGATTATACTGATGATATAACCTGAAACATGTTTAAGTGTCAACTTTCTTTTTTGGTACAAACAGGCGACGAAAAATATATATTCTTTATATATTTCAATATGGAATTACAAAGTAGAAGTGATGCAAAAATCTTAAGATGGCTAATTCTATTCGTGTTTTCTGTTTGGCAACATACATTTGCACCTTTTGAATTTAATTTTAATAGCATGAATTCGTAATCTAAGAATCTCTCTTAAAATTCGCATCAATTTGTGAATCTATCTACTCCTATTTTATATATAGAAGATAAATGAGCAAGTGATGAGGCACTTGCATATATTATATGCTATTGCTAGATCATCAACCCTTTTTTTTCTCTGTAGTATTGATCTAAAACCAGAAATAATTGGGTCAGCAGCTTATACAATTTCATGGCAGTACATCGTGCCTTGGGCCACCATATCTAGTAGCAAGCATTGCTTGCGTGTTGTACCGCACCATTCCCTTCACCTGATTCTCAGTGGCTGGTTGATTTGATTCCTTGCTCTGCTGTCTACTTAGGATAAGAAAATTAGGAACTTAGGACACAAAACTATGCATACATTTACCGAATTAATTAGGTCACGAGTAGGACCTTTTATTTTAAAAGCTTTAAATCTTTAGAGATAATAAGCACAAGTCTTAGCACAGTTGATAACTAGATTGGCTCCTTAAGCATGTTAGTAGTTCAATTTTTAGCAGTGTGTATGGAGAGGATCTTATAGTCAAAGGCAAAACTACATATGTGAGCTCTATGCCTTAAGGGAATTAATCATTATTTTCGATGGTGAATATCCTGGGTTCATAAAAAATAAAATAAAAAACGTTTGAGACAATGAGGAGGTGTGGAATTTAATATTCAAATTTCATATTTGGTCTGTCACTTATGCCGGCATTCATTGTGGAATAACATATCGTAGAGCACTTATCTTGCTCCTTCTTCGCCTTCACTCTCTCTTATTGAAAAGCTAATCCAACGATCAAAAGTTGCTTTATATGGTGTACTTTGGATCAACTTTTACTTGCTGTCCTAACTTTTGTCTTAACTTACATGTAACAAGTTAAGCAAATAAAATGATTTATATGTAACATGCATTCTCACCTGAGAATCCTTTTAGCCACTTCATTATCTTGTGATCAAAAGCAACTTTGCTATTGGAAGAATAGTTATGGAGAATATCAAATTCTTGTAAGCCATTTGCTCATGGAGAATCAAAAACTATGTTAATGACCACTCATCATAAAACTTAAAGTAAGTGAAAGGCTGGTTAAATACTTTATGTCTAACATAAAACCAAGGTTTAGTTAATTGTTAGTTGCAGCCGCATAACTATGCTGCCTCCTTTGACTTTTAGTATATTCGTACAATGCATGCGTCCGGACATGTGTGGATGAATTATCATCTCATCATGTCATATAGTTTTTGGTTTCTTCCTTTTATATAAAAGGATTGAAAACTGGACTTCTACCATATATATATCTCTAATATAATCTTTTGTTCACCAATTTTTCTCACTTATTGCAGGAACTAGCCTAGCAACTACCTAATAAGACTATAACAGGAAATCATTTTGGGTGCATGCTGATGAAATCGATTGTATTTGGCACTTGAGAAATTGAGATACCAGTCCTAACTATTTGATTTGTCATCTTAATTTCATGTACATACAGGAATCTAATGATAAGTTGATGCTCAGATGCCTTGAAGATGTGAAAGCATCTCCAAAATTGCATGCCTATATATACTGATCACTCTATCCTCCTCAGTCTCCAAGGGTGGGAGCCTTATGCACTGGGCCACCCTTTTATTAACCTTGAGTTTCCCTTTTTAACTAAAAGGAACAAGCTGCCAACATGTCAGAATCAACAACATAGCTAGGAGCCTGTCATGTACACAATTTTTGAACAACAGACCGACACATTCTTGCAATCTTTTGTCATAATCATAAATGAAACAGCATGAACACAAAGGAGGGAATTAATGGTTAGTCCAATTAAGGTATCTGGTTCATCCTACTAACATGGACACAAAGATCACCTACTGCTTTTGCTAAATGTATCCTAATCTATCATCTATGTACACCTGGATCCTGTTTTAGGACCTCTGGAAATAGAACACTGATCCTCTTCTTTCCCATATATTATACTTCTAGAAGTGCTTAATGTGTTTCTGAGATATTAACCACTCAAGTGTGCCTCAGTCATGGCCATGAATAGCGGCAACTATTTTTTTCTGGTAATTGTCTGTACAGTCCAGAAATGTTTGCATCATTAACATTGCAATGGTTGTTAGCTGAATCCATTTCAGAGGTGTTTTTCTGCTGTAGAAGATGGAGAAGGGACCAAAATATATCTATCCTTGTCACATGTCTATTTGCCTGTTGCACAATGGAAACCAGTAATTTAGACTTAAGTAAGTAAAAGAAAAAATAATAATAATAATAATAATAAATAAATAAATAAAAATGAGAGATTGGAAATTTCTATCACAGATGCATCCATTTAAATGTTACATTTTAATACTGCATTCAATTCAAGTATTCAATTTACCTCAACAATAAAGCGTGCCCACAGTTTTTTGTTCCTAATTTCCATCTTTGCTTTCAGGATATTCAGCCCAAGATCCCTAATTATGTCTGCTAACTCAAGGGAGAAGCCCTGCTCCTGACAAAGCATCTGTTGCGAGGAATTGCGAATGAATTCATAGGCGATCAAAAGGTATTAGAGTGGGATTTAATTTATATGCACTATTAGTGTAAAGTATCTTACAGGACATCAATCATATATTGTCACACTAACAATAGTGTCAAATATAATAGAATATGATTGGATAATATTGTAAAACTTTTTATATTAACCGTGTATCAAATTAATCTCTACATATTATAAGTAAACATAAATTCTCATTTCTGATCATACCTCTATAAGCATTTGGCCAGGATGGTCCATGTCCTCAACTATAATCGGGCATACCAATGTTTGACCTGCCACTTCAAATGACCATGTACCATCACGGCTTTTGCTATTTCCCACACTACTATCTTGTAGAGCCACTCCATCTGCCTGCTCAATGAGCTTAACATCCAAGCAAGTCCAATCATATTGGAGACTAAATGAAGACTAAGAATGTTTATTTATTTATTTATTTTTAACTTGTAAGGAAATAGTCTGATTAGTTACCTTCGGCTTATCTGGTTCTTGTAGCTTGTTTTCATAGTAGGCAATGCTTTCCAAGAAAATCATGTATCTGATGGAGCACTCCAACAAATGATCAATGCTATACTGTTACATCAGGAAAACATATTGTCAATACATTGGCTGATAACTACCAATACATTCTGCAGCAGAAGTTTCCATAATTAAGATTATGAATAAATGGAAGTCAGAAATCATAAAGGTTAAATGGGAAAAGTTTTATGAAATTGGAAATTTTGCATCAGATAGCATATAGTGTAAATATTAGGTTGTTCTTATAATGACCCTCCCCTTCAAAAAAAGAAAAAAACATATTAGAAGCTTTATTCTTAGCAAAGGTCACTCAAACCTAAAAACATATTAGAAGCTTTATTCTTAGCAAAGGTCACTCAAACCTACATTTACCTCTTTAACATCCTTTCCGGGATGATCTTTCTCAGCTGTTGAATGCTGTCTTGGATCCGCTGGCGATCTTTCGGTCGTGGAGTACTCTCCCCTGGCCTAGCCTTTTTCCTGATGGGCTTTTTGGGTTCCTCCTTCTTTTGAGGGTGTACAAGAACAGTCTCCCCAAGCTTAATGCTATGGTTATCATCCATACACAAGCCTACCTGTAATTTTGGCAATGTATCATTTTTTCTTATAAGATTGCGTGTCTTGTCCAAATCAGAAATTGGCTGCATCAGGTTTGCTCTAGCCTCAGACCAAACAAGATCTGTGAGCTGCATTGGATTTCTATTCACACTTGAAAAATATTCCATCTCCCCTTCATTGGCTGATAACTCATGATCAAAATAGGAATTATTCAAAGGATTGTAATTTGCTTCACCAGTCAAAAGCTCTTCAATTTCTAACTCTGACAATAATCCCTTCAGTGTATCAACATCCAACTCTGGCATGCAATCAGTGAAGCCAGCATCAGCAGCAGCACTCACCACTGGTGTGAGCATAGTACCCCAAATTTCATCACCTTGATCACGGCTCAAACCAGCTTCAATGCATTCCAAGAGACTATTCTCATAGCCATGCATAAGTGCAGATGTTCCTTTCCCATCTGAGTTGACCGCAGTGGTGATGGAACTACTTCCAGCAAGACCAAAAGAAGTATGATCAAATTCCATTGATTCAGAAAGGGAGCTATCCAATGCACTTACTGTTCTGCAGGTACTATCCTCTGGGGAAGGATCAAACCACTTACAAAGATCATCTTCATCCATGGAGCTGAACTTCAAAAATTCTTCTGACATATCTACTGGCTCTAAGTTCTCAGAGACTCCATGTAGTGTACTTGAACCTGATTGCAAATCAACTTCTGTCACAACACTAGCTTGAGAAGAATGTTGGTTGTTATCCAGTGAATTGTTCATACCAAACAATGAGGTCAATGTTGAATCCTGAACAGTGAGTCTGCTACATGCAAATGAATTTTCTTCCCAGGACACATATCTGCAGTGTCTTTGGCCCTTGTTTCAGAAAACAATTGTTGCTCAAAGGAATCAAAAGAAGAAAACTCATCACTCCATGCATCAAAGAAGGGGTCTTGGGAAATGAATCTGTTCATAGAAGAGTTAGGCTCTAAAACAACATCAGTGCTATCATTCATATCTGATAGTACAACTTGAGCTTCTGTGATATCTTTCAATTGGTCACCTAGAAAAGAAGAATCTCCATGCAGTGAATCCAACCCTTCATTGTGCACATGAAATGAGGAAGGGAAAGCAGAAGAATCAACATTATTTCTCAGCAACTCTTCAGTGTTTTCACCATGATTCTCTTTGAGATTCCAACATTCATATGATGAACTCTCTGAGGAAACGGAAGCCAACAACTCATTCAAATCACAATTTTCCCAATCCATTGAAAAAGCTTCATTTCCTGACATGTCAAGCATACTCTCATCATAATCTGTCTCCATGAGTATTGTTTGTGAAACTCTACTCTCCAAAATTTGCAACAGTGAAAGTATTATAATTCATCATTAGCACCACTAAGATATATGCATTGGTGTAGACCAAAAAAGATTTCAGATCGATGGCTGATTAATTATCATTCAAGATGGAAAAGATATAGAGAACTTTTCATAATTAGATAATAACATGCTCAAATTCAATGCTCATAGATTACGATTTTTGCCAATGAATGTCTTTTAGGAAGAATTATAATATAATTATGACCATAAATGAAAAAAAAAAAAAAAAATATATATATATATATATATATATATATATTCTTCTCATCTAAACTAAAAATTCCACCATGCATGTATATCCTAATTAAAAAATTTATTTAATTACCAACTACCAATTGATCTAACAGGATGAGACGCTCAATACTTATGATTTGAATCCTGAAATTGTAAATGGAGCAAACTGAATTGAGAGGGTTGTCCTCATAATGGGTCTTCTAGAAATCTAGATTGATTAGCCAGGGAATCAATACTAGATGATTTAAAAAAAAAATCATTTAGTTTTAAAAACTCAACAGCTTCCCCTGCTATCTATCTATAATATAATAATAATATATGAAATTTGAAGCGCGAGATATGGTATATATATTATAATCTGTCACATTATTTCAATATAGTAAGTCATCACTTTGAAACTTCATAACCTTCTTAAGAGCAATATTCTCCAAGAGCTCATCCTTAAGTTCCTCATCAATGATTTACTAATTTTAGTTTAATGATACTTACTATTACCCGTACATTTATGTACATACCAGTAAAGTTAATATACACTTGAGTTCATAGTAAATTTTACACATAAAAATATATAGACCATTCAAAATATAATTAAAAATTATTATATGTATTATAAAAGTCAATGATGAATTTAGTGTCACATGTCAAGACTCACATAAATCTGAGTCTGTATTATCATCCTTCATAGTGTATACACATACAACATGTGAATGTAAATTATTGTCTTCTTAGTACTTATCGATCAACTTTCTAATTCTCATATTTATATTTTTCACTTTACGCTCCTATTAATTGTGTTATAATGCACAACAATTATTTACTTCTCTCTAACTCTTATGTTGGTAGAGGAATCAAAGAAACACGACTCGGCAGCAGCTTAACTGGGGAAAAAATGGAAAGCAAGTGCAAAGAATGACATATGTTAAAAAAAAATTTGAACACAAACACGATATCAAATGAATAAAACTTAATTGAATATGTGTATTTATATAACTTTTATACATTCTAAATGGTCATTAAGAACACGTATTTTTATTTTATTTGTACTACCTAATTATCAACTAATCATAAATAAATATATTTGTTTCTACTACATAGTTATTTCACTTTAATTATTCCGATATTTACCGAATCATTTGTAAATTAATACAATAAAGATCACTTATCTCCTGTTTCTGACAACTAAAAATATATTCGTTATACTCACTTTGCCTATCTTAACGGTACGGGCGTCTCCCGTCTATTTTTATATATTTATTCATTATGCTGGTGAATCAATAGACATTTGTGTACCTATCAATTCATATCTTTTTATTTTTATATTTTTTGAATATTTCTTAATTTTTTTCATTTATTTTTCTAATTTCTTCTAACTCTTTATACATCAAGAGTATTTTGGGAAATAGGAATTTTGGACACCAAACAATAATTAAAAGAGACTATTCCCTTTATATAGTATAGATAATATATATTATATATAGCTTTCGAATATTGTGAAATTAATAGAATAAGACACACATTATTTTTAACAGCAAAGCATTTTCTTTTTTGATAAAGTTATCATTTTTTAAACTCTTAACCATAGTAGTTGAAATGAAAGATTAACCTTGAGGCTGGCATAAAAATGCCTTCCACTTTCTTTCCATTGCACCAAAACAATTTCCTCTTATCTCATCTCACAAAATGTGAGTGGTAGTGTATGCTGAGACTAAATTTTTTTAATAGATAGAATTTGTCTTTTCTAGGATAAAGTAGAAAGAAAATCTTAAACTCTTTTAATACAAACCTGAAGATCTTAATTTGTTATTTCAAGTGCAATGGAATTAAAATGAAGCAAAATTTATCGTTGAATAGGGAAAAGATATGGTCATCATTATATTTTTATCAAGTGATACGTATATATGGTAGAATTGAAATTAAAGTTTAGACAAGAAGAAAACATTTTTTCATTTATTCTAATGATTATGTTGTAATTCTTCCTAATGACGTTGATTGGTAACAATTATAATTTATAAGCATTGAATTTGAGCGTGTTATAATTTTATTATGGAAATTTTTTTACAATTTTTATTGGATTGTCTAGATCTTTTATTAATTAACTAGAGTATGATCCCTACTATGTACCACTCGAAAGTAATTAAATTTGTTTATATAATTAACTTATGAGATAATATTATATCAACTTTAAACCATGGGGTTGAGGTGAGATAATAAGGGTCTTCATTCCTTAACTAAATGTTGAGAGTTTGGTTCGCCTTATAAATAAAGGTTGAAACCAATACGGTTCTTATTTAAATGGACCTACTATACGTAAATGTATTATTCATTGCATCCAACGATGAATACCCTCAAAAACCAAAAAAAAAAAATTATATCAACTTTTTGTAGCAAGCATAAATAATAGGATTTAAGTTAGTTGCATTAATAATTTAGAAGTTTCATTGTATATATTATCATATTAATAAGGGTATGTAATTCTTTGGAACTCAAGCCAAGTCTTGGGTTTTGAAACCCTTGCCTACATGGACTAATAGGAAATATCTATGGATTTGTAATAAATACATATAAATATTTTTTTGTCAAAATTTAATTTTGTAAAGTAGTACTTAAAGAAATAAAATTTATAAATGAATCTCTATTTTTTGTAAAGTACAACTCTTTTCTTGAGAGATTATATTATTATGCTATTATCCCCTCTATTTTTAAAGTATATATTTCTCTTTCCTAAAAATTAATATAAGCTACACTTTAATTTATTTTTATATTTCCTTTTTGTTAATTCTCTATTTTCTCACATTATGATTTTATTTTTGACCAAAATAAATTTCATTAAAACTTATATATTTTAATTAATTTTTACAAAATAAAATATATCTGGCTTATAATGATATAAAATATTTATATATTTATAGTTTTATTATTACTATATACTACTAAGAGAACAAATTATTGACTGTAACAGTAATTTATAATAATTATTTTAAAAAAATTACATATTTTATAAACTATTATTTTTTATATTAATGTATATTTTTTATAGTGAAATAACAAAATTCTTCTTGTTACTTTCTTCATGATTCATCTTTATACATCATATTAATAAATATTTTTATTTTTACATACATTTCTAAAATTAATAATTGAGAAAATATATAACTTTAATTTATGTTTGAAAAATAATTATTATAGATGATTGTTAAATATTTGTTTTCATGTATATGTTTGAGAAACTAGAAAAATGACTTTTGTTTTTCAAAAATAGATATTTTGAAAATATAAGTTTGTTTGGTATTTTAAGTCAATAATTTAAAGTGTTAAAATATGGGGGAAAAGTCATTTTAGAAAAAAGAAAATGGAAACTTAAATTTGATAATTTTAATTATAATTCACAAATGCAAAATGGATATATACCCAATTGACTTTCACCAATAGTAATTTACCAAAAAAATTTATCTAATAATTTATACTTCATGCTCATTCACCACAAAGAAAATGATTATTTTTTAATAATCCAGACAAAACATATTAACTCAAAACCACTTTTCAGCTAAAGTGCTCAAAGAAGTGATTATTAAAATAAGTATAAATTGATTTTCGAACAAGTGATTATATGAGAAAAATGATTATACAAATAAGTGATTATTAAAATAAGTATAATCTTACAATTTTTACAAACATTCTAATATAGTGAAAATTGTAAAAGTAAAATATATATAAATTTATTAATTAATATTAATATTATGTTTATTAAATATTTAATATTATTATAACCTACAGATATAACAAGTGTTAACAAACCAATGTTTTAAACACTAATATTCAATAAATTGATTAGTCTGCAGGTTTAATTGAAAAAATTATACACATCTTCCTTGAGGTTTCTTAAGAATAGTTAGATATATGCTTTATCAAGCATTTGGTGCATTTGATATATTGTAAAAGTTTATCCCTCAAAAATTTCTCATACATTAAAATGATAGATAATTAACTAAGTTTAAGCAGACAAGTTTAGGTTTCACTATTTTTCAATGTATAAGGTATAATTTATATATATATGTATGTATAAGATGTATTTTACACTTAATATTTTAATATTTTATTGAAATAAAAATTATACTAAGTAAATAAAAATAATCAAATTATTTAAATAATAAAAAATAAATTTTTTAAAGATAATAAAGAAATAATTTGAACAAAAAATATCTAATTATTAAAAGTAAATATAAGTAATACATAATATTAAGTAATAAATAATATTCAATCTAAATTATAATTATATATAAACAACAGTATTTGAAACAAATGTAATTAATATGAAATTTACAAGTAAGAAATATTAAAATATTAAAAGAAAGAAAATATTATATATTCTTTAGTTTTGTATTTCATGAAAATAAAAAATAATTGTTGAAAATATTGAAACGAATATCAAATAACATTTAATTTAAGCAATACTTTTATACAATAGAAATTAATAAAAATTATAATACTGATGCTTATAAAATAACGGTAAAGTTTAGTATTTTTTATTAAAATTCTTATCTTTTCAAATATGTCACAATAGCCTTTGCTTAAAATCAGAAACAATTAATTTAAAAATCTCTAGGTAACTTCATCATTCAAATTTTACTTTAAAAATGAATTTAGCTTTGTAGTTTTCAAAATTTTAAGTAGATTAGTTCTTAACATAAAAAATTAAAAAATGTTATCACAAGATAGCAGATTAACATAATTTTAAATTTTAAACTAATTAATTTTAACAGTAAAAAAATTAATATTGTCATATGAAATAATATTATTATATAATTATTATAAATTAGATTAAATTTTAATTATAAAAAGTAATGAGTCATATAATATTTAAAAAATTGGATGGTGAATATTAATAGCGACACTATTATGCCAACAAAGTTAGCTCACCTGGTAACCTTTGCTTATGCATTGTCATGACTTAGGATTGATTTAGACTTTCCTTGTTGGTCTATGATCTGAAAGTACCTCTATCAATGATCGATAAGCCCATAAGCATGCTCTGACATTGGACTAGGGTGGCTTTCCTTTCAACCTAAACTTGTATATTGGAAAAAAATTTACAATATTACTTTCATGCATATTTAGATTGTTATGTTGAAAAATTATAACAAAAGTTATAAATTAGAATTTTAATTTTAATTACAAAATATAATGAGTTATGCAATAAATAAAAGGATAGAGTGAGTATTAGTTAAATAGTGCAATGAATTTTATTTATATATAGGTATATTAATATTTTATATTATTATAAGTTTTAATAAAAGTTAAATAAAAGCATAAATATGAGAAAATAGAAAATTAACAACAAAATTAAAAATAAATTAAAGGGTAACTTATCTTGATTATTTAGAGCATAGAAATATATGTTTTAGAAATAGAAAAGATAAAAGTGTAATAATATCATCTCTCAATAAAAGAGTTGTATTTTACAAAAATTAAAGATTTATGTTATAAGTTTTATTTCTTTATACAGCGTTAGATAATTAAATTTTACAAAAGAATAATTATATATTTTTATTATAAATCTATATAGAAATTTTTAATTAGTCCATGTAGGAAAGGGTTTTGAAACCCAAGATTTGGCTTGGGTACCATAGATGAGCCCAATTAATGATTATGAAAATTCATGCATGTTATAAATGTTGATTAAATAATAATATAAAATTATTTTATATTATTAAATCATTAAAATTAAATATAAATATACAAGTTATTGAAATAATACAACATAATACATCTTTTATAAAATTAAGAATATTAAAATATTTATGAAAAATACTGTCAAAATAAAACATCGTTTATGACTACTTGGATGCTAAAGATACAACTTATTCACATAAGCATAATCATCAATGAGAACTATAATAAATGGAAAATCATCAATTAAAATTTATTTTACACTTCCAATGTATATAAAT